>VXAV01007471.1:0-16595 GCA_013399715.1 Alectura lathami
TTTTTTTTTTTTTTTTTTTTTTTTTTTTTGTGGTAAGGAAATAACCACAACAATCTGGCTTTGAAAGCAGCAGAACAAAAATGGTGGTGGCGATGACAAAATCAGCGTGCAAAAACAAACCACGGGTTGCTTTCAAGGCCCTTCCTGCAGAGGCTGAGAACTCACTGTGAGCTCACTCTCAGTACACGAGTGAAAGGCAGAAACTGGCATCAGAGAGCAGTGCTGGAGGGGTTTAGGTGAGGACACGGGAAGGTTCCTTATGACCCCCCCGCTCCCCCGTGAGGACAGGGGGCCGGAGGGCTGCTGTGGGACCGACCCCTTGTGCCCCCTGGTTTTGCCGTGCTGAACGCCGGCTGAGTGCGCGTCCGCGCCGGATCGCTAGGTGGCACTGAGAGATGCAGGAAAACCCCAAATCCGCCCTTTTCCAGGCAACCCCCCCGGCGCTGCTCGCAGCACGGCCAGGCCGTGGCTGCCTTCTCTGGGCTCGGCTTGTGTTCTACCAAGCAGCTGCTTGGAGCGAATAAAATCCCCTATCCCTGAGGGTCTGACGGCTGGAGCTGGGCGTTATTTGCAGAGCACATTGTTTGCATGGGGACGATTTGGTATTTCTGCTCTGCCACCTCCACCAGACACCTTCCCTGGGAGAAAAGCTGGGTGGAATCTGCTCAGGAAAAAGAGGCAGAACTATT
The DNA here is from genome assembly GCA_013399715.1 of Alectura lathami. Lineage (NCBI taxonomy): Eukaryota > Metazoa > Chordata > Aves > Galliformes > Megapodiidae > Alectura > Alectura lathami. Next base: position 690 of record VXAV01007471.1, read on the forward strand.
TCCATTTTTAATGAAAAAAAAAAAAAAAAAAAAAAAAACCCAAATTATTTTTCAAAGAANGAATTATTATTCCAAGCAGTTCTGACAATAATTGAGGTAACAGGAACCAAACATGTAGAGTCTGGACAGAACCATACCTAGCCCAGGCCTGCAATTTGTCTGTGTGCAGACCTTGGGGGAAGCTGTCACCCTGCCACCGCATCGCGGGGCTGTCACAGCCGGGAGAAAATCCTTTTGCATTTCAGCTTATCCCGACCAAACCATTCAGCCTGACCCCTCCCACCTTTAAACGCTGGCAGCTTCTGGCCAGCAGCACATCAGGCTGCAAGAGATAACCTCTTCCACGAACCCCGTGCTGAGTGGCTTCGGGAGCAACAAAAGCAGCGCAGAGAGGGTGATGGAGACCTCATCGCCCAAGCGCTGTCCCCAAACGCCTCCTGCCAGTCGGTGACATTTCTGCGCTGCCTTCTCTCGCTCTTTCTGTCACCATGGCTACAGCAGCCGGACGGGCGATTCCTTACTGAGTACCACAGGCCCTTGGGGATATGCCACCAGAGCCAGCCCCTTTGGCAGGGAGACGCTTGGGGGACCCTGGGCTGTGTGTGTAGCACCAAAAATCCCAATTTTCTTCTTTCCCTCTTTCCCTCCTCCTTTTTTTCTTTTCTTTCTTTCTTTTTTTTTTTCTTTTTGGTGCACAAACAATGGAGCTAAAAGGTTGGGTATCAGGCCGATAATCATGAATGACGTGTCGCTATTACACACCGCACATCCATTATCTCCCACTCCAGCCATGTCACAGACGGCTGGAGGAGGGCAGATAACGGGGTGCCTTCATGCAGATGGCTTATTATCAGGATGTTCCAGGAGGGGCTTTAAGACAGTTAGTGATGCTGTTTGCCAGTTAAAGATTAGAGACCCCAGAGAATAATTAACAGTCCCAAAACCCGTTTTTTCTCCTGGATTCTTCTGCTTTCTCCCCCCTCCCCTGTCCTCTTTAATCTATTCACTCTAGCAGGTGTAATAAAGTGATAAGGACCGGCTCTGGGGATGTTTGTTTGGCTACTAAGGGTGTATAAACCAACAATGGATGGTATTTTACTTCTGGCTTTCAGTGGCTTGAATCAAGACCAAAAACTTCGCATCCCTCTTGCCCACACACATCCATCCTGTGCGCCTTGCTCCCAGCTCCCACCCACACTGATGCCACCAGGCTGCATCTCACGGGGCTGTGACAGTCCCCTCCACATGCTCTGCCAGTGTCACCCCACTCCCATCGGGGTGCCAGGCTCCCTTTGTGCTTCTGCAGGTCCAAATCCCATTGCCTAGATGCTGAGGAGCCTAATACCAGGACATAAACCCCCAGGCTGTGCTGCATGGGGCAAGGTTGGAGCTGACCTTCCTTCCCTCAACAATTCACCCCTGCACAGCAAGCCTTTAATTAAACCACCCTGGAATAATTCACAGATCCTCAGGGACAGGCAGAACTAACCTGCCTTTGCTGGAGGTTTTTGCAGCTTTCCCCATTGGGCTGTGTGTGGGCATCAAGGAAGAGGGAGGGTTCCACCTGCCCAAGCTGCTGACTGCTGGAGTGTCAATATCCCAGACCCTGCAGGCACAGAGCCTCGCTAACCTGCAGGAGATGAGGGAATCACCTGGGGCCACCAGGTGCTGCTGAGGGCCCTGAGGGCAACCCCCAGCTCAGGGGGTCGGTGGGGCAGGTGCCGGGATGCCAGGGGAAGTTGTCTTCCCGATCATGCTCTTCTGCCGAGGAGGGATGAGACAGCATTGTGCTTCAGACAGCATCCCCGACCCTATCAGCGAGAGATGAGATATCCTAATTATGGCAGTACAGGCGAGGATCCAGGCCGTATCAGCCAGCACAGAAAGGTAAACAAGAAATACAACAATAGGCCCTTAACACTCATTAGCTGTGTCAGATAATACCTCACTTTTCTCCCTTCAGGGCTTAAAATCTAGTTAAGATTTTCCAACAATAAATTTCATTTACGCTCATTCCATTTTGTTCATTTGAGGCTGCCCGGGTTCATCCAAATCCCCATCCCTCACCTCGTCTGGACCCATGGCCGTGCTCCATGGGAAGGGGATGCTGTGCACCAAGCAGACCCGGCATCACCGCAACACCCATCCCAAACCCATCGTGGCTCATCCAGGGTGTACACATGCCAGGGGATAACTCATTACTCATTATAAGGGTGCTGTTTTATAACTTCTTTTGCAACTGAAAGGTAAAAATTAATCAGTTCCCATCCTCTCACCACACCCCCGAGACACGAGCTCAAGTGCTGACGCAGTGAGCAGGCAAAATGACTAATCCTCGGTGCATTCTGCTGAGCAAATCATTACCGGAGAATTCTGAGGACTTTGTTTGTCAAAGCCAGGCAGTTTTGAACCCACCAGGGAAAAGCCAGGGGATGAGCTGGTGGGGATCGCTTCCCAGCACTATGTCCGTACCCCCTCGAAAATTCTCTGGGTATGGGGTAGCGCCTGTTTTGTCACAGGGAACAGCAGTGATATTTGTCTCAGAGCAACGCCCAAAGCCTGGTCCAGCCCTGTGGACATGGAAGCAGTGGGCCTGGCACACGCCAAAATCTGGCCTCAAGCTGCCAAAGGAAAGCTGCACTGCAGGGCTTGGTCCCTCTGGACCTTCTGCCCTATTTTCCACCCATGCAGTTTCATAATGCGAGCTGTGATTTCTCAATGTAGGATCCAGAGGACATTTTTTGAAACATTCGCTTGTGTTAAATGCCTGATGTAGGGACACTCCCGTTTAGCACCACACCTGAATTTCTCTGTCCCCACCCATCAGGGGCATCAGCTGTGTCACTTGCGGGAAGCCCTGGCTGCAGGGAAGGATCTTGCAGCTTGCAGTGTTTGGTGGCACCAGAACCCAGCTTGTGCATATCTTTTCCCGCTCCATCCCTGCTCCATTCCATGGTGCTACCAGGCACAGGGCCCTTTTTGGGCAGAGCTCCTTGTCAGGATGGTCACAACATCGTTTTGGGGAATACTCTGCAGGGTTTTGTGCTTCAGGAAAATAGGGAAAATTGCATGTCCCTGCCTGAGGGGAGCATGCCTGCGCTAGGGACCATCTCCCTTAAGAGGGCTTGTGGACGTCACCAGCAGGCACTTTGTCAGCACACCAACACAGGCAAAGTGCTCTTGCCTTCATCTAAGCTAGGAAATAAGAAATGGATCCTACCCAGCGGGCTCACAGGGTGCTGGCCCTTCCCAAACCCACCCCCACCTTCCCCAAATGCCTGAAGGCTGGGAGCACTGTGAGATGCCAGAGAGTCCTGAGGGTGATCAGCCAAATGGCCCTGAATGGACAGCAATTCTCTTTATTGCTGACAGGGAAGATATATACAGGGGACGGAGAATTATTCTGAATTTAAAATGTGTGGTGTGGGGCCTTTGCTTGTAAAAAGGAGGGTAAGATGGTGAGATAAGAGTGGGTTTTTGCTCTGCAGCCTCCCAGAGCGGAATGTGGGGAGGGGACAGGGGGTCTCGTACACTCAGTGGGGACCCCGTGCATGACTGGAGCAGGGTCCAGAGTCCCTGTGGTCCTGGGGATGGGGGACACCAGCCTGGCTGAGCAGGTCAGCCGGTCACGGGGCTGCTGGGAGGTGACAGCTCCGGACCTCTCCTGGGGCCTCGCAAAGAGACAGAGGTCCTGCGGGTGGGATGCAGGGATGGGAAAGACCTGGGGACGGGGGAGCTGGGTGAGCCACCGTGCATGGGGACATCAGTGTGGAGGGGCTTGCTACATGGCAGTGGTGATCACATTCTCCTCTGGCTCCAGCGTGTTCTCGTAGGCGTGCGTGTTCTCCTTGGACCTGTCAGAGGGAGGAGCACAGGCTGTTACCTTGCCCCAGCATCTGTGAGAGACCCAGAGCAGGACACGGCTCTGCTGAGCCTGGCAGTCTCAGGAAGGGGTCCTGAGCACATCCGTCACCTGAAGTCAGCTGCAGTGGTCACATATGTCCCTTCACGTCTGTTGGGCATGACAGCCTCCTCCTTATCCCCGATCGTCACTACTGTCTCGACGTTATCCCTGGAGGGGCAGACAGGAGAGCCCATCAGCAGCGACAAGGGGAGAGCAGCAGTGCGGAGGGGACAGCTGTGACACCAGCTCTCTGCCTCACACAACACGGGGGCAATACTGGACCTTCAGCCATATGCGTGACCCTGGCTGGCGCTGAGGACATCCCCGCAGTGCAGGCTGAGCACCCAGGCAGTTTCACCAGGGTTGTGCCCGTACACCAAGTACCCAGGCAGCAAGTGTCAGGGACGTGTCTGTGTCTCGGGGCAGAGGTGCTGCTGGGGAACCCCAGACACGTGCTCCACATCCTGGGTGCTCCCAGCACCAGGGTCACGCTCATCTGTCAGTACACAGGGTTGGTTTCTCCCGCTAACTGGTTTTTCCAGTTGTCTTCTGTGTGAGCCGTTGCAAAATAATCACCCACAGTCAGAAGTGACACAGGCAGATAGGCAGGGGCTGTGCGGGGCTGTTGCCCTGGCACAGAAGTGTTTGTGTGTTTGTGTGCACGTTCCTGTGTGCATGCCTGAGTGTGTGCATGTCCCTGTGGCTTCCCAAAGAACCATAGGAGCTGGAGGCCGGGAGGCTGCATGTTTGCTGCATGCCCCTTGCTGTCCCCCGAGGGTGATTCCTGAGCCCAGTCCACAGTGGGCAAGAGGCGAATGACCTGCACTGCATCTCCCATGGGTCAAGTCCACATCACCGCCCTGTGACTGTTCAACCACCTTGCTCTGCTGCAAGATCCTCTCCTCTGCTTCAAGAATGAATATGTTTTGGGCTTGTTTTCACCCCAAAAATGCTTTGTGTGCAATGATCACAGTGCTGCTGGCATTGGCACGGTGATGGAGGCACTGGACATGCCCCCTGCCAGCCCTAAGCATGCCCCCGCACTTACTGCTTCTTCTTGCACCAGAACCTGTTGACCACAAAGCAGATCCCCACCAGGACCAGAAACACAACCACTGCGATGATGCCTTGCGACCACGGCTGGAGGCTGCCCCTGGCTGCAGGGAAAAAAATAAATAAATAAATAAAAATGGAGAAGAGGAATTAGAAACGTATGTGTATGCTTTGCCGTCTTGGCTGAGCTTCTCCAGTCCTGCTCCAGCAATGCCCAGCCAAGAGCTTGGTCCTGCAGAGCCAAGGAGCGCACGTTGCTGCTAATCCAGTGTCTGCCTGCACTGAAATGCAATGCACATACCGGCAGTCTCTCTGGCTTTTGGCATGCAGAGCTCAGTGCCTGGCAGCCTTGGGACCTCTTGTACCCAAACTTTTCTGTATAGATAGCAAAGGAGGGATGCAGATAGCCCTGGGGCTGAGGGAGGCTGCACAAGGGCAATGGGAGGGAGGGGGGTACTTGCCCAAAACTGTGAGGGAAAGAAGGCAGAGGGTGCTCCGTGAACAATTTCAATTCCCATGTGCCACAGACATCACTCCTGGGCTATTTTCCAAACACTGCCTGGTATGCTAAATGGCAGCAGTGATGGTCATGCTGATGCTTCTCCCACAGGGTTGGGTTCAACACCTATGCTTGCAACGGCATCTGGAGAACATGAGTTTGTTTTTCTGCAGCCATGCCCAAGTAGTGACCTCAACAGGGGTGGAAGGGCTGTGAGACGTGTTTCTACATGCAGGAGAAGCTCCAGGGCAGGACAAAGAGAGGAGGGACCCCATGTCCCTGTCCTTGCTAGGATGGCTGCTCCTCACCTGCACAGCACAGCACCTAGATATATGCAGACCTGTCCTTAGCACTGCCCTGAACTGCACCAGCAGCTCCAGAAAGGAGAGCTTGTCAGTGCAGCCACATCCTTTGGGATTTGATCACTGCTTCTTTCAGGCAAGGCTTTTCTTTGCCCTTCTGACCACGGCTCCAACCCATGCCCGTAGAGGAGGGCCCAGCACCGGTGGATGGGGCTGGTGGGGAAGCTCCTGACAGGCAGTGTTGACCCCAGTGTCATCCCCAAGTGCTCACATCATGTCACACCTCTACCACCAGGCTCCTGCAGTGACACGGTGTCCCCAGCACCAACACGGCCACTTCAGCCTGGCTCTGGAGACTTAAGCTGGCTGATTAATTTGTCCAAACAAATCTCTGCTTTAAGCTGCAAATAAATCTTTATCAGGGGCAATAAATGTAAACTACAACCTGTGCTTGCAAACCAGTCACCCACAGTCTGCACACATTGCCTGCACTGCTGACAGCTATCTCACCCCTTGTTGTGGTTTTGGGGAGCAGGGGTGTGTGTCGTTAAGACCCCCAGCTCCTTGAATCCTTACTGCAAGGGGCTTTCACTTCATAAATAAAAACAACAAAAAATTTGCTGTGTCTGGGGAGCCATGATATCCCGGTGGAGAAGCCCCGAGCAGTGGCCGTCACCTCCCACCCTGCACAGACACTTCACTGTGCTTACTGCAAGGTCCTGGGGTCAAAACTCAACCAGGAGGAATTCAGGCGGAAATTCCCTCTTGCATCAGCACCCTGTGGCTGCAGTCCCCCTCAGATTAGCAGTTGCAGGTCTGGTTGGCACAGGAGTGTCCTGGTGGCAGGAGCCGGGCTCGGCCCCCCACCTGCGCTAACCAATGGACAGGAGATGCTCCTGCCCTGGCAGTGCATCCCCAAAGACACCTTTTACCCCTGCCCCAAGGCCTGGCTAGCTTTGTTTCCTCCCTCCTCCTGTCCTTCGCTGTTATCTCATCCAGATTTATTTATTTATTTATTACTTGTGTTTTTCCTGCTGAGGCCATGGTTTCCAGCCCAAGCCCAGGAAGAGAAGTCCTGGTCCAGCCCACAGTGAGGTTTCTGATGGGGCTAAGGTCAGCCTGGGTATGAATTTCTGTCTGAACAGTAGGAAGAACTTCTGGGCTGTGCAAGTGATGGATCACTGGAGCAGGTTTCTCCCTGGATATCTCCAAAAGCCACCTGGGCACAGTCCTGGGCACCTGCTGTGGGTGTCCCCTGCTTGAGCAGGGATTGGACCAGATGGACCCGGAGGTCCCTTCCCACCTCAGCCACCCTGTGACTCTGTGAATTCAGTAGTGAGCAAAATCTCCAAATTCACTTCTTATGGTGTTCTAGCACAGAAGGTGAGAAGACAATGGTTGGAAACCTCCTACAGACAGCTATGCTTAAGAGTTACTGTTTTTGCAGGACAAATCTTACTCGTGCCACTGTTCCCATGAGATTTCATAGCATCCAGAGCCAAAGGGACAAACAGCAAACCAAAATCAAGCGCTTCTGGCTTTGAGCAACCTCATGAAGCCCAGCTGCCAGGGAAGGTGAGGATCCGGGGTGTAAACCCAAGCAGAAAACCAAAGCAGAGGCAGCATGCGCAGTGAGGTCCCTGACCTCATGTGCAAAAAGTGCTTTAACAGGGACATCCCTCCCAGGGCAGCCCCATCTCCTCCTCTCCCTTCCACCCAGTGGCGATGGTGGTTTTTCCCCTCTGAATGAGAGCTCCTAAGCTAACCAACCAACGTGGGGTGCAGCTTCTGCACTCCCTGACAGATGTGCACCCACCCACCCACAGCTACAAATGAGATAGGAAGGAACTGGTGCCAAAACAAGCCCTTGCACATGCTGTAACTCCATCTCCATACTCAAAAGCGTGTCTGAAGACACATACAGGACTTCTGGTACGTCTTCCCTTAGTGCTTGGAAAGCATCAGCTGTCCACTGAGTTTTGCCACAGTCAAGGAAGTTGTGCCAGCTCTGAGTCCTCGTTAAAGGCCTTTTTTCCTTTCAAAGCAGCAGCAAAACTTTCAATCCTGCTGACGATGGAGACCTCATGGCGTTAAATCCTTAGCGAGTTGGTAAACAAATACAGGAAGAGCTGTCAAGGCCAGGGCATCAGGAGGAGAAAAGGGGAGGGAATTTTCCAGCACTTTGTCAGGGTCAGATTAGTTTTAATTACTCCTGATTATTTGTAGTGTCAGACAAGTCCTTCCTTGAATTTCATAAAAATCATGTCAGAGCAATAGGAAGTTTCTCTATTAAGTCTTCAGGAAGCGAATGAAAGCACAATTTGCAGAGGAAAACATTTTGCCCTGCCACCTCAACAACGATCAAAAGTGCAGATTAACAGGAAAACCTGTCAGCTTTTGGAGCAAAAAGCAATGCAGTGCAATGCTTTCCAGGGGCCGAGAGCAAAAAGAAAGAAAAAGAAGTCTCAAGAAAACACATTACTCATCTCAAAGTACCAGGGGTAAATCAGAGCTGCTCTGTCACCGTGTAACCCAGCGAGGTAAGGCTCTGGCAGCAGCTTCAGCTTGGGGCGAAACAGGTAAAAACTCTGCTCCGTCTGCAGTGAGGTTTCCGAGCCGCTGGGCACCAACCCCACAAGCTCGCTAACGGGAAGACAGAGCTGCGGAGGGAGCTGAGGCATATTTCCTATTCCCAGGAAGCTCTCCCGCTGCTGCCCCCGTCCGCAAAGCCACCCCCGCTCCCCGTGCCTCAGTTTCCCCAGGGACCCGGCTCTTACCTTGCTGGCAGCTTGCGGACTCCAGCGCCAGGAGGAGCCCGAGGGCGAAGAGCCACAGGGCCGGCATGGTGCGGGGCTACGGGGCTGTAGGGTCGGGCTGCGGGGTTGCGGTGCGGGTCGGCGCGGAGCGGAGCGGCCCCTGCTCGCCCGGAAAGAGCCACGCTGCGCTCGGTGTCCTCCCGCAGGAATGAGCAGGGTAAATTATCAAACTCATTAACGAGGGAGGCTGATGCTGACACCTGAGTATTCAAATCAAGGCCCGGGAAGGGGAGGGAGGTGGAGGAGGTGTCTCCTTATTCCGCCCAGACCTAAGAGTTAAGGGGAACTTGGAGCAAGGTGACTTGAACCTGATGGGTTCCCTTAGGGCTTGGAAGGGAGCCGAGACGAACAGACAACATTTGCATGAGTGCAGGAGGAAGAGCCAACGCCCGCATGGGCAAATCCCTGCTGTGGCCTTTGGGGAATGCTGTCGGGCTGAGATGTGAAATCTCAGCCCTGAGATCTTCTCCTGCTCCCTTGTCCCGAGGGCTCCCCCAGTGAACCCCTGCCACCCCAGTGCTGCTGCAGGGCCCTGGCTGGCAGCTTGGCACTATCCCGGGGCTGGGGTCCTGGGGGAGCCACGGCCTGGGAGAGAAAAGCTCCTTTCCTTTTCAGCAAGCTCATCAACAAGCTAGGAAAACACAACTGCGGCTTAGAAGCATCCCTTTATTAAACCAGGCTCGCTGCTGCTTGCTTGCTCCCATATCACACATCTTGTTACATGGAGAGGCTATTAAACATCACAAACGCTACGTTCATTTTATGGAGCCCTTGGAGCTGTTTCCAAAGTTTTCCTGACACTAGAAGAGACAGGAACACGTGACCAGCTGCGGCAGCACCACAGCTGATGGGCCCTGCACAGTGCTGAAGCTGTTTTCTGGCACACGCGGGGTTTGGATGGGTGACAAAGTCGGCCCACAGGAAGAACAGGACCTGTTTGGCTTTGTGGCTGCTCAACTTCTGCTGCTCCCCAAGGAACTTTGGACTGCAGGCTCCCTGCGCCTGATAGCATGCAGATTGCTCAGGAAGATGCAGCTGAGGATGTATGATTTCCCCTCCACTCCTCTTCTCTTCCCCAGACCTAAAGCAGTGCTATTTATCCTGGAAATGGGCTGCAGCTGGTTTGAGATGCATGAGAAGGCCAGCTCTCAGCTCTCCCCCTGTTCCTTTGCATGCTTCAACTTCCCATTCCCAAACAGTTACTTGAAGCATGGGGTAAGCCCGCTCCCAACCTGCCAGCTTTGCTTACAAACAAGGGAAGGACTCTCTGAGGTGGGGACTGTCCCCGTGCACCTGGGAAGGACGTGGGAGAACCAGGACCTGCCCATAGTGTGGCCCTGTAAAGCAGTCCTGTTACAAATCAGAAGTGGTGAGCCGGTTTATGAAGAAATAGTAATGAGAGCGACCTTTGGTTTCCCAACGACTTGTTGGCATGTCATCCATTCCAGGGAAGCACAAAGAGCTTGTGATCTTTGCTGACTGCTTGTACCTCGTCACTTAGCAACACCCCAGCATTAACTGCCTAGAGCAGAAGGCTTCACCAGCACCCAGTCCTGGTGCTGCCTGGAGAAAATTCAGTGCCTGCGGCATCCCCCTGCTAACCCTGCCCACCCTACAGCTGCAAGAGAGCTCGAGGGGTTTCCCTGTCCCCCCTCCACACTTACTCCAGGACATCTTCTCATCTTCCCAGGAACTGCACGGCTGATTTACCAAGGGTGGAGATGTATGGGGGGGAACATGGCAGATCAGAGCAAGAGGTGGAGGCGGGGCTGCTAGGCTGCGGTCTTGCTGTCGGGTCCTTCCTTAGGAGCATGTAACACTTTCCCATTGCATGTTGTCACATTTACAAGAAATTCAAGGAAGTATTCTTGTTCTGTCCTTGTCCTTGAGGCCAGGGACCCATTCCTTTCCTTATCTCAAAGCTTGCCTCTGCTCCAAGGCATCTGCTGAACCCATGGCAGCTATTAGCAAGGCATGCGCTATTGTGGTCCAAAGCGCCTATGGCACCTGCTCTGCTGCATGCCACTCGGTCAGGCCTGGGGGGATGAGACACAGCGAGTAGCTGTGGCAGTGGGCTTACTGCAGGGGTAAAGTCAGAAATTTCAGCAAATGATTTGCCTCAGCTTTGTCCTTCTATAATTCTGGCAGTGGACGCATGCAACTTCAGTGGGGACTGCAGAGACAAGATGCTGCAATTTGCCGCTGCAGCACTTTGGAAATCGTGTCATCCCTCACATCGATGCTGTCAGCAGTGCACAGATGTGGTGGGTCACACCCCTATGGACCCATTTTATGGATGGGGAAACTGAGGCACAGAAGGACAACCCCTTTGGCAGCGCTCAGCCAAAGCCCAGCTAGAGCCAGCCCCAGCCCAGCTCTCTCCCAGGGACTCCCGTGAGCTGTTGCCCACACAACACATCTTGGACAAAGCCAGGCCTTGGTATTTCAGGATTTATGCTGACATTCCTCCAAAAATTGACATTTTTTCCCCAAAGAAGTAATGTCCTTTTTTTTTTTTTTTTAGCCAAAATTAACATTGGCTCAGAGCACATTCCTGAGCCTAAAATGTGTTCCTGGGTGATATGGCTCAGCGCAGATGCCAGTTCCTCTTCGAAAAACGTTGTGGGGTTCTGTGTTTGTATGGAGGTTATTTTTCTTTCTCCTACACTTCCTTCCTCTTGCCCTCCCTCCTTCCTTCCCTCCTTCATCCTCCCCATCTGCTCCCACTTCACCAGAAAGAGCCATAAAAATGAAGAAAATAGATAAGAGCAAGCCTGAACAGTCCCTAAAGAAAATTGTACTTTTCTTTGTTGAAAGAAAGAAAGAAAGAAAGAAAGAAAGAAAGAAAGAAAAAGAAAGAAAGAAAGAAAGAAAGAAAGAAAGAAAGAAAGAAAGAAAGAAAGAAAGAAAGAAAGAAAGAAAGAAAGAAAGAAAACAACAATGGATTTACATTTAAATGATTGCTCAGGAAAAAAAAAAAAAAATGTTTTAAATATATTTTCCACTAAAATATATTCCCAGCCTGCCCAGAATTCCCTCATTTCCCACTGCCACTGGCTTCCAGGTCTTGCTTGCAGCACCTGATACAAACCCTGATGCAGATGCTGCAGCTCTGGGGTGCAAGTTCTGAACCAGCGGTGGGGCAAGGGCCCCCTTGCTGCGGGGGATGTGGATTGTCGCCCCTGCCCCCCTGCAGCCCGGACACCCTGGCAGGGTCAGGCAGGGCTGGCAGGACGCTCGCCTCCTGCAATGAGTGAGCTATTTCATCCGCTGGTTACTCAGTGGCAGAGTCGCTGGTGCAGACCCTGAGGTCTGCAAAGTGCAAAGAAGGACAGGGGAGGCCCAGAGCCACCACCCTGCAGCTGACTAGAGGAGTTTAATTAAACACTGTGCAGTTGGACTGGGTGATAACTAACGCCGCTCTGCAGGTGCTCAGAGGGAGCAGGCACCTGGCCGCCATCACGCAGCAGAGCACTGTAGCCCCAGCCCCTTAGGGGCCATGGGTCCTCCTCTCCCCCTCCACCCCACCCCATCCAACACAGCTTTGAACGCTTCTAATGACAGGGCACCCACACCTCTTGGCAACATGTTCTGTTGCCTCGCCATCCTCATCATGAAAAATTTCCCTACATCCTGTATAAATTGACTCTCTTTCAGTTTAATACCGTTGCTCCTGCTCCTCTGTCCACCAGGCTGAAGGAGACTGGTAGGGCCAAAGGCTCTGGGGCTGTGACACTGCATCCATGTCAGCCTTGCCCCTGAAAACAGCTACCCAAACTCTCCCACTTTGCTTTTGGTCTTCCCTATTGCTGCTGGAAGCACCCACATTAAGGGTTCCCTCAGAGGCTGCTGCACCCATAACAAATTCAGAGCAGAAGGGAGAGCTCCGGGAGGCAGATAGCCTGCATCCTGCTAGGAGATGCTCAGTAAGCGAGGAGGGAGCTGACTTGTGCCTGGATATTCCCTCCTGCCCAGCGATATCAAGTGGAATGAATAATTCACTATCAGATCATTTCTAATCTTCATCCCATAAAATCAGCAGCAAGCTGGGAGGGTTTTTGAAGCCTCCAGCTGCATTCACTGATAAGATACGAGGCTGGAAAGATTGGAAGCCCATAAAAATGATAATCTCGGGATTTGGTGTAACTTGGTGGAAGGGTTTTCTCCTGTCCTTTCATTAAGGATGGATTTCATGATCTTCCTTAAATAACAACAAGCCTTCTCACAAGGAATCTCCCATCTGAGAACTGATTGCATCATCTTTAGGAAATAGGAGGCCAATCAGCCAGAGAAAAGGAGCAGGACCATGGGTTAAGGCAAGTCCCTGCAGAGCAAATGGCACCTGCCTCTGCAGGCTGGGAGGAAACCGGGCGATGAGAGGCAATTCCTGAGTGCAGAGCAAAGCTTTGGGCATCTGTCTCTGCCCCAAGATGAGGGTCCCTTTTGACCCCTGAGCTGGCACTCGCCTCATTTATCCCTCAAAGCTGCTGGCCAGATGAAGAGCAAAGGGCGTGAACTTGATCTCTGTCCCCAGGACCTCCCAGGGCATTTCCAGTCTCCCTAAACGCTTTCCCAGTTGCACCATTTTGTGGCTGGGGGAGATGAGCACCGGTGCTGTGCCATGCTGCTGGCCACCATCAAGGCCATGAACCCCATTGAGCAAAGCGCTGTACTCTGTGCCCTGCACCTGCTTGGTGTGATGAGAAACACCATGTCTCACTTCCGTCTGGCTTGGCACAGCATCATCCCCTCCATCCCCAAATTCCCCAAGTCCAGATATTGCCTGGAAAAGAAGGGAAAGGAAAAACCCAGCTCATCAGCCACTCCCATGTCAGTCACCACCAAGATGACCAGGAGAAAGAGAAGGAAAGAGTCGACTGGCTTGGTGGGTGTGTGGATGGTTTCAGGAAATAATTATCCCAGATGCCAGAATAGGAGAAAATTAAAAGCGTAAACTATAATCAGATGTTAAGTTGCTTTTCTTCCGCTAATTGAAATAATGTTTTCTCTGCTACCCACCACTCTACCCCTTTCAGATGCTAATCCCTATCAAACACGGCCTTACAATTACAAATTCATAGGCATCTTTCCCAGGAGCAGAAATTGCTTTGCCCCGTAACCTCTAAGATGAGGTCTTAATAGGAATTCACGAGCAGGCTCTGGTAAAGCTTCATTAGCCGGAGAGAATAGACAAGGGCAAGTTGCAGTGCTCCCTAACCACTCTAGGGAAAAATTAATTTAAATTACTTTGTAAAGTAACAAGGACAGATAATGTGTTTCCTTCTTGGATTATTGTTTTCCAACACCCTAATGCGCTGGTAGATTAGGTTGCTTTGCCCGTCTTGATGGTGGTCCATACTAAGTTGTGGTGTGTGGAGAGCAGCATCCTCTGGAAGAAGAAACTCCAGCGCCTTTGGCCGGAGCTGGGTGGAGCAGAGGTCAAGATCTGGTTCTCACCATGGGATTGCTGGGAGGTTACTGGGGACACTGGGGCAGGTGGCAACCATCCCCAGCAAAACTTCAGTGCACCCGGAGAGAGAAAACTGCCTGCTGAAGATGACACTTGAGCGTTTTGCTGGTGGAAACCCAGTGCAAGCTGATGGAAGCAGTCCTCCTGCATGTGGGCAGCTCTGGATGTGCTTCCAGGAGGCCGGATCCTGAGCGGTGCTGAGTCTCATGCTCCCAAGGGCTGGGCAGCGCAGGAAACTTCTGCCAGAAGCCACCATCCCTCAGTCTGGTTCCTGATCAGCTAAAACTGAAAAGACTCCAAAATGCGCTAAAAATGAACCCTGCACCCAGAGGGGCTCACTGTGACTTCTTACCTGCCTCAGCCCCTACTGTGTATTCCCTACGCAGCTTTAGTTTTCTCATCCCAGCACCAGGTGTCCCTTTCCCTGGATGCTCCTCATGCTGGCTCCAAGCCCTCCTTGCTGGCCGTGTTGTTCTGTGTGTTTTCACGGAAATCTGGAACGCGTGGGAGCGCCAAGGAGGAGACATGGGAAGATGCTGCGATAAGAGGCTTGGCAGCGGGGCCGTGGTGCTCCCCAGCCCTCTGCGCTTGCTGCGGGATTTTGGTGGGTTATTAACCCGGGAGCCAGCGCGCAGAATGGGCCCAGTCTGGCGAGATCGTCAGGGGACGTGGGGATAATTCAGCAAAGACACAAAAGGTTCAAAGGGCTTTTCGGCAACTGGAGGGCAACAAACAGTGCTGATCATCCGAGCTGATTAAATAGGTTCCCAATTCCCCCAGGAGTCCTAGGAGACCAAGCTGAAGCTGGGAAGATTTATGAGGAGCTACCTGAATTGGGGAGAGAGGGTATTTATTTTGTTCCTGGGCTCTGAAGGGGATCGCTGCTTTTTTTTTTTTTTTTTTTTTTTTTTTTTTTTTTTTTTTTTTTTAAAAAGAAAAAANGGCCAGAAAAAGAGGTTAGAGGGATGTGCATCGAGGCAGAGGGAGAGATGGGGAGGTGGATAGAGGGGGGGATGGACAGACTCGAACCCAGCTGATCATGCTCCTGTGCCCAGTTACCCTGGGGAAGACAGAGCGCCCTTGAAACATGGGCTCCGAGCTGCCAGAGCCCTGCCAGCTGCCACCAGCCCTATTTATTTCCTCCGCCACCAGCATGCTTTCAGGTGGCATCTCTCCCCTCCTCCTTCCCAGCACTGCAGATTCTGCCTGCCATCCGAGGGGAAAAACTAACGGGGCCATCGGCAGCGAGCGAAACGCATCTAATAACCTCCACTTCTTTTCAACGAGCTCCAGTTGTTGCTCGACAAGTGTACTCCAACCCTGGCAAGTGCCAGACAAAAGCTCCCCTCTCCTCCTCCGTGTCGGCTGAACAGCCGCATTATTTCAGCGGGCTGCATCTGCTGGGTGGCAGCCGCGATTACCATAACACAGGGCAGGGTTTGGCCTGCCTGACTCACCGTGGGCTCTGCAGCAGGCGGGAGTGTTTGGCTGGTTGTAAAATTAAGTGAAAAAAATAGAAATAAAACGTATGAAGTCACTTTTCTGGCTGCTACCCAAGCAAACAGGTGCAGGTAGCGGAAGAGATGGGGAAAATCACGGCACTTTCTGCTTCAGGCTCTGGGGACAGCCCTGCCTGCTAGCGCAGCCCCAAAAGGGACTCAAGGAGAAAAGGTAAAAGCTCCTGGGAGATGCCTTTGCCTGGAATGGAGGAGAAGGGACCATTTCCATGGCTGTGAAGAAACTGAGAGCCTGAAGGGAAGGGGAGAAGAGAAAAAGTAGAAAAAATATAGGGAGAGGAGAGGAGAGGAGAGGAGAGGAGAGGAGGTGGGACAAATAAAGAAAAAATGGAAAATGAAAGAATT
>VXAV01007471.1:16863-27137 GCA_013399715.1 Alectura lathami
GCGCCCCCTGCCGGCAGAGCGAGGCCGGAGCGAGGCCGGCGGAGGGAGGCAGCCCCGGGCCCGGCAGGAAGCGGGCGAGCTGCGGTAGCTTTGATGCAGAGCTTATCTGCGACCCGGAGTGCCAGGGCCCGTTCCGAGGAGGCTGCAGTGAAGGCTGCACGTGCGACAGGGAGTGCGGGCGTACGATTCTGTACGTGTTTGTGCACCGCATGTGAGACCTGCGTTGGCTGGGAGATGGGTGAGGCCATGGTTGGACCCTGTGGACATCACAGAGTGGCTTGGAAGGGACCTTAAAGCCCCCCCAGCCCCACCCCCTGCCGTGGGCTGGCTGCCACCCACCAGATCAGGCTGCCCAGGGCCCATCCAGCCTGGCCTTGAGCACCCCCAGGGATGGGGCACCCAGAGCTTCTCTGGGCAGCCTGTGCCAGGGCCTCACCACCCTCGGAAGAAAGAATTTCCTCCTCACATCTAACCTTAAATTTCCCTTCTTTCAACTTAAAACCATTCCCCCTTGTCCTATCACTGTCCAACCACGTAAAAAGTCTCCTTCCTGCTTATCAGCTCCCTTTAAGTACTGGAGTGCTGCAATGAGCTCTCTCCAGAGCCTTCTCTTCTCCAGGCTGAACACCCCCAGCCCCCTCAGCCTTTCTCCATAGCAGAGGTGCTCCAGCCTCTGAGCATCCTCATGGCCTCCTCTGCACCCGCTCCAGCAGCTCCATGTCCTTGTTGTGCTGGGGTCTGGACACAGCACCGCAGGTGAGGTCTTGGGAGGGCAGAGCAGGGGGTGAGCTCTGGGCAGCCTCTCTGAGCTGTGACACCTGGCAGCCCGGGCTGGAAGTCGCCTCCTCCCATTGTTCCCAGCAGCTACCAAGGCAATGCCATCAGACGCTGCCTTTTGTTTCACCCCAGGCACGCACTGAGAACCAGTTCCTTGTCCCTTAGCACTGCCACGTGCCTGCTGCCATGCAAGGTGGACAGAGGGCTGGGAGCGGAGCCCCCATGGGGTCTCACAGCCCCGGCCCCGCTGCCCCGTCTCAGCCCGACCCTGGTCCCAGCACTTCAAAGGGCCAGGGCAGATTTAACTGTGCTCCAGACGCTCCCTCCCATTTCCTGCTGGATTCCCGTCTCACTCCCTTTGCCCGCATCAGCAAAACAGAGTGTAAAAATAGAGGCTGGGCTTCACCAAAACACAATGGTAAATTGTTCCCCGGAAAGGTCACTGTGGCGTCTCAGAATAGCTCAAGGAGTGGGGAAAAATGAGTGTGTACCAAGGGGGATAAGCATGAAGGTGATGGCTGGACCCTCAGAGCAATGCTTCCCAAGCCCTGTGTGTCTTGGAGCATCCCCATCTTTTCCCATCCATCTCCAGCCCCATGGGGTTGGCCACCACCCTGAGCCTTATCCCTTTAGGTGGCAATCGAGCAATCCCCAAGCAATATTTAAGTGTAAAGCTTTTTTTTTTTTTTTTTTTTTTTTTTTTTTTTAATAAGGAAGCAAAGGGAGAGGCAGAACTGGGGAGGCAGAGGAAGGCTGGGGGGAGGACAGGGCTGCCGCTCGCTGCATACACCAGGCTCATCCCCAGCCGCCCATGACAGCGCGCAGTCCCCTGGGCACCTGCAGCCTTTGTGCAGCTTTGTGGGAACGCCGGAGCCGAGCCCTAGCAGCCACACGGGCTGAGCCCTGAGCAGCTCGCGCCAGCAATAAATTACAGCTTCCAGTTGTCAATGGCTGGTAATAATGAAGGCGAAGCTTTCTCATCGTCTGCAAGGGTGGGAACGTTTGGGTCCCGTTGTTTCTGTGAGCATATTTTAATTGTATAACGTGGGAAGGCAGTGAATAAAGCAGGTACTTGCTCTTTTCCTGGTTCAGGCTACCCTGGAGTATGGCTTTTCCAGAAAAGTTATAATTAACACCAGATAATGAGGGCTGAAAATAAAAGCTGCACAAAATTGGGGTGACTGTTCTTTTTGCTTCTTGTTTTGCTGGCTCTGATATGCATGCCCCTCCCACCTCCTATTTTTTATAGTTTTAATTCAATTTTACCTAAATGCCACTTCCCCTCCTTTCTCACTCCCTAATTTCATCTGTGTCACAGCCATCCCACGAGCACTGGTACAGGGGATTTTCTGCCACTGGGAGCTCGCATGTCACCAGGGACACATGAGTAATGTGGCTGAACAAAATACCTTTAAATGCACTTGCTTCTGGTTTATGAGGAAACCACTACCAGCCAGAAAATGCCCCGCAGTAGGAGACAGGCCAAAATCCCCATCACATCTGAAGATAATGTTTGTAACGTGTTAGCTTCATCCAACACCAGTCTATTGCCTTCTGCTCTGCACCCACAATTTCTGTGCAAAACTGGATCCTAAGGTGCTATCTCCAACTTTCTCCTCTGTTTTGTACAAGACAAAGAAAAAAAAAAAGGAAAAAAAAAAAAAGCATGTTGTTTTCTTTGCCCATATATTTCAGTCCATAGATCTGTGTAGTAGGTGGAGAAACCGATCATTTCTGAAAGCATTTGGCGGTGGGGCAGTGTCCATCACTACTCGCAGAGCAACACTGTTGTTAAAAAATAATAATAATAATAATAGGTGATGAAAAATAAATTGACTTTTCCCTCAGGAGTGGGAGCAGCTTTCACAGGGTGTCCATCAGGAGTGACACACGGTGAGCAAGCAGGTGGCATCGGCTCCCTCCCAGCCCTTTCTGCAGAGCTCTACGTTCTATGTATATGTGCAGGGAGCGGTTTAAACCCTCACCTTGGGTACGCACGTCCTGAGCGAAGCAGCGTGCTGCTGGCAAGGGCTGCGTGACCCAGAGGGCTGTTTTTGTGCAAGAAAAATAAGCAGAAGGAGGAGGTGGGGGGAGACTTGTCCTGGGCAGGGAGGGAGGGAGTGGGGTGGGATGTGGGAGGGAGAGATAAGCGGTGCAAGAGCTATCGGCCCCTTCTGGGATGGAGCGGGATAGGGTTAGAACATCTGGGCAACATCGATGGGCTGGCAGCAGATAACGCCCCAACGCCTCACCCCAGCTGCAGGGCTGTGCTGACCCCGCTGGCAGCAGGCTGGGGGTGTTTGGAAAAAGCGAGGGGTGCTCTGAAAAGGCGCGTGTGAAAATGGAGTGACTGCAAAAGTCAGAGGAGTGAAAGGCAAGAAAAGAGCAACAGAGCGGTTGCTGTCCAGCTGCTGCATGGCACAGGAGTGGTGCTGGCCACCCTCAGCTGCGGTGTGCTGTGGTTGCACACGTCTTCAACATATCCCGTAAATTATCTCTCTCTCTATAAAATGTAGGTCATTTATATATATCGACATGTATATATGTATCTTTAAATGACTGATGTCACCACCTCAACTGCTTTTTAGTGTTTGATCACATGGCTCTGACAAGCACTTCTTAAAAACAGCCAGAGGAATTACTGCCATTGCCCATTAAGCCAAGGCCGAACACTGCTGGGGTCTGAAAACAGCAGCATTGCCCCCACCAGCCCCGTCCCCAAAATGAGGGCAAGGCCACCGACAAGGGACCTCTGGAGCCCTGCAAACAGCTAGCGGCAACCTCGAGGTGCCTGGCTGTCACGCTGCCTGCAGCGGGGGATTGCTCCACAGCACGGCTTCCTTCCTGCCACCCGCGCTTTCGGGGACGGGGAACTGGTTTTGCAAGGGCTTTGCTGGCTGCTGATGGCTTTTCCCAGCTGGGCATGGGCTGCCCTGTAGTGCACAGAGCTGAAGTGCCAGTGGGTGGGAGCTGGGAGAGAGGAAAGTGAATAGAGGCTGCTTTGTAAAACTTTATTTAGAAATATTCTCGATATATTCATTATATATATATATTTATATATACACACACATTACAACAAATGTGTTTTCTAAATAGCACATCCACAGTGGGTCGAGAGTCAGGGTACCAGGTCTGGTTACTTCGTTTCTGCAGAAAAAATGCAGAAACCCAAGGTGAGGGCAGAAGAGTAAGGGACAGGGACTGGAAGAAAAAATAATGGCAAAGAGAGAATTCAATCACGCGGTACGACATTGACCAACAGCGCCGTTCGGAACAGAACCGGGGCGATGTTCCACACACTGAGACGTGAAGCAGGCGGGAGGGAAGGTGGGCAGGGGAAATGTACCATTCAATCACAACTAAAGTACAACTGTACACACCCCGGGGGGGACGCGGCGTGCCCTGCTAAGGACAGGTGTGCGTGTGGGGATCGAGGAGGCTGTACCATTTGCCAACTGTTCAGTTACTGAAAAGAGGGAAATACAAAAAAAATAGAATCGTGGGGAATAAGGAATTTCAGAGTGTCGGTGATTTTTCTTGCAATGGTTTGGCAAAAAGTGAGTAAGATCCCCCCCGGGATTATTTCAGATGCTGAAAAATGAGAAAAACTGCTTCACTTGTGTGACAGCATCCCCCTCCCCTCCCAGGGGCTGGTGCTGATATCCCAGGAGACCTTCGCCAGCCCCTGGCCCCCTATTTCCTCCCGCTGCCCAGTACCAGGGACACCGCAGCAGCCCCTGCTCATGTTGAGCATCACCCCAGCACCGCCAGCCCCATGGTGACCCCTTCGCTAAAACCCTCCCTGAATGTGGGATCTGGACCCAGGAGGGTGTTTTCCTCCTTTCCACAAATATAGGATGGGAAAACTGCTGGTTTCTGAGGGATTGGGGCTGTGCTGGAAACCCTTGTTTGTGCTGTGACCCCTTAGTGGGGAACACGTCCCATCCAATGCACCCACTCCATGCTGAGAGAAGTCAGCCTCACACCTATTATTTACAAAAGACCCCAAAACCAAGCTCAGAGAGCTTTTCCTCTTACAAAGGGCGTGTTTAGGGAGAGGATGGGCTGAAATGGAGAAACTGCTGCCTGGCCTCTGTTCCCCAAACACCCGCCTGGGGCAGGGAGCAGAGGACGGGGTCCATCGTGGCCACCAGCTCTGCAGCCCCCTAAGCCCTGGGGGTGGAGGCTGGCCCCGACGGAGCTCCTCAGCCTCAGTCAGGCAAGAGCCTCCTGCTCCCTAACTGCGTCCAGCCTGTGGGCACTGGCATGGGTGCACTACCACCACTTTCACACAACAAAACCAAAAATGTTCAAAGCATACCATCAAAACCCTTTTATAACCCTATGTACATGCACACTGTTGATGCATCATTGATTCCTTTTGCTTTTTTGTTGTTGTTGTTGCTTTTTTAACTCAAAAAAGTCCCCGGTTCAAGGGGAGGCATCACTAGCAACGTTTTCTCTCCTTACAAATTCTGAAATATATCTTCCTTAACAGAAGCTCTGCCCCACAGAAACCGCTGGGAAAGCTCAAGGAGACCACTGCAGGACCTCACGCACTGCATGACCACGACAGGGCCGAGGGCTCGGGGGGCAGCCGAGAGCAGAGAACACCCTATGTACCTTTATGTTCAGTGGATACTGCGTGGTGGCATTGAACAGAAGGAATCCCACGTCATAAATACAACACCCCAAACAATCCAAAGTTAGGTAGAAGGGAAAGGAAGGAGGACAAAAAATAAAAAAATAAAATAAAAAAGAGAAAAAGAAAAAAGTCTCAATCCTTTTAATAGTTCTTTTGCTGAGGGCATTTTTCACCTTGTAAAAAGATACAGTCAGAAGCTCTCAGACAGCAGGAGCACAGCTCGGACAAGCTGCTCGCGCTTCGGAGAAGCTGCAGCACGCAGGGCTCCACAGCCCCATGTTCCACGCCTCGTGCCCCAGCCGCATGACTGCATGAGAAGTGACCATCAGACGGTCTGAAAAACCCTCGGAACACTGGAGGGGTGCTGGCCGCGTCTCCCTCCCCTCCTCAGAGTCAATATGTACAACGAAGATGACTTCAAAGATTTTCTTCTTCGTACGATCCCGTACCTAAATGCCGAGCGTCCATCCCATTCGGTCGGCCAACACGCTGGCCGTGGGCCGGGGGGACTGGGGGCCCGAGGCCGAGTCCCAAACCCCACCTGCCCGGGTTTCGCCTCCCCCTGAGCGCTCGGGGAGAGATTTGGGGTCATCACCGCTGCGCGCTGCCTTCGACGGGGAGGATGGCGTGGTGCAGGCTCCGCGCGTGCTTTGAGTCGAGCGCGTCCTGCTCCTCCGTGAAGCTGTCCGGGCTCGCCGCTCCGTCCAGAGAGCTCCCGCAGCTGGAGTTCGGAGACAGCATGTCCTGCAGGAGGTCTTCCTGGACTATCCCCGAGTCTTTGTTCACTTTGCCCCTTTGGTTTCCTTCCTCCTCCTGGTCGTTGAGCAGCTTGGCCAGGAAGTTGATGTATTTCATAGCCAGGCGCAAAATCTCGTTCTTGCTCAGCTTTTTGTCGGGCGGGTGCGTGGGGATGAGCTTGCGGAGCTCCGCAAAGGCTCCATTCACGTTCTGCTGCCTCCACCTCTCCCGGCTGTTGGTGAAAATGCGGCGAACCACCTTCGTGTGAGGACCTGCAATTGCAATGGTGAGCAGTTAGGAGCAGCGCTTACCGGGTCGTTTGGTATTTTGCCCATTTCCCAAATTAATCCATTCATTTAGGCATTGGAACGGGCTGCCCAGGGAGGTGGTGGAGTCACCATCCCTGGAGGTGTTCAAGAAACGTGTAGATGTGGCACTTGGGGACACGGTTTAGTGGGCATGATGGTGGTGGGTTGACAATTGGACTAGATGGTCTTAGAGTTTTTTTTCCAACCTTACAGATTCTACAGTTCTATTTTAGTCCCATCACCAAGACACTGAACCAGGAGTTACCAGCTAACTGGAAGCTGAATGAGGAGCTGCAATCGCCATGACTTCTGTTCAATGGAAGGGAAAAGTTGAGCTGCATCTTTTTAGATGCCTCCTGAGATGCCTAAATTTAGCTCTCCAAGGAGGAAAGCTCACCATGATGTGTGCAGAAGGCTGGTGTATTTTTGGGGCATCTCAGCAACAAAGGTGCTATTAGAAGGCTAGCTCATTAGATGGTTTTATTTCTATCCCAAAAGTCTTCTAAGGGCACATTGTTAGGACAGGGGAAATCAGCATGAGCTGAGGCTTTGACAGCCTTGAGATCCAGAGGTCTTCCTTCTGCCCTAATGTCACCAGGGAGGAGGACAAAGAAGCTTCAGAGCTGGCTCAGGGACCTTCTACTCCCTTGCACATCAGGGCAAGGACTCCCCATCAGTCCCTAATAGAAGATGGGACTCCCAGTTGCCAGCGTTGTCCACTTGGCTCTGTTACATGTGAATGCTAGCAAAACGACATTTTACAGCCGTATTCCTGTAGAGGTATGTAACGCGGGAGAGCTTTCTTTGTTCAGGAATGGAATTATCAATTTCAGCTCATTGGGGTACTTCTTGCTGTCACGAGCTAGGCTCTGTCTCCATGCTAGGAGCAAAAATGTGCCCAAAAGTACAGTGCCACAGGAGCAGCGATGCTGTAGATGAGGACTTAATGTTCTTTGGTCCAGAGAACCAGTGCCTGTAAGCAGATATTGCCATAAGCCATCTCCATCCTCACCTCCAGGACGCACTGACAGTGGAAGGACACTGAAATCACAAGAATCTATGGGAGAATGGCCATGGCAGAAGCCATCATAGGAACAGAAAACATCACAGGCAATGAAAATCGTCATGAATTATGAACCAAAGACTTTCAATGAGCACATCGATGAGTTGCACCCTAAAGGACAGGCCATGGGTATTCCCATCACACGCTGTCTCTCCCCTGTAGCCCTTTGGGGTGCTTTCCCGACTGCTCCCTCCTGGTCACACCAAATACCCCTGGCCGTGGGCTTCGCATGGAGACAGCCAGGTTAAGGCTATCGGCTCCTGCAATGCACAGGCAGGCAAATGACTCCCTTCCCCTTGTTGTGTGCCCAGGGGTAGCAGGGAAGTCCCCCCAAACTGCAAAGGCAGGTGACAGGATGAGAAACCCATCTCCAGACTCTACGATCCTGGTCTCCTGCTTCAGTAAAGCTGATTTTCCCTTCCCAAACAGCACATAAAAGCTTATCGTACGGATTATGAAGGGAAAGACAAAGTCTCTTGAAAAGTCTGGGTTTGCAGAGCCCACCATGCCCCACGGTGATGGGCAGCATGGTGGGGACCAAGGGGACCTTGGCCATTGGCACTGCCCTGCTCTGCTGAGTGCAGAGGAGGGTGTGATGCCATCTCCTACAGCAACACAACAATTCCTACACCTAGGTGCTCTTTCCAGACAAAACAAGGTACACAGCCTCAAATCTAGAAGGAGATGCAGCTTAAGATCTTTTTGTGCTAGGGTATAAGGGACAAAAACTGTGGACAATGTTAATTTTGCAAAAAATGTGGATAATGTTAATTTTGCAAAAAATCCCAATCTTCACAGGTTTCGGACACATATCTCCTTCACTGGATGTTGCCTGCTGAGAGGCATCTGTTCATAAAATTCTGATGTCGGAAAGAAGACCTGTCCATTTTCATCTGAGGGCATCCAAAACAAGCTCAAGAATAGAACAAATTCTGACACCGCTACACTTTTTGATTCTTGCATCAATGTCATTAACTGAATAAACTGTATTTTAAAAAGACACCAGGTTATGGCCAAAGTGTGTCAAGCGGTGGAGAAATTTAAAATGCCCCTCA
Organism: Alectura lathami; assembly: GCA_013399715.1. Taxonomy (NCBI): domain Eukaryota; kingdom Metazoa; phylum Chordata; class Aves; order Galliformes; family Megapodiidae; genus Alectura; species Alectura lathami. The sequence continues at coordinate 25,450 of VXAV01007471.1, forward strand.
GCTGTGTTATAATGGAAGAGCTCCATATCTCATACAGAAACTTGCCTCATAATTAATCCAAGAGGTTGGCTGAGAATTTATGCCTGGATTTTGTTCCAACTGATTGATTGATCAGTGCTTTTAAAATTGTAATTACAGATCCGAGGAAAACCAGCAGGAAGTTGAGCTTCCAAAATTACAGCATCTTCTTGCAGCTAATTTTTCACGTTTCTATCTCCATGTATATCTGTTTTGTAAAGAGTGGCACAACCGCAACACACTGTCCCCATTCCCTCCATCGCCCTTGCAGCGTGCCATCGTCGGAGCAGCCAGCAGAGCCCCTGAGAGCACAGGGACACCCCAGCACGGGTGACACATCCCTACAAAGTGCTCCTGTTCACATGGCATCATCCGGTACCTGCATTCCCCCACTAAACTGTGATCCCAATCTTGCAATTTCACATGAGGCAGAATGTGGAGGACTGGAGCCAATTTGTACACCTGCACTACCTGGTGAGCACATGGGCAAAAATTTGGTTACAGCCAAATCTCTCTTAATACCTGATGTAATACCCAGCCCGGAGCATTGGGCAGGCACCAGGGTTTGATGGACTTCACTGCAGCTCGGTGCTGGTAGATACAGGGCTAAGCTTTGGGTAAGGCACTACAGGAGCCGGTGCTGGCCCTGCACACCTCTGCTCCCAGGGAATTTTGAGGCAGGTCAGATCTTTCTGCGTTATTAAAGCCTCGTGGCTTAGCAAACGCAGCCTGTCGCTGCAACGGCCCCGACCCAACCTTTGCACTTCAACAAAGACTTCAGTGTGGTGGCTTCCTTCGGCTTTAATCTCGGAGCAATCTGCGGGGCAGGGTGCAGTCAGCCACCCGCCGGACCGCTGCGCTGAGTGGAAACAAACGCTCGGGACGGGGCTGCGCCCTGCAGAGCTTTACCGCGAGCGGGGGGCACCCACCGCACCCCATGACATTTCCCCGTTACATTGCGGGTTCTTAGCCCCGTGCTCACCGTCGGTGATCTCCATCTCGTAGGGCGAGGGTCTCCTTTTCACCCGGTTGCTGCCGTACATGGAGAAGGAATCCGGCTCGCCGAAGTACCCGCTGCGAACAGAGGCAGAGCGGCGGTGAGGCTGCCCGGGGAGTGCGGGGGGTACCCGGCCCGGCACACGCGTGGGGCTGCGGGCGGGCACTCCGCCCGCGTGGGGCAATTCTCTGTCCCTTGGACTCATCGCGGGGCTAAGCCGAGGACCCAGGGAGCTCCCAAGGACATCGAACTGCTCAGCCCCCTTTTCCTCCCCATGCTGCGCTTCACTTCGGCATCACCACAGAACGCCAAGTATGTGCTCTGCCTGTGGTATTCTGCCGTGGATTTTTTTTTTTTTTTTTCTAGGAACAACAGTTTTTCGTTTAGGTTCCCCCCCACCCCCTCTTTCTTCCTTTGCAAAGTTACCAGCATGCAACCCCTCGATGACAAACCCGCGCCGAGCCTCCTCTTCCCTCCTTTCCCTCCCAGCCCCGAAGCCCCGGGGGTCCCCCCGGGGGCAGGGGGAGGCACGGACCTGCTGATGGCGCCCAGCGGCTGGCCCAGGTTGTAGAGCATGGCCCTGCCGGGGGGCTGCAGCGGGAGCGCGGGGGGGCTCAGCTGCACCATGCGGGCTTCGCAGGCGGCTTCTGCGGCGCGGCACGGTTCGGCGCCC
>VXAV01007471.1:31101-45327 GCA_013399715.1 Alectura lathami
GCTCCCCCCGCTGCCCCCCGGGTCGCGGAGCCCTCACGCTGCCGGCCGCGGTCCGTGTGCGTGCCGGCGGGGCTGGTCACGACGCGTTGGAGAGCCCGGCGTGCCTCCAGCCAGGAAACACGACCATTTTCAAGCCGGCTCCTCTAACCAACAGGAAGTGTTAAAGATAGAACAGCCGGGGCTGGGCTGGGGAGATTAGGAAGGCGAGCATCTTCTGCACGCCCCGAGCCGAAGCCCCCCGGGTGGGAGCTGCGTCCGCTGTCGGCATAGTGGCTGGGAGAGACCCTCCCTGGGCACGGCCACTGGGGGCCGGCAGGAGTCTCCAGGGCAGGTGACAGGCCTGTCATGTGCCGCCCAGGTGGGCTCACCCCTCACCGCTATCCCAAAAAGGTAGTGAGACCCATGGGAAGCACCAAAATTACACGGATTGAAGAGGTGAGGGAAGCTCTGCAGGCCCAATTGAGCAAGCACAGTCAATGTTTACATTTTGTTATAACAAAGGATAGCTAGAAACAACAGAAAACAAGAAACAAATAAATGAAACAGACAAAAACCACCCAGCTATAAGGCCTTGGCCAGGGGTGCCCCCTCCCCACAAACAGGTGATCAAACCAACACCTGGGCTTGGTCAAATGTCCCAGCTGCAGCCCAAAGGGTTAACACAGCCAGACCTGGCTTCCTAGGTATTTTGACTCCAAGCTGCAAGAGGTGCCTCAGGAAAATAAAAATTAAAAAAAGGCCAAGCACTTCTAAGTTGCTCAGCAGTACACTGTGAAAGGAAAAGCAGCTTTAGGGACGGGTGGTTTGTTTTTTCGGTCAGTAAATTAATAGCTCCCTCGCTCAGTTTGCTGTCCAGGATTACATGATTTGTGTAACTTAATGTAATACCACACCCTTGTCCTGAGCTGTGGGCAAGTAGTTAGGCTTTTGTTTTCAAATTGTTCCTAGCCCTCAAGCATTTGAAGAAAGCCTTCAAAATTTTAACCAATACAACTGTCATCTTCCTGTGTTTCCAGACATTTTACAATAGGAAACAAAGAACAAAACCCTACAACAATAGCTCAGAGGTATGAATTGCCTCATTCATCCCAGTGGAATGTCCAAAAACATTAACTATTTTTTTGACTACTTCAGCAGAAATACAGGCTGCCAGACAGCAGGCCCGTGCCTGATCCACTGGAGATTTGGAGTGGATTTCTCAGCATGAAGAAGCAGCAGCACCTTTCCTGAAAGGAAGCAAATATTCTTGATGGGAGGAGCTGCTGTCAGGAGAGAAATTCCAACACAGCTGGAAGCAAGCTGCTGCCTTCCTCTATACAGAGGCACAGATAAGCTTGGCTCTGAAATAGCAAGTGGCTTATTTCACCCCTGATGCTCAGCCCACCAAGGTCCACAAGGTGGTAGATGCTGGAAAATACTCCTGTCATTGTAAATAATTAATTAGCAAGTGGCACACTCCCAAACATCCCATGAACTAACAGTCAGGGTACTCCTTTGGATGTGAACAGGAAAGTCCTGGGACATTGGTGTGGGTTGCTTTAAGTTCTGGTTTAACAGCCTGCGAGCAGGAAAGACAAGGTCAGCTCCGTAGGCTGAACTGTTGAGACAATGCCATCGTTAACCTGAATCCGAACAAACTCAAAGCGTGTTGATGCACTTGAGCCAGGGAGAAAACAGATGGCTCTGTCAGTCAGCCGTCCTCTGTTATGGATGGTGGGAACTGCAGTGAACTGCAACTTCCACTGCCACTGTCTCATTTCCAAGAGCAGGAGGTCAGAGGTGAGCCGCATTACACCACGGTGACGCTTTGGACTGGACTTGCCAGAGGAAGCAGAGCTGTCAGAGCCAGCATTGGGCACCTGGGGCTTCCAGCACCAGTAGGGTACAACATAACCAACACAAAAATCACAGAAATATCTGATATACCTGGAGGTTGAACAGAAGCCAAACTCAACAGAAATGGAAGAGTTAATCAATAACCTCAGCTTGCCAAGCAGCCCTTTTCCATACTTTCAGTAATGTACTGGAATGCCTTCACAGGCTAATCTGTATATTAGTAAAAAAAAAAAGTAGAACTTCATTTATATTTTTTGCTTATCCCGCCACCCAGTACTGGAATTCTTGAAGAGCACCAGGTGACATTCTCACACTTCCAGTTAGCCATGCTAAATGATGACTGTAGTTTTCTTGCATGAAAACTACAAACAACTGAAAGCAGTTTTTTTTTTTTTAATGAAAACTTTGACCTTTATGAGCAATATGTACTTTAAATAAATAGAAAACATCCAGAAAATAAAGATCACAAGAGTTATAAAAGTGCTAGTTTTTCCCCAATTTCCTTATAAGATTTCATGATAGTCTGCATAGATGTGCCATCTCATCTGAATTCAAAAATAATTTTATGCACAGTAAAGCCATGGTTATATTCCCCTTCCCACCCGACACAACCCCACACACAGTAATCCAAACATTGCAGCGGACTTACAGAAGTTGTTAGCCTCGCTCTGCCACTCAGCATTATGGCTCACAGTTGGCACAAACACGTAAAGTCAGTGCTTAAAAAAGTCAGAAGAGCATTTAAAAATAAGCATCACTATTAAAACTATGCAAAGAGTACATTTTGGGTTCAAGTTGATTCACCTTTCTGACACTTTAAAACTATGTTTAACAGTAAACAGAAGTGCAAACATACTTCAGTGCTGATCAGCACCGGCTCAACCAGGCATCTGGAGGTGGCTGTCACCAAACTGCATCGAAAGCTCAGTTTTGCAAGTTTCATGTTGCTACAAAGTGACCTCATAAAAGATAACTTAATCCTTGGTTTCCTGTAGTCTTTTACAAAGGGGGTCCCTTTTAGATTTGAAAAAGTATCTGCCAGTTATCTCCGGTGATGTTCAGAACAACTTTGGCAGCTGCCTGAGCTGTTTTACATCAAGAATGGTGCCAACAGAATTCATGCTGTTTGACTGGTTTAACGTTTCAAGGGCTGGAGTATGCAGATTTCCAGGGAAGACTTGAATATCTCCATCTTTCACGCCAGGTTGTTCAGTGAATTCAACCTTCCCAGGTAATAATTTGTGTTTTGATTTTAAATCCTTCAAAATCTGAACTGAGTTGTCATTTGCTTGTTCTGCTCTGGGAGGAAAAATTTCGTTTGTAATTTTTCTTAATATAGGGCTGTTTAATTCTGATGGAAGGGCATTAGCAGTCATCTCTCTGCTGTGACTTCTCAGAGAAATGGGAGTTCCTTCATCAGTTCCTTTGGATAATTCAGTCCTGTGGCTGAAGGCACCCAACAAAGGGGTACAGTTTTTGTGCAGCATGCTTTCACTTTCAACAGTGCCAGCACTGCCATCTTGAACACACAGTTCCTCTTCATCCTCACTGCTGTCGCTGCCCTGGATCAGCCCGTACCGCTTCATGTACTTCTTGGTTGCGAATGACATGTTGTTCGGTGAGATCAGGCTAAGACCCACCATGCTCTTCTCCACATTTGTGTGCAAGATGTCTTGGAAAGAGAAATCAGCCGGAGGATTTGGGCCTGAGCGACTGAGAGAGAGCCTGGACAACTGGTTTTCACTGAGATACTTGAGCGCGATAGCATTTGCTTCCATGCTCAGATCAACTACATTGGGGGTTAAGCCACACATGCTGACGTTGGCAAAGGACATGTAATTTAGTCCAGGGATCACTGCTTCAGGATTTATGCATGCTAAGATGCTGAAATAAAGCATCAAGAAGTTAGTTCAGCATTACAGGGAAAGTGTGCATTTCACAGTATGATTTAATGGTTGTTTTGCTCACTGTGTTGATTTCTCCTTCCTTCTGAACACCACAGCTCGACCAGAGTGCTCAGTGCTGAGACCAGACATTCTGCACATACTGAAGAACAGCTCTCCAGCTAGTCACACTGACAGCATTCAGACACTGCCTTCGAGAACTGATATTCCTTTCTGACTCCATGCTAACTACAACCCTGCTATCAAGAAGGACAACTTCTAGCAGATTTCAGAGCTGGTTGTATTTTAAAGCAGATTTGAACTGTTGGTCAGCTCTCATCAGTAAGTGAGAAGTTATATGCCTTTGACCCTAAGATGCTACCATCTAACCCTAAATTTGTATCCTAATTTGTAACCTAAATTTGTAAACTTCCTATTTCACTGAGAACAGATTCTGAAGTTTGCTTAGGGAGAGTAAATTCTTGGCTCTAATGAACCACCACAATCAGGCTATGGAGTTTCACTGTTTCCTTCTCCACTGAGCTAGAGACCTTTTCTCAGAATTGTTTATCAGCCATTGAAGTGGCAGAAGGAAGAATCCCTCCCCTGTCTGAAGTTTGAAGAAATAAATCAAGAGTCCAGTTTTGTCTTACAGGTTCGCTTGTGAGCATATTACTGACATTAAAAGAACAACAGATTCTCTAGCAAAGAAGGTAGCACAAATTCCAGAAATCTGACAAAATTAAAGTGAAAAGGTGAAAAAAGAGCTTAGGAAACTGTATGACTAGAAACAGCTTTTGATACACAGCTGAAAAGATTAATTAGGAGACCAATTTCTGGTTTACTTAAGTTCTATTTATAAAAATGAAGCTGTATCAGGCAGTCAGCCCACACATAAGTGGCTACATAAATCCTCATGCCTCAAACATTCTTCTTCAAAAATAATGTCCTTGATATGTTTAACTCTGAGTCAGCCCTGAAGTACTCTGACACTTGGACTCAATCTTGGTAGGTCCCTTCCAACTAAAACTGTTCTGTTCTACTTTCGTTCCTTCTGTTTCACCAAGGCTGTTTCTCTGCCCAGCCACTGCAGCCTCCCAGTTTCAATTCAAAGCACTCACAATTAAAAGCAATTGGGCAGAACCTGTTTTGTATATACGTGGAAGTTACGATTGCCATTTCACTTATATCGGTGAAATGCAAGATGAGGGTTAAGAAGTAGTGACAAAAATATCTAACTCTAGCTGCTTAATGTTCAGCCTCCCAAGTTAAAACAGTGTCTCTGGAATACTCTGACATAGCCCAGAGGATTGAAATTACCCAAGCACAATTCCCTAGAACAAAAATGCTTCTGCACACACAATACTATAAGAATCACCAGATGCTCTGACAGCTAGAGCTACTTGTGTTACATTTAAACTGAATTTGCTAACAGAGCTCTTAAACCTATCTGAAATACCCACAGCATGAGCTACTGTTTGATCTTTGTGCAGAAAATGCAGATCAACTTGCCAAACAAATCCCCACTGGCAGCGAACACAGTCCCTTCTTTGCTCACTAAGCCAGTCCTCATTTGTGGACTAGGAGTTACTATTCAAAATAACCAGTATCTTACCTGGCATTCTCCACTTTGTGTGTGCTTTTCTTCATTCTGCTGGGTGATTCAATCACCACCCCAAGGCTCCTCAGCTGCTGGAGCGTAGCACTGATCACACTCTCCTTATCCACCACTGCTGTGTCGGTCTCCGAATCCCTTTCTGTTGCATCAACACACTGATGTTTAGCACCATCATCACTAACAAACCCTGCCTTCACAGGCAAGTGATCTTGCTCTTCTGAAGACTTTAAGAGATGGTTTACTTGGCCCTAGGGAAAAAAAAAGGGAACAGGGATGAGACCATATTGCCAAAATCATCCTGGTGTCAAGGAGCTGTCAAACCATTGTTTTATTCTTCTGCAATATGCAACCAGATGGGTTAACAGCTTATTGTAACAGATAAGCCAAACTCAGTTCAGACCAAACCAAGTAAATTCACAGCAGTGCAGAAAAACACTGGACTATTTCACATCAAGTTTTCTGTAAGAGTCAGTTCTGAATTTAAATGCAATGTGCTCCTTCAAGATTAAAGTCTCCATCCTTTAAGGGACTTGATGGTAAAGTGCTGAGTTATTTTAAAGGGTGCTAACTGGGGAAAGTTCTCAAAGGACATCAACTTTTCACTACAGAATTACTTATTAGGCAGTAGGCAGTACTCCATGTATGCACAGAAGGGTAAAGAATAGCCACCTAAACCTCAGAAGCGTGTTGTTGCCACTTGCATTCAGCACAGAATATCCAATCTAGATGAATTACCAGCAAGTCCTGGTAAAGCTTCTGATCCTCTGACAGATGCCTGGGCAGCAAGGAGATGGGTGGCTCTAGGTTTTGCTCACTTGTTGTCACCACGTGGTTGCTGGCTCCCTCTGACGGTTCTTCCTGTAAGCACATGCTAGTTCTGTCCTCTAAGGACAAGCTGTGGACTAGTGCTTGGGAGACATTTCCATTTCTGAAAGAGACCATTGACATAAGTAGATACTTCCTTGAAAAAGAAAATTAAGATACCATTACTGGTACCTTTTTGTGAGCACCGAAAGAAGAAAATAGAGCACTGGAGATAGAACCTAACATTTATTGCTTTGTCTTCTGCCCGAGGCTTTGAAATAAAATGACTGCAGAAAGAAGCCTTTTGAAGAGTGAAGAAACACGGCTTGCAGTGTAAAACTGCAATAGCCTCACTAGTTTTTCAAAGGATTGCATTGGCTTCTCTGGATTAGTCAGAACTCAAATGACACTCCATGACTCAATCTTAAAGCAGATGAAAGAACAATTTGGAGCTGAATATCAATGAACTCAAAACAACCCCACAGCTGAAATATTTATCCATAACTGAAGTGAAAGAGAAACCATAATTGATCCTGAATTTTTCAGATAAAAAGGGTAAATATTCTACAATGAGCTACAATGTGATGCTCTGCATCTACACGCACTAGCTGGCATGTGCATCACAAACCTTTTGAGACCAGACACATCAGTAGTGCTATCATCCCAGAGAGATTGTTAAGCGACCCTCCCCATCCTGTCCCTCCTCAGGAGACAAGTGCAAGATAACGGAATTTCAGAACCCAGCTGATCAATTGCCTGTGTTGAAAGTGATAAGATTTAAATCACGTGGCAAGCTAGATAGACAGTGTAGGTTATCAGGTACTGTTATATTAGCAATTATTCATCACTCCCAAAAGTGTCTCCCTCATCTTCAAAGAAATCTGAGTGATGCTTCAAGTTCTTACTATAAGACACTTACACAACTATTTCACAGGTTTATGAATCCAAACTGAGAGGAACTTTAAGAGTGCATTTCTTTATAGCATTCAAAAGATTGATTTCCATCAGTAATGCTTACGCTAACAGTACATGTCTGCAGATAATATTGTAATCAAGGACTACAAATATGTAAATTCTAGCTTATCATCCATCTTTCCCAACATGATTACTTTAGAAATCTAATCTAACTGCACAGATATTCCCCCTCCTCTGGCTTTTTATACTCAAGGAATATTAGATTATGAAGGGCCAAATTGTTGAGCTATTCCCTGTGTAAAAATAACATCAATTTAGATAACTAAGTATTTTTTGAAATCTCTTCCCAAATTAGACAGATTAGTTATTATAACATGAAGAATCTCACCTTAAGAATAGTGTACTTAATATCAATGAAGCTGGCACCTGCATATGCAATGTAATTAGATGTAAAATTAATTAGGTGTAAAACACAGAGGAATTCAGAGGACAGCCATATAGGCCATAAAGCCCTCAACCTAAGCCCCTCAGAACTAAAGAGTTTGGAATGCAGAAGAGTCACTGTAGGAAAACAACTAAGTACAGCAGCATCCCTTTTCTGCCCAAGAGTTCAGGTAGAGAAGGGAATGCTGCCAGCACTGTACATGCTTTTCCAAGTTAAAGGCTTCTGCCATCAGCTGCTGCTGATAGGTAAGCTAGCTAAATGTGCATGACTGATAAATGCAAACTTTAAAGAGAGCTGTGTTTTGGTGAGCTGTACAATCCAAAGTGTAATTAAAAAAACAAAGAAGGGAAAGAACACTACAACTGAAGTTGGGTGACTATTTATAATTCCTGAGAAAAGAATCATGAAAGGTAGTAACTTCCAAAATGCAGTTCAGCTTATGTGAAAACCAGATATTTCTGGTTACTTACTGGAGAGTATTCTGATGAGTTCGTTCTTCCACAAGATGAATGCTATCTACAAAGCTGGGCATGTCAACCACCTTTAAGGAAGAAGCAATACTTGTGTTGCTTGCATCTTGTTCAGCATTAATTGAAATGCTTATGTCTTCCTTAGAAATCTCTGCATCTTCTTTCTTTCCTTGTGGTGTGGAGTCATCCTGTTTCTCTGAGGGTGCATTCCAAAATAAGCTAGCACCTAGAAGAGAAAAATTAAAGATTTACCCATATAGGAAGGTCATTAGCATCTTTTGACATCCTTTGGTTTTGTAAACCTAGAAAAATCTGTTCACGCTCTTTTTTCTTTACCATTTTAGAAGTGATTTAAGGTTTAGAGCAGCCAAGAGTTGTTAAAACACAGTTCAAGTGCTACTTCGTAAGGTTGCTCACAAAGCACACTTGGAAGTGTTTCTATTGAAGAGTTTCAGCGTATTGCCCATGAGCACTCTCAAAAGTTTACCAAAGTTACTAAATTACCAGAATAATCAATTTTTTTTTCCTACGTATTAAACAGGAATTGCTGCATTAAGTTTTAACCTTATAGTCAGATGTGTAACTAGCTAAAATTAAAGAGAATCAAGTCTCCCCCCACCACGCATGTACTTGCATGAGTTACAGAAAACGTGCTATCAACAACGTATTTCATAGAACAGACAGGATAGTACCTATTACTTTTCAAAATAGTGCATTAATACAAAAAAAAAGACAAGGCTATTTCTTCCAGTAAGTCACAATTACAAATACAAGACCTTGCTAAAGCTATCTGAAAAATAACTTCCGATGATGGCAATCGCTGCCATTGAGGCCCAAAGACCAAAGTAGCCGCGGCCTGAACTCACAAATAGCACCCAGAGAACTTCCTTGGTTTTGGTATCTAGGTGCACGGTTGCGAATGTTCAGCATTTCTGCAATATGTTCCCCCTCTGTACAATCAAAATCAAAGAAACATCCAGAAAAGGTGATGACAGCCTGTGCCTAAGGAATGAAGCGTTACCTGTGCTCACAGCAATGCTCACACTTCGCCTCAGGGGCGAACCTGCTGAGGACTGTGTTTCCATAGGAACAGGCTCCCCTTGCTTCTGGGGCTGCAGAGAACTGCCAGCTGCAGCTGATTCTGAGGAATGAGCCTGCGCTTCCAGTAAGCGTTGGATCTGCAACAGATATCAGGATGGTGCAAGTTGTACAGCAAAATATCAAAATATCAAGTATAATAGGCAGTGAATTATTAAGTTTGAATTGTCCAAGATCTGGATTCAAATCCAGGATGCACTGCCACAGAAGCCTGATAACATTTCAGTTCTCAGCAGTGCATGCAGCATAAACCAGAACAATTCTGACAGTGGCAGAGCTAGGAAATAAGAGGTTTTGCGCATGCTGGCTGAACTACACCCGGACACCTTGAGTAAAATCTATTTACACTCAACTTGTTGGAAGTATTTTCTGTCCCTTGCATTCATACACAAAGCCTACCACTTACCAGCCAAGCATTTTGTATGCCAACTGTCCATATACCATGTTAAACTGACTTCGTATTAAATTACAGAAGTCAGCACTTAAATGATAAAATTAAGCTTGTTCAGGCAACCTTCACTCCAGCATCTTCACCCTGCTTGTTGATTAATTTGCAGCTCCAATGCATTTATACAATAAGCAGTGGTTTCCCTCCCTCATGCATGATCCATACTTTGGGAACTTATTTTACACACAGGAACTATAGCTACAGCATATTTCAGTTTCACTTTTCTAGTTTAAGCAAGAAAAACATGTATTGCCTACAATGGTACTCATTCTCCTATTCCCATCATTCAGCACTAGCAGCAGAATTCAAACACCGGTTCTTCAGCCCCAAATCACACCCTGCAGAACGTCAGAACTGCAGGGTCAGCAGGGTAATTCAGGAAGAGGGCATTTTGAAGGAACTTCACCTGGTATTGAAATAAAACTCCAATTTTCCAGCCCAGCAACAAGCACCTGATGAATCCTGCCAATCTGCTGCAAACAATTGAAGTTTTCTAAGCAAGAGCCTCAACAGCTCTGGATGCTGCAGGCTTGAAGGAGGTGAAATAACACGAGAACACTCTGTACTTCACCTGTATGCTTACACTAATTCCAAAATCTATGATCTGTCTCTAGTCTGTATACGCAGACACACAGAAACACTTTTTTTAAAATAAAGTATATATGCATAGAAAACTATATAGAAGACATACCAGTTTGCATTAGAAAACTGTTGAAAGGGAAACCTTTATTTTATGGAATTATAACAATAAATGCAAACTTTAACTAGGGAAGAATTAGTTATCATTTGTTTTAAGCAGCAACAATTAGCAGAGCTAATTCCACCCTAAAACTGGACCTGGCATGATAGGCTTTCTTGTGCTCATGAGACTAGACATTAAATTCCTTTGGCAGAGAAAGTAACAAAGCATAATCACTGAGAGGGCAGAAAAAAAGCAGCCATTTCAACAAACCTGAGCTTGAAGTAATTTGAGTTGTCTATCTTGCTCTGTAAGCACCCGGTAAGCATCTGGAGATAATCCCATCATTCCATTATCTGATCCTGCTGTACAAGCAGGTGTGTGCAGGCACGGGGAGTGAGCACCACAGAACTGGGGACTAGAGGGGCTTGCACCTGAAGGCAGCCTTGTTCCAGGTGACACGCTTTTTTCAAGAGAACAGTTCCCCATTTTCCCGTGGAATCCCATGCTTATAGGGCTACTCGTGGTATATCCTGGATTGCAGCAAATATTTGGACAAATGGTATTTTGGTGGAGCATTGTACATGGGTTCTGCTGGGCCGCCTCTGATGGAACTTCTGCTGTGTGTTTGGGGCTCATTTTACTAATCCCTTGCCATGAGTTTATCGGATTGTATTGGACAGAAGCAGGAAACTGACAGCTGCAGGCACTGGTTGGACAGCAAGGTGAAACCTGAACTGGCATGTGCAGTTCTGGTGGTCTTCTGCAGCTCTGCAGTGAAAAGGTAGAGCTGCAGAGGACTGGCTGGGCAACAGCTGGAAGCTGCCTGGCACTGGATGCTGAGGTTCTTCTAACTGAAGGCTCTCCCTGCTGTGCAGCTCCATCGGGATTTAATGCAAGTCTTTGTGGTGGCCTCCTGAGCTGATGCACAGATGTATTTGGGGAAGGCCCACTACAAGGGGTTGAGGGAGAAGAAGATCCAGAACTTTTTCTTGATTGTGGACACGATTTCTTGCAGTGCAACTGTTGCTGTAGCAGAGCTTGCTTTCCCCTGGAAGGCCTTGAAGTTGGCATTTTCTGGTTTAAGTGGTTTGGTAATTGCCTCAAAGAGGGATCTCCCATACTAGTAGAAAAGTTTTGTTTGTCTTCAGAGCACTGGATGGGATAATAAACAGATCCCAAGCACCATTTGTTTTTCACAGACTGATGCATTGCTTGAGGTAGACTTCTAGCATTTGAAGTCCCCACAGGCTTAGGCAATTGTCCTGATTCCATGAAGCTCCCATCCAAAACAAGGGACAGTTCAGGAACTGAAGGGAAGATCCTGGTAACCTGAAGGCAATTACACAAGCAAGTTTAAGTTCACTTTAAAATACTTTCTGCTCTCACAAGCAGAATTTCTTAGAGTTTGTCCAAGATACTGTTTCCATTTAAAAACAGTATAAGGCTGTTACCAGCTCCAAACCAACTATATATGGAATGCCTTTTTAAGGAGTGGAGAATCCAGGTAGGCAAAAAGCAGAAAGGTCATAGGATCAGTCTTAGAGAGAAGCATTACTTTCATACGGCTTAACAGCTGTATCTATTAAACAAAAGCTCTGTCAGTATGAAATGTATTTCAGAATATGAATCTTTCCCCTTCAAGAGGTGGACTGCACTTTCCATTACTGTTCTTAGACCCACTAGACCCAGCCACCATAGGGAGTAGGTCTAGAAAGATTTGATAATCCACAACTGTCACATGTTCTGTTACAGGTGTTTCATTATACTTGCATATGCTCCAGTACAAAAAAAAAAAAAAGATGATGAACTAAGTAGATCTTTCTCTATTCCCAAATCCCTGCTATGCAGGGGTTCAAGTGCCTATAATCCTGGCACAAAGGCAGGTTGACTGGAGACAGAGCTGGGACTCTCAGTCCACTTCAGTTCTGTTTTCCTCCTGCCAGCACTTTGAGACAGAAGTTTTATACTCTCTGACCCCCCTTACAATTAGCTTTGCTGCTTTAATTAGCACATCTTCTAGGATCTGAGAAGCCTAGGGATATTATTTACTTAATTACCTGTTGACTCACTGGGTGAGGACTTGGAATTGGTCTCGGGGATAAATCTTCATCTTCTACACCAGAGTCATGGTCACTTGCTGACAGCTTACAGGGTGAAGAGCCATGGGGAGGACTAACAAACAACATCAACTAAACTGAGAGCTGCTTGTCAGATTTGGCAGCAGTAATATGAGTCTTCACATTTTTCACTGTGAAATATCAGCATCATTTTCCTTGAGGCTGTTACACATCTCCCTGGTTAGCCAAGGAATTCATATGGCAAATAGCTCTAAGACCAAATAGAAAAATACAAATGCTGCTTTTGGGCAATAAATATACAAATCATCTCTCTCCACATCACCAGACAAACACATCTCTCCAGGGCCATTCTAGCAGTGAACCACAGATTTATGTTAGGAAGATAGGAAGTGCTAAAGATTGTAACATCCTTTACAGGAGAATAAAGGCCATCTTACAGCCATAGATAAACAGTTGGTGGATAAGTCAGGTTGCCAAAAATCCTTAGGTTTCAACATACCCAGGTCTCAGTTCTGAGAAGTGAGAAGGAAAAACAGATTTTTACCAACTTCACGAGATTTCAGTTAGAGATTTGGAGCAAAGGACACTAAGCTTCATCAGTAAAGAAATCTTTTTAGAAACATCCACTGTATAAATTACAACCACCAGTATCAACAGTAGAAATACCAGTGCTTTCTCTAGCAATAGGGTCAGCTTAACCATCTTACCTAAACATGAACCCTAGGAATAAACAAAAGCCCATTGAGATTTTAATGCAAGATCATCACTATAGTCAGAGCTGGCCTGACATCCTGCACAGCAGAGGTAAAAAAAAAAATCTCTTCCAATAAATATTTTTGTGCATAAACGACATCTGCAAGATTTACCTTCTAATAGGAAGTTTCTGGCAGATCCTGCTGAAGAATTCAGTTTCTGCGTTTTGTTTTTCTGTGCTCAACTCAAACTGGATAGGGATCTTGTCTGAAGGTTCAACATTCTGAAAGATGTACATTTCAACTTTTGATAACTGAGGTACTGCTCCTAAGTAAATATTTTTAAGGAAGTTTATTTCTGATTTGTTGCTTGTCCTTTACTTTCAATTCTCAATCCTTTCACCACTACAAGTAGGCAGTCAGCTTCCTTTCCTGTGCAACACTGCTCCCCCTGCTACTCTGTGAAGTAGTTGGCCTAATTATAGCCACGAGCAGATGCTTCCTTGCTGCAGCTGCTTAGAGAGCCTTCCACAAGCCCTCACCATCACAGGAAACAGCAACTGTTCCTATACTGATTCACACACAGCTGGGAAAGTCCTGGGGACAGCAGAAGCAAGCCTCTGTTACTAAAGGCCTTGCTGTCTTCAGAAAGGTTTTTCTGGAGAGAAAGCACAGAAGAACAGCACAGAGTAGAATATTACACTAGCTGTTTCTCTACCAGAGAAACTGAGCAAATGAGCAATCCAACTTCAGTTTCTGCAAGAGCCCAGGGAAACATTTGAAGAACCAGTATTTCCTAGAGTTTCCTCAAACCTTGTCCCCAGGCTCAGTATCAAATGCTTTCAAAAAGTTACTCTGCACAAAGAAAATTGCTCCTGCTTTGTTACTGTAGCACAGTGAGAGCTCTGTGGATTATCAGATGCTGAATTCTGTTTTGAATTCAACTTCCAGCAAAGCACAACTACCTAGCTTTGCTCTCCAGAAGATGCAAATATACATCACTCCTGGCAGTTGATGGAAATGCCCAGCATGTCCACAGCATACCAGATTAACAAATGCAACAGGAAGTCAGGACCTCTGCCCATAAAGCCAAAAAGTCACTAATAAAGGCCGCTAACAAAGTCCAGCACACTACATTTTTAAAGGCAGTGTCTTAAATACTACCAGAAAAGTGAGCAGGTGCTGCCTTTGGATGTTCTGTCTGAGACACTCAGCTTACAATTAGAACAGTGACAAACAAAACAATCCCCACCCCCC
>VXAV01007471.1:53296-65411 GCA_013399715.1 Alectura lathami
CTGAGGTGCGTGGCGGTGGTTGGCAGCGCGTTGGCTTGCGGAGCCCGGGATCAAGGTCCGTGTCGCGGCTGGCACGGTGGACGTGGCAGGGAGTTGGCTCTCTGTGCCGGTGCCAGCTCTGCAGCTTCCGAAAGAAGACTGAGATTTAGTTCCATGGTACAACACGGCAGAGGTCAAAACGCATTCTGGTTCCCTTTAGTCTTGTTGTCTCTGTTCAAAGAGCCTAAACTTGACAATACGGGATGGCAAGACTTTCTG
Source organism: Alectura lathami (assembly GCA_013399715.1). Taxonomy (NCBI): domain Eukaryota; kingdom Metazoa; phylum Chordata; class Aves; order Galliformes; family Megapodiidae; genus Alectura; species Alectura lathami. The sequence goes on from VXAV01007471.1 coordinate 53,555, forward strand.
CTATATTCTTCACATTTTCTGTTTTCCAAATACGTTCTTACAAACACGGAATACAAACACAGAAGAGAGAAGAGTGAATATTGTACAGTGTAGTCCTGTCCTCTTAAGAGCTAAAAACCAGCAGTAAGTGCGTTGTATTCAGATGGATAATTACGGAAGTAGTTAATGCCTGAATGCTTCCAAATGTGTGTATGGTGGATTTGAAAGAGATTTTTTCCTGAGCAGCTGCATATAGTTGTTTTTTTTTTTCCTTCATTGGAATCTGTGAAGGATCAAGGTTTAGCCATACTCATACTGAAATAAATGACTGAGAGCTGGAGCAGTGCCCATTTTTCTGCATCTGTTGATGGAGGGAAAAGAACCCAAAACACCAACCCAGGAATCCTGGAACGGGCACATTTTATGTGTCTTCAGTTCTGGTGATACCCCTGGCAGTGCTGTTGCAGTTTCTCCACGCTGCCACCGTATCCCAGTGCTCCTTACTGAATAACTCGGTTATGTGAGTTTGGTCCTGACTGAAAAATGCCACTATGACTAGTTCTGAAGGGCTTTAACCTCAAATTATAGACCCTTATTCAAAGCGGCTTATTCCGTAAATTAAGTGGTGGGATAAAAGATTCATAGCACTCGTAAAGCCTTCTTGGTAAGGTCAAATTCTGTCCCTGGTACTTAGCAAACAAATGAGCTTAAAACTGTAGGGAATTTTTGTGGGATGTCATTAAAGGCTTTCATGAAACCGTTGGTGGAGCCTCAGGGCTGCAGTGCCTTGTGTGGCTGCTGCCGTGTGTTCAGAAGTATAAATGCCTTTGGCCGGATGGGCTGCTGTAATTGGATAAAGACCGTGTTGGTAGGGAGGGTTCAAATGAGCCATTACTGCTCAAATTGTAGTTGCAATGAAAACAAAATTAACTTGGCTTGTACAGTATTTATTTTCTTTCTGAGACTAGAAAGGGAAGTCCAAAAGCTAATAAATGCAAACTTGCTCAAATTCTGCTAACCCTCTTCGCTCTGTGGAAACAAGTTCCCGACGTCCTGTGCAGGAGTCCCTGGCTGAGCTTTGTTGGAGGGGGGGGTCCGAGGGGGCTCAGGTGAGAGCAGGGCTGGTGGAGCCTGGTGGGAAACCTCAGAAAGAGAGAGCATGAAGGCGTTTCGTGTGGGTGAAATGCAAATGGGGTGCTGTTGAGCAACAGAATTTTTAAGCACACGCCCTTGGCCTGGCCCTCACAGCCCCCAGGAGAACCCTGATGCTGGCAGTTGGATAGCCCGTGTGCAGTCAATGCTGCCTTTGGGTTGAAAGTGTGGTTTTGTTTGGATTTTAAACCCCTTTGGCAGCTTGCCGCAGAAAAAAGGGGCTGTAGCTAAGTAATAGTAAACCTCATTCATCCTTGTTGTATAAATGGACTGACTGATATTAGTTTAGATTAGGAATGAATCTGATCCCATATCTTGCTTTAAATCTGAAGCTTGTGCTCAACAAGAAGTCAGTATAAGCTATAAATACTTCTCAGTTGCTGTATGTTCTGGAGAACTGGGACAGAGCACATCACATGTCCAAGGCTCACTTTGCTGAGGTCAGATCTTGTATGATTTTAGCTTCAAATGATCCTTTTCAAAAACAAGAGTAATCATCAGCGGCTTGTAGGGTAAAGGTGGTGCTGTGTACTACCTGGGAACGATTTCTCAGAGTAGTGTTGTAGTTGTTTTGCTGACTGCTTTACATTCCCAGGAAAGGGAGGTGGCGGTCAGTCATTGTGGGTGAAATCTGCAGGCCAATTTCCCAAGTACTAACATAAGTCAGAGCTGCTCAGCTTGCTGAGTCCCTCCAAAAGGGGTGTGTATGCATATTGCATTTGCAGGAACGAGTGGCAATAGGTATTGACATAGTGTACAAAAGGGAACAACAGGTAAGTGATAAGGTTTCTTTATCTTCGCAGATAATGTTTGAAGAGACAGCTGAACCAGGCTGGTGTCCTCTGATACGGAGAGAAGACGTGTGTGTATGCTCTGTACGCTCACAGCGTTGTCACTGAAATGTAGATGCAGTAGGAATGCTGCTCTCGACCAATTCTGCCTAGTTATGAAGGGATTAAGCAGAATTCCCTCAAGTTCTTGTTCTCTCCCAGTCCTGCAGCCTCCCGCAGCTCTGTAAGGCTGGGGCATTTGGCATTGCCTGGGGCTGTGGCGTAGCTTGCGTGAGGCAGGATGCAGGAGCAGGGAGTGGAGCGGTGGCACCTCGATGCAGGTTCTGATGTGAACGCCATGAAGAGCATGGAGGTCGTGTCTTCTGTCATTGTGAGGTTGTTACGTGCGCATAGGGCAACATGAGTGTGTTTTGTTACTGACTTCTGAACTTTGCCAACAAAACAGTTATGGTAAAGTCAAGGAAAAAAATACCTTAGTCCTTAAATCTGCGCAAAATATGCTTTCATTATCTTAAATTTTAAATCATTACAACCTCTGCCTGAAACACAAAGCCCTCTTGGAAGAGAGAAAAAAAAATAATATCAAAATAATTTGTCTGTAATCCAAGAAAGATTTCAGTTGGTGGTTGGTTGGTTTGTTTGTTTGGTTTTTTTTTCTGTTTTTCTGTTCCTTTGGCAAAATGACTGCAGAGATTTGGGGTTTGCAAGACATCCCTCTCTGCCTACACAAAATCTGATCACCCTCCACCACAGGCCTGTGCTGGATGTTTATGTTTAAATCTAAAATGAATCCCACAAAGTGGGACGCTGAGCCTTCTCCTTCTGTAAGCACACAAGTTAGTATCCAAGTAGAAAAAGGTGTTAAGTTGTTTTGGGATATATGGCAAAGAGATTCTCTAGAGAGAAGAAAACTGCAAAGAACTCACTGTATCAGAAACACTCCTCTGCAAGCCGCAGTAGATTTGATTTTTGTCTTCTGGAAGTCCACTGAGAGGCATTGTTAAGTTTCTTTAAATAAAAGCATTTTAGAAGATACTTGCTTTAAACTCAAGTTCTGAAATCTCTTCCAAGAGTGCCAAGTTTTAGCAGCCTGGTTAGCTGTAAGTTCTCATAATTGTCTGCTGGAATGTAAGTTCTCATTTCTGAACTTTGGAGCTGTTTTGGTCATTTGAACCTATTTTTGCCCTCTAAAGATTTATTCCCTATATGCTGCTGTTTTACAGAACACAGGCTCCCTCACTGGGCATTGAATTTTGGACTTTCCCAGACATCCCGGGTGTCTGTTCCCGATCGCTGGGGTGTTCTGTTTGCCCATCTTCCCCACGGCGCTGTCAGTGGGACCTCCTTTGTGTTTTGTTTTGTTAATGTGGTGTGGGTTTGTGTTTTTTGTTTTGTTTTGTTTTGCCTTATGTTTTGTGTTTCCCCAGAGGCAGGAGCGTATCTCTGACTAGGAAAATATCTTCTTACTGGAATAAGCAGACAGGAGGCCTACTGTTGTATTTTGGGTTATACCCAAGAGTTCTCTTTCCATGTGCTGACTGGGACAGGCAAAATTAAAAAAAAAAAAAAAAAAAAAAAAAAAAAGAGCAAGAAGGCTGCATACTTTACAAGTTCTATTTTTTTTTTTTTCTTTTAACTAGTTCTTGAAGGGTACATCTGAGAAGATGCAGCAAATTTCAGTTGTTTAGTAAGGTTGCCCAAGATACGACAAGCCGGAAGCAGGGCAATAAAGTTTGTGTTTTATTTGTTTAGCCATTTGACTTTCTCTTTCAGATTAACAATGATAAGGGAAGATAGGATTCAAGGTCAGAGTAGTAATTTGTGTTGCTCTTGCTTTTTTCTTGGCTTCTGATCACTCAGGGAAGTTTCAAACTGTGTGTAGTGATGTGTGCTGGACTGCACAGGCTTGAATCAGAAGAAAACCTTGTGCCCCATGAAGGCTGGCAGCAGGAGTCCTGGCAGCAGGAGTCCCAGCAGCAGCTGGTCCGTGCTGCTCATCCTCCTGCGTGGAGAAAATTGCTGGGGTAACCTCTGCCCTGTTCAGGTGTGGCATGGATATGACTCGTTTGTTCTCATTTGTAGGTGATATTTATTTATTGCATTTACGGAGAGTGAAGTTTGTTCTGTCTGGGGAGCAGAAGCTGCAAATCCTGGCCGGCAGAAGGATCCTAGCTGTTGTGTAGGGGAGAGGAGGAAGTTCCAGGGAGTCTGCAGGCTGGCAGTTTAGGTTGGAGATGCAGCACGTAGGGATTTTGTGTCCCAGTTTGCCCTGCTGGGTGGGTACTGATTTCTCCAGGTCTTTGTATGAAGAAGAAGCAAGCTGTGGTTTGCTCTGTTCTACAGAGCACTGCCAGGTGCTGTTCTAAGGAGCTCCTCGCTGATGGGATTGATGGAGACCTGGAGTTGCCTTGCCACTTCCCTGTGATCTTGTGAAAAGAGAGGAGGAAGGTGTCTGAGCTGGTGCTGAAGATAGATGTTTTTTTTTTTGTGTGTTCTGTTGACAACTAATTTTTGTAAGAGACTGGAATTATGAGTTTTTTCTTTCTTTTTTTTTTTTTTTTTTTTTTTTTTTTTTGTCATAGAAGAGCATGCCTGTTAGCTAGCATAGTGGAAAACTTTAACTGTGAAATATATTTTAGAATACTTCCTTTTTTGTACTCCACAGATTAAAAATCAGTTCAGATTTTAGATATCCAGGTACTTTGAATTGTTTCTGTTTAACCTGTTTTCTGTTTTAGGTTGTCCTCAGCTAACCCTATCAATCCAGCCTGTATGCTTCCTTCCAGAACTGGAGAAGCTGCTTTTTCGTTATTTGGAAGCCACAGGCCTCCCTTTCTCATCTGGGAGGAGAGGGATTAGGCAGTGGGTGCAACAAGCTCCCTCCCGGGGACTGCATCAAGATGCACCTGGCCCTTCTGGGCAGTCATGCTGGGGAGCTCTTGGGGAAGTTGAGACTTCGTCCAACTCAGGACTCCCGCTGAGGGTTTGTCTTGCCTAAGATAAAAGAAGACTTTGTGTCCTGGCCATGGCTTGGTTAAAACTGGCGAGAGCAGCATGAACGCCACATCTCTGCAGCCTGCCGCAGTCAAGCCTTGCTCTGAGCTTGTTTGTGTTGTTCAAACTGACATGTTGTCTTTGGCTCCTGCACTCGGTGCAGTTAACAAATAGATGTTTTGCCACTGAAGGAGAAGTTTGTTTTCCTTATTGCCTGGTTAATCCGTTCTGAAGGTTACTCAGGAATACAATTTACTATTATCTCAGACAACTCTATTTGTACGACAGTGCTCTGAAGCACTTCTAGCTTTTACTTTCTGGTTCAGCCATTAAAAAATAATTTAGCTTGCTGTTGCAAAGGACAGAGAATTCCAAAAATTGCCTGACTCCTTTTCCTTTTTATACATGAAAAGGGACATGCCAAGGAAAATCAAATGGTTTGGTAATCCTCTGAAACAGAAGGGATTATATTTTCCTCCTGTTTTCTTCTTCGTAGGAACTTTACGTTAAAAATATCATCGTTCTGTAAATGTACCCAGAGCTACATGTTAATTTGGGGTTCAGCAGAGTCAGGTTCCCTGCTGAAGAGAAAAGATTTACTCTGGTTTAGGGCTTCTGCAGTCCGTAGTTAATATGTAGATTTGCAGTTAAAGAGGCGTATCCAAATGCAATGCACATGAAAGCAGGAGAACAGTGAGCTTATAGGGGATGGCTGTGGAGGTTTTTCTTCACAGTTACTTAAAGCAAAATCTTGTTTCCTTTTCTTTCCAGATGTGTAGCGTTTGAGAGATTTAGGTAATTATATCCCTTCTTAAATTATGACTATGCAGAACAAACTTTCCATGCTTTTGTGGGTGAAATTGGAAAGCAACTGAAATGTTTTTAAAGCCACTTAGTGGGCTGTGTAATATTTCTGTTGTACTTAGTCCAGTCGCCAAGTTTTTAAATCCCAAGTTCACAGCCTTAAAAAGCATTTACTCACATTTATTATCCTGTTCAGGCACCATTTTTCAAATTTGCTTTGAATGTTGCTGCAGCCAAGCTGATAACCCTGCAGTAATTTGCTGCTGCTTTTGTTTTGTGTAACAACTTCAGGACAAGTATGGACAGGTGTGCGGGGTGTACAGCTGGCTTAGGGAATCGCCAAGGAGATGGCTTTATTTTATTGCCAGTTTAGTTTAAGTATTCATCAAGGAGATGTCTTTATGCCTGTTTTTATGGACTATATTTGCTCAAGGAGTGCACTTGGTTAGTTTTCTTGTGGTGGTAAATGAGCTGAGCAAATGATCGTTTTGTGCTCTGAGTTTTCCATTATAACAATGCATTTGTATTTTTTATAACAACGTATTTGTGTTTTTGCACTAGTTGTCTATGTATGATGGTATGTGCCAGAGAAATTCAATTGTAATAAGTAATTTTTTCTGGCCTTTTGTATTAGCAAAGCTTTCAGCCTTTTTTGAGGTGAAAGAAGAGGGTTGTGGTGTGGGATGTTTTCCTACATACCGACCCAAAATCGTTAGATTTGGACCTGATCTCTGCTCTGTGCTGTACATGGTGTGACACAGGGTGGCACTGGTGCTGCTGGTTACCTTCAGCTGCCACATCATCATGAGGAGGTGGCACCAACACCTCTCTGGACGGGTTGTTCTGCTGACAGCCTGCCTCTGAGCCTCCCCTAGGGCAGCTGGATCTCCTTCATCCTGAGGGAGGAGAACAGGGGCAGGCTCAGGGCTGGCTTCTGAGGGGCGTGAGGGTCGGGCTATTTGCTAGCAGCACTGGTTTGCGTTGGTTTGAAGCATCTGTGTACCTGCAGTGCTAGATGCAGAGCTGTAAGTGACCATCTGAGGCAGAGGAGGAAGCTGCAGTCAGAACAACAACTAGAAAATCAGGGTTTCTGACTCTGTGGTGCTTAAAACATGCCTCCAGCTGCAGAGAACCAGGCATCAGCTCGTGCTTTTCTGTAGTACAAGTGGGAAATTAATCAAAATTGCAAACCTGTGTAAACCTAGCAATGACATTCAGTGTCTGAACATTAGTAAGTGGTTATCAGTCAGTAGATTTCACTTCATTTACCAAGCGGAGAGGTTATGCAGTGGAGTGGTGTAGGATGGAGCGTAGCTCGGATCAAGTCTGGAGTTCGTTAAATGTCTCATTGCAGAGTGTAACATTTAAAGAAGCAGCTAGGGGACTTCGAGACCGTCTCGTTCCAAAGGTGACAACGCTGCCTATGAGAACAGGATGTGAATGTCTGACCAAGGCCCTGCTGAATTCCCTAAGAATCTCTCTTGTGCTTTCTGTGCATCCTGAAGATGGAATAGATCTGTCAGTAGCAAGCTGCCGTTTGCTGTTTTTTTTTTTTTTTTNTTGTACTACAAAGATGAACGTGGCTGGTACTGTTGCCTGGTGTAAATTTGCATGTTTACTAACTCGAGGGTGTCCCTGCCCGTTTGTTTTGCACGTTTCAGAAGTATGGCTACACACACCTTTCTGCTGGCGACCTCCTTCGAGACGAACGAAAAAGGCCAGGCTCGCAGTATGGGGAGCTCATTGAGAACTACATCAAGGAGGGGGAAATTGTGCCGGTCGAAATAACAATCAGCTTGTTGAAGAGGGTAAGGAAAGGGCTGTTTCCCGGCTGGTTCACTCTTGAAGACAAAGTGACGAAGCAGTGGCAGTATTCTGAAAGAGCTGCCCCTGTTGCCCCTCTATTTTATCAAAGTAGTCAAGCGAAGGAGAGGAGAAGAGCACTTGCTGATGTTCCTGTGGAAGGAAAAGGTCCAGTGTGTATCCTTACTAGATGTCCACAAAAGTAATCAGAGCCTCTCCTTTGAGATGGAAGAGGCTTCTTTTGCTCACGGAACTGAACTTCTCTGGAGTTCTTTCCATCAGAATTGGCTCTAGACCACGGACAGTTTGGGATCTCGTACTGGAATGTACTGCTACACAGCACTGCAAAGTATAAACTTTTAAAGCTGAATGTGTTACGAGATTCTGAGCTTTATGAAATAGTGTATTCAGTTTGAGAGGGGTATTGCTGCGTTAGTGAAATAACTGCAGCATGTTGAAGATGAAACAAGAAATACATTGTAAATCTGCAATGGTTCTATGATAAATGCTTCTTAATCTGCTGTATGAACGCTTCGGGGTGGTTTATCAATTGATAAACAGCTGCCTGTGAAGGAGATCTTGATGTGAATTCTCTTTTATCAGGCTATGGATCAAACAATGGCTGCCAATTCCCAGAAGAACAAGTTCCTGATTGATGGTTTTCCCAGAAATGAAGATAATCTTCAAGGCTGGAATAAGACTATGGATGGAAAGGCAGATGTTTCTTTTGTTCTCTTTTTTGATTGCGACAATGAGGTAATGAAGTGTGTTAGGCTGTAACTTCCTTTCTTGCTCTGTTGTGAGAATCATTCAAGAACAGTGAAACTTGGGTAGTGAGTCTGTCAGTATGACTGGGCTAGTCTAGGAGTAGAAGGAAAACTTGGTCTGTGAGTTTTGAGGATTTTTGGCAGCTTGTTTTTGCAGGTTAAAAACTGCAGGCTTTTGAAATAGCAAGTGGATAATTACACTTAGTATAGTCTTGTGCAAATAAATTATATTGAAGAAGCAGTTCAAACAACAGCTTTCTTAACATGAGTGTATAACAGCTCTAAATATATTAAACAATTATTTGATTCATTTTCAGAAAACACTGCTCTGTTTACTATTAAAAATTTCAGCCTACTTGTTTAGTCTGAAATCAGTTGATAGTAATGTTTGCTTAAATTCTAAAGTGCAGGCAGCACACATCTTAATTTTTGTGTTGTGAGCTGAGCTGTAGGATACCTACTATCAACATTTCACTCAGCAAGTCATTAGATTTTAAGGGCATTTTGACAGTGATACATTATATTCATTTAACAAACGCCATGATATGCTGTCTTTATAATATGACAGTGCCCTTGAGGAGTAAAAACTGATACACAGATCCTACCATCGTCTGACTTTCTTCTTTTTTCCCCAGTTTTCTGAGAAATAGAATTTTTTTTAAACTGAACTACAATTTTTGAAGTCTCAACAAGTGTGGGACTATTTCCTTCTGTTTAAAAAAAAATAAAGTGAAAACTTTCATTGGAGATGTGTGTTAATTTTGAGGTTTTAATTTTTCCCATGGATGTACTTTGTAGGAAATACTGTTTTTAACCATGTGTTGTCCTCCTGCACGAGTAAGACAAACATTCATGAGATGTACGTGTCAGCACTGCTTACTTAACTTTAGGCTTCAAAACATACAGTTCACTGGGCAGTTTTAAAGTATAATTTTTACTTAGATTTTGCCTTTAAATGTATTACTATTTTTTAAATTATAGCAATACCAATTAAGAACAGATTAACTTCTAATAAATTAATGTGTAGTCTTACATAAATTGTTGAGAGAACATATGGTGACTCTTTCAGTGCAAGCATGTATTGGTAGTCTAATTTGGCATACTACTCTCCAGAAGGTCAGAACATATCTTTGAAAATCAGGTGTTTCTCTTCTTCGAGGCCTAGTCATCCTACAGGACTTGGTGCTGCTTTTGTTTCCACTGGCCCTAACTCCCAAATTTTAAGAGCCCTCATTTTAGTGTACCAGTGAAGTGTAAAGCTGTCCCCTTTTTCCTCTGGAATAATCTAACTCTCCATGTGAATTCTGGGTTATATGCATCAGATCTGGACAGTATTTTGTGTGTCAGGCCTATCTGGATTTTTTTCAAGGAATTGCTAGTAATCCAGGGTTGTTTTGTTCGTGCTTTTCAGATAGGACGTTGGGTTCTTGGTTGTGATCATCCTTTTGGTTTTTCTTGCAGATATGTGTTGCTCGCTGTCTTGAAAGAGGCAAAAGCAGTGGTAGGAGCGATGACAATCGGGAGAGTCTGGAAAAGAGGTACCTTATCCCAGACCTTTCAGTTCTCTTCTGTGTTAGTTTTATTAGGTAATGCTTTTTTCTGCCTTTGCTTTCTCCTAGAATTCATACATATCTGCAGTCTACTAAGCCTATAATAGACTTATATGAGAAAATGGGAAAAGTCAGAAAAGTGGATGCTTCTAAACCTGTTGATGAAGTAAGTATGTAAGCCAAAATACCATATGGTGATGGTAGCAGAGTACGTGTTTATGGTGCTCTTAGTGGTCTGTAGGGACAGTGAAGCTAATGAGACACTGATGTTTATTACTGGAGGAGGCTGTGGAACTTTTTATTTTGACTCTTGAAGAACTGATTGAGATGGGAATAACAAAGAAATCAGTTTGTTCTGCTTGAACATGAGCTGGACTAAACAGATTTGCAGTGTTTCTATGTAATTTGTTGTTACTTTTTTTTTCACTTTCATGAGTTTTTGCTTTTTAAAAAAAAAAAATAATGTTGTTCTTATGTCCCAGTTTCCCAGAGTTAATGCCAACTTTTCTATTAAGTAATCACTGGAAATTCTAGGAAAACTATCTTTAAATACTGTCAGTCACTGTGTGCTGGATTAACTTGAAGAGACTGTTTACCTAACATTTTGTAAAACTAATAATCTTCTCTCTCTTTTTAGGTCTTCGAAAAAGTTGTACAGATTTTTGACAAAGAAGGCTAATATCCGTCTTGAAACATCATTTAAACTTGTGCTTGAATCTTGCTTGAAGAGCTGCTACTGCAGTCCACTCTGTAATTGTTCTAAGGTTTTTTTGTTTTGTTTTTCACATATAGAATGACGATTGGAAAAGCAGTTAATTACAAATGGATGTATTACTTTTTAATAGGAAATCTTTACTTGTGGCTATAGTTACAAGTTTCATGATTCTCCCTTAGTATAAGTTCAGTTGCTCATGTGGCAAAATCAGAGTTAAAACATCTCTCTGAAGAGACTGTTCTGTCACAGTTCTGTGCCTACCGCAGGCAGCCCTTCTTATTCCTTATTGCCATACAACTGGTGTTTTTAAGGCTCAGTTAAACAGCATCATTAAGCAATGAGGGACTTGTGTGCCCTTGTTGGTCTTCTAAATGCTTGGACCAAATCGAGGAGATTTTTTTTTTTTTTTTTTTTCATTAAAAAGCCTTTTCAGGAGGTCATGTCTCCTTGTTTCCAAATGCCTCCTGGGGAGCCACAGAGTGACCAGAGCTCTGCACNTTTTTTTTTTTTTTTCTCCAGAGTATGACTTTCCCCATCAAGTTCTCTGTTATCCCAAACATGAATTCTGGAAGTAAAACTACAGGTAGTATGAGATTCCGTTTTAGTAGTTCTCACAAAACCGTTTAATAAACTGTTCAGCAATAGATGTACAAAGTACTTGATGGAAAGTGGTGCTGTCATAACGATTCTGGGTGTAAACTGTCTTGTGAATTCTTGGCTACCTGGATGACATGGCCCTGGGCTATGCCCTGTCTTCATTTCCAAAATGTTGGGAATATCATTTCAAAGTCTGGTCAGTATTTCCATATTCATTTATTCTGGATGATAGTTTTGTTCTTAATTAAAGTATGGCCTTCACAAGGTGCAAAACCATTAAATAGCGTACGTTAAGCAAAATCTTCTAACAGATCCGTCTTTTGTAACAAGTGGAAGGGATTTTCTGTATTATAATTATTGAAATACTGTGTAACTGAATGCTTTAAGGTTTATTACCTGGGGAAATATTTTTATGGTTAAACTTGTGAATTTGTTTCCCTAAAATCATGTAATTTTAATAGCTGTTTGTTTGAAAAGATTGTAAATTTTGCACTTTTGTTATGACGTGGTCAGCAGAAAAGAAGATATCTTGCAGAAGGAAGTTCCATTCCCTTACACAGGTTTGGTCCTGCTTTGTCCCATTCTCTTGAATTCGTACAGTCAGCAGCAATTATAGTTGGGAGAAGCAGATAACTAGCTGAAAAAAGACATTATTGTGAGTATTTGTACGGATGTGGTGTAATTCTGCCTTTCGTTTAAAGTAAA
>VXAV01007471.1:68237-94837 GCA_013399715.1 Alectura lathami
TTTATCAGTTACTGGCTCTTACAAGTTCTGCTGAGAACAGCGTGCCTGTCTTCTCTCATCGTATACTTTTCTGTGTATTTAAATGCTGAAACAAACAAAACCTTTAGAGCGAGGTTTGTTTGTTTGTTTTTTAACAAATAATGTTTTGGCAATATTGAATTTGAAGTGGATTGTAATGTGTCTGTGCAAAGACTAGATATTTTTGTCATTTTATTTATTTAAGATGCCATTGATTGTTACCAATTCTTTCAAGTTGGAGTTAAGATTGAAATGAAGATTAAAGGTAATATGCCAATGTGTTGTGCCCATTTAGCAGCAAAACTGTACAAAGAATTTGAGAAGATCCAATAAACTTTGTTCTGTGGCTTAATGTAAGTGCTTGCCTTACAGTTCTCTGTCATGAGGGGTATTTTTCATGTATTAGCACTGTATGTCTATGCACACTTTATAAATCTTGCATGCATACATACACACAGATGCATTGGTAGAAGTTCAGCTTTCACCATCAAAACTGAAGTCCTGAAGACCCTGTTAGCCACTGGATAAGATAAGGCAAATGCCTGTGGGATTGGTTTTTCTTGCTCATGTGCGTTTGTCAAGTTTATTCTTATATGTGCACAGCGGTAATTCATTTGACACGTCTGTGGAAAGAAAGGCGACCAGGAAGCACAGTCCTATTGTGTGGCTACTGCTAGAGAAGCCTTTTTTGACTTCTCTTGCTTCCTTGCTCAATCACTGCCTGATTTCTTGGATGCTTTCTGCCACTCTGCAGCACATCTGTGTGCTGTGCCAGAGGCTGTTCTTAAAGGAGCCTGTCTTCCTTTTACTGTACTTTTCAGGTGCATTGGTTGAGAACTTGCTTTTGGACAGTGGTCGTGATTCTGCTTCAGGAGGGACAAAACTGTTTTGGGTGTCAGTGGAAGCAGGATTGGCACAGCATAATGTAGTGGTTTTGTTTTTTAAAACAAACAAAAAAAAACCTGGGAGGCTGCCAAGCTTATTTTGAGTCTTCCTATTTCGCACAGAGGTTTGTCACAAAATGTGTTATTTATTCACATTCAGGTTTCCAGTAAATAACATGTTCACCTTAAAACCTTACTCTGGAAAGATTTGCACAGCTGGCCTGAAAGGAGCAGGAAAAGCAGGGAATTTTCCAGCAGTGTAGGTATCTTTCTGCTGGTAAAACTACATAACCAAATGTCTTTTAAAAAACCGTTGCTTAAACCTCATCCCGAGGATGTGGAGTCTCCTAGGGGGCAGACCGACAAGGGCAAGACTGTGGTACCTTGTCCTAAAGCAAGCTTTCCCCTCCCATGAGTGGGGGACTTACCTGAAAATCCCTGCCTGAAAGGTGCCTATTTGGCAGGGGCATGGGGGCAGAACAGAGACCAGTGTGGAGAAAACTGAACATGGAGTTGGGGGTTGCCTCGGTAGAAGACATTCCTCACGAGCAACATTTGTCCTTCAGAAAAAGCAAAGGTTCGTGAGGGCATTCCAAGCTCTCGTGCAAAATGCTGTGTGTTAGAAACAGCAGAGAGATCTGTGTGCTGCTGCCCAGGCTGTGAGAATGGGGGAGTTAAATGGAAAAAACCTCAGTTCAGAGCGGGGCTGCCAGCTGTTGTTATCTGTTGGCAGTTTTGAGGCTGCCAGCAGTTAGGAAAGTTACTGCTCAGTGAATTACTTCTCTCCTTAGCTTTAAGTCCAGTACCTGTCCCTGCTGTGAAGCAGATGTCTTTGAAAGCTGCAATCTGTGGCTATGCAGTTGGCCTTCTTCTCGGGTGAGAAGAGCAGGTTATTCCTGGAGCTGCAGCAGCGCTTGGGCACTGCTCACCTGGTGCTGTGTGATCGTCTGAATCATAGAATCTGAAGATCCCGAGCGTAACGGCTGACAGTGCAAGCTGCAAGGCGGTTCAAGGACAGTTCAGCTAACTGGGTAACTGAGGAGACAGCAATGAAAATATTAAGACTTGATTTCTGAGAGCAGCAGTTCTCACCCTCTTTTGATCTGCAGACCTTTACAAATCTTCCAGTGCAGACAGGGAGGCATAGATGAATTTAATCCTGCTGCTCTCAGCTATTTTTTCACAGATTGCTTAGTTTAAGATGGTGGTTTTCAGCCTGTGGTCTGTAGAGTATTTCTGTTGGTAACAATGGATGTCTTCATTGAGTCTGCTAATCTGCTCAGCTGAAGTATTCTCTATCCTCTTTGCTTTCTGCCTTTTAATGTCTTTTCCTTTCTGAACTGCGGATACTCTTTGGGATGGTGAAGGAGAGCTTTTACCAGTCTTTTTTCCTTGCAAAAGTAGCAAAATCCTTATATACCGTCAGCCTACTGTTTCTGCCAGTGAGCTAGGTACGTAATCTGTTACCAAACTGCCATAAAGCATGTTGTGCTGTTTTTTTAGCTATAGGAAATCTCTGTAGCACCTGTGCACTTTTCTCCTGTGAGTGAGATCAGATGTGCCCATCTGGCTTCAGCACAGTGCTTAGCAGCAGCTTCATGAGAAAACCTCAGTCACTGGACATTTAACTATCAATTGCCTGTTACGCCTCGATGGGAGTGAGTGAGATGGTTGAGGAGAGGAGTAGTGATGCTTATGGAAGTTCGGCCAATTCTGCTTCACTAATCAGACTTCAGCTTTAGATATTCTCTTCTGCACAGCAGCGATGCTTGTATTTAGCGTAGCTCATCTTGTCACGATTGTGCCGGATAGGAGTTCATACAAAGGCAGCCCCTGCCTAGAAGCTGGCTGTCTTCCCTCATTGCCTCTTGCACCTTGAATTCCAGGAGCTGGAGGGGCAGGAATTTGTCCTCAGGGTAAAGCTGTAGAAGCAAAGCTGGGCAGAATGAAGACAAATTGAGCCATTCTTGTGAAGAGCTAGATTGCAGCTCATTTCATTGTGAGCAGCAGCGCTCGGCTACTTTGTCATCCTGGTTTATAAATGTATTCAGACAGCAAAACAGAAATGTTCTCTTCTCCCTCAAATATTTGGCAGAAAGCTTGCTTTTGTCTAAAATGCTCTTTAAGCGCTGTGCGAAACATTCAATCCTAAACCAAATACCAGTTTGAGTTGAGCTTTTTCTTTCTAATTCACAAATAGGAGGGTTTGGTTCAGTTTCATGTAATAGCTGCTGCAGTGAGACAAATCTCGGAAAATACAAGGCGGCATCCCAAGAGATATTATCTGCTTTGTTCTGGAGGGCTTTTCAGCACAATGCAGTTCCTTTATGGTAAGAAATGGCAAAGGCTGCTGGGTCGCTGGGCAGCTGTCGGAGTAAGTGTGGTGGTACGTGGGAATGGCATCTTGGTACAGCAGATCTGCTTGCACAAAGCTAAACTTCTGTGCTCAGCACACATTTTCATGTAGTGTTGTGAGATGTGAAAAAAGTATTTTGGGATAACTTCTCAATCAGATTGAGTCTCAGGAGTGAAGCTTAATCTCCCATGGAGGCCTTCAGGGACTACCAGAATCCCAAGGTGTCTTGGGGATGTGATGTGTGGTGGTCCTCTTTCCCGACTGAGCACAGAGCTGGCTCTTTAGGTTGCTGTTTGGGGCATTGCCACTGTTGTCTTCCAAACCAGATCCATCTGAAATCCCCGGCTGTGATCACCAAGTATTCTGCATTCTAACCCAAATGCCTCTGTTGTTGAAAACAGGGATAATTTTACCATACTGTATTTTGTTTAGAATTTTCTGCAGAAGGAAAATGTGTTCACTGCTTCCTTGTGACCTAGAGCTGGGGATTTGAAGTGCTGTTCCTGAGGCAAGCATTGAATTTGGCTCACCATGTGTGACTTCTTGTGAAGCGTCCCTGGGCTCTTGGATGCTGTTCTCGTCAGCAAGAGCAGATTGCTTCCAGCAATAAACATCCCACAAAATTATGTATGTTCTTTAAGAAAAGTACCAGGATTTTCTGCTAATTGCAAAAATACATAATGGAAGCCTTCAGCATCTGTTATTTGTTCTATGACCAGCTTTCATCCAAATGTAACCTTTAAACAAACATTAAGATTGGGTAGTTTAACTGTTCCAAGGTGTCACGCACGTCTACACCCTCCAGTTTAATTATGTTTGAAACATGCTTAGATTTGACTCTTAGTGAGAGGGAGAGTTGTTTATTTTTCTAGCTCGTAGACATTCGCAACCTGGAGAAGCCGGTGCTCGGAGCCAGCCCTGAAGGCCCGTGGGGGAGTTTGGCTTCGCTTTGCCGGGAAGCAGCCCCGCAGCCCTTGGAGGCGCGGTTTTGCTCACGAGGCAGTTGCTGAAATGTACCACAAGGAGGGGTGCAAGGTTCACAGAGAGGAGGACGCAGATTGAAAGTGTCGTTCGTAGGCTGTGCTGTTATTCCCGTGGTTTGAAAGGCATTTTTTTTTTTTTTTTTTTTTTTTTTCCTTAAAAAACCTTTTTTTTTTTTTTAAATCTTTAATTTAAAAAAAAAAAAAAAAAAAAAACACCACAAAAAAAAAAAAAAAAATCCCATAAAGAAACGTATTTCGGAATGGCTTTTTGCTGCAGAGAGATCTGCTATATTGGTAATTTGGCAACAATGAACATCGTGCTTTGTCAGTTTATTCAGTTACGTCTAATGAGAACAACTAGACAGGGCGAACTTAACTGTTGTGGATGTTCTGTGCCTCTGCATTCGTGATAGCTTTGTCATCCCCATCCTGAACCAACAAGGCAACTTTCTGAGCTTGGCTTGGGAGAGATCTTTCCACTAGCAAAGGCGTCGTGGGAGAAGTGCTCCTGGTGTCTCCATCCCAGACTGACTCAGAAGTGAGATCTGTCCTGGGCTGGCAGAGGGCATTAGAGGTGAAGCTGCTGGGGAAAGCTGGGTGCTGAGCATCTAGATCCATCTCACGGGGCAATTTTGGAGGAAAATGTCCATAGCTATTCAGTAAAGGAAAAAAAAAAAAAAAAAAACTCAGCTGCTTTGGGTGTTGATTAATAGCTTTTGGCAAAATCTCCTGGTTGCCCTTCCACCCAATAATTCCTCCCAAAGGACTCTGATGGACTAGTTTGCTCCTCCAGCCATGGCTGTGAGGATGCTGCCAGGGTATCCTTCAGCAAGGAGCAGTGGCAGACCCATGCCGCCTGAAAGGGCTCAGATCAGGGGAGTGGGGGCAGCTTGTTTGGCTTCCTGCAAACTCCTGGTGCTGGACGGGCTCTGAGGAGGAGCAGCAGGTCAATTCATTTTGTTAAAGAATAAGTCAGGACCTGCTGACCATCCTGTTGTCACTGTCCCACGCTGCAGTTTCAGGATGGACCTGCTTTAGGACCCATTCTGCTGCTCCAGTGACACCTGTGCCTGGTGTGACTTCACTTGCAGACAGCAAAGAGCAGCACCATGAGCACTGGAGACTTTGCAGCCCCTTTGCAGTAATTGGTTTATTTTTAATTATTATTATTATTATTATTTTATGGAAACACATCATTGAAGTATTTTTAGGGCATTGTTTCATGTTGGAAGCAAAGTGCCTCAAGAATAAGTTACCACAATTGCAGGCAAGTGTCTGAAAACCAGAAACAGTTTGGGAATCTGCTTCCCCTAGTGGGATGTGACATCTCCCCATAGCTGTGTCCATCTCTGCTGCAGAATAAAAGACTGACTAATTATGCTGCAGATAACATGTGTTCTTAAAAGTTAATAAGAACATCGGTTAATTAAAATAAGGCACAAGTGACCTTAATAATAATAAGAAAAGGTGATAACTTATATTTTGAAAATTAGTTGAAAAGTGACTCATCCATCAACCGACAACGTGACAGAAATTATGCTGGGGAAGGGAGATTTTGAGGAGAGCAGATAGGTTTCTGCCATCTGAGTACACACAGGGTCACTGCAGCAGCTAACCATGGTAGACAGGCAGCATATTAAGAGCTTTAATTAGCTTTGTTGTCACTCTTCATGAGCATGTCATGAGCAATTAATTAACTCCTGCTTATCTATCCTGCTGTCCCCTCTCTGAACACAGTCCCATAAAAATCTGAGCTCTGAGGAGAAGGATAAGAGTGGGGAGACGAGAGTCCCCACAAACAGCCAAGGGTTGCTGAAGGGCACAAAAAAGGGTGAAGTCTTTGGCAAAAACCCACAGGTGACCGTGCTTGGTGCAAACCGCAGGGTGACCCTGGTGAGCTGCTGATTGCTGTAATTGGTTCCAGCAGGGAACACAGCCCAGGTGCTCAGGGCTCTGCGGTGAGGACAGGGACCTGCTAACTGGTTCCCCTGGATTCAGTGTGAAATTGCAGATGGGACCCCAGGGTTAGGGTAGTGCTCTTCCTGCAGCTGCTGCCATGGGGTCCATGGAAGGAGCAGAGGTGAGAGCTCTGGGTTTGGTTGTTGCTGCTTTGCATTGCTTGTGGGTGCAGCTGTGGGTTTGGCTTGTTCCAGTGGGGCTGAGCTGTGCAGGGCAAGGCTCTGGGGGTGTCTTCAAGCAGTGCCAAGAACTCATGGCTGTGTTCCTTTCTTGTGCTCTGTTGCAGATTGCAGGAGCGCAGAGCCTGGGGGTGGGATCCTGTGGGCAGAGGTCTGCAGTGGTTGCAGGCTTCCTGGGCTCCCCTTCCCCATGCGGCGAGTGCCCCAAAGCTCCCAACCCTCTGAGGACTCAGTGTCACTCAGAGGGAATCAATGCCACAAAGTCTGCGTGACTGAGAAGCCTGCCAGGCACTGCAAGAGCGTGAAATTACATTAGAAATCATTTGAAGTTTGTAGTTTCTTTCTTTCTTCCCCTTCTGATTTCATTTTTTTTCCCTTTTTTACTTGATTTGTTTCTATTCAAGGAGTAGAAAAGTGTTTTTTTTTTTTTTTTATAATATTCTTTTTAAAGCAGACTCAGATTTCAGTGTCATCTCTTGGTCTTAAGAGATTCATTCAAAGGGGGCACCATGTGTGTGTTTGGAAGGGGGAGAAATAAGAAAACATCCCAAAACTCCCTGTAGTTCCAGCATTGCAAGCCTTAAGGAAGCATTGCTGGCTCCACTCACTGTATGGGACTTGAGAAAACTTCCCTCGTGGCCTCTGTGCCTGTGGCACAGGTATGCATGGGGACAGGACAGCAGCAGGCTGGCAGTACTGGGCTGGGTGTTGTAGGGGTGAGCATCCTCCACAGGGACATGGGACCCCTGTTTGGGCCTGCTCTTATGGACACCAGCAGTCCTCATACCTGCTCCTGTAAGGGTGACACTACAGGCATCCTACCAGGTCTCCATGGGTGATGCCACCACATGCAAAGTTTAAAAAAACACACAAACAAACAAAAAACCTTTCTGAAGGTGAATAGGGCTCCAAGCTCACCTTTTACTTAAAGGAGCTACCTCCCCCTGTGTGATGTCTGGGTGCATGCTGATGCCATAGGGGTTTAGTCTGGCCCAAATCCCCTGTCCCTCTGCCTTTCTCCCCTGAAATGGGAGCTGTCATCATGCTGCTCAGTCTTTTAAGTCAGACGGAATGCTGCTTGTCTCTCTTCCTTAATAGAAGCAAGGAGTCTCAGGGAATCTGCATGAGGTCATTGCTCTATATTTAAGGTGTGTGCTCTCTTTCATTCTCTGTTATTTGCGTGGTCTCCTCTTCAGATGAAGGCACGTTGCCCGAAAATAGGGGAAAAGTGGGGAAAGTGTCAGAGCCTATAAGTCTGTGAACATGGCTGTGAGGTCACTGTCATCCCCATATGGCATCCTTTTGTGGGAGGGGAGGAGTGGTGGCTGCTGGAGTAGCTATGGGTCTCCCCACTTGGGCAAGAGGAACCCCTGAGGTCACCCCTTCCCTCCTGGGCAAGAGCACTGCTTGGGTAGGTGATGGTGGACATCGGTTTCCTGCTGCTTTCCAATGGAAAATACAACTGTGAAACTGCTTGAAATACCCATCATGAGGAATAAAAACCCACCAGCAGCCACCAGGAAGCTCTTGGGGTGGACCAGCAGCGGTGTGCCCAGAGAGCATGGGGTTGATGTGACGGTAAACTGTGCATCTCAGGTGAGGTGTGCAACCTATTCTGGGCAACGTCTTTACAGGGGTGTTGGACTAGCTATCTCTAGAAGTCCAACTCCTACTGTTCTGTAGGGATGAAATAACCTCTCACAGGTGGGTCTTCTACTTGCTGAGCTGTGGTTGTCTTTTATGGCCACAGAGCACGGCCTTCTTGATGGGGGCATCCTTAAACAAATCAGTTAAAGGGCAGTGGAGAAGAAATCACGAACTGGAAGGGCGACTTGGAAGGGCAAGTTCCAGAGTGAGCTGAAGCTGAAAACGAGGAGGTGGACTGTCTGGCTCTGGACAATACCTGGCGACTTGTGGAGAGGAAGAGCCATCGGTGCGTGAGGCCGATGAGAGGTGACCTGGGCAGGTCATCCAGAAAATCTAGTTTGCTGGCCTGGCAGAGGACAGAGCAGTAAATCTCAGTTAACCTTAAGGTGCCAAAGCACCTTGTCTTCTCCTTAGTCCTTTTTATTAGGCATCAACTCACAGTGCCTCTTAGTGGAAAACCTGCTCATCAATAATGTTCACACTGGTTGGTTTAACATTGAAATTGGTGTATTTCTAGAGCAATCCCAGGAATGTATTGGTTTATTGCTACTTTCAATGTCGTTCTAATTTTTAGATGGCAACCTGTTGAATAGAAGGGACTTGCTGAATAAACAGCCATTGCCTTTCTTTGTGAGGAAGTTATGCTTTGTTGTGCTTGCAGAAATGACTTCTGCCATGTGTTGCCTTTTAAAAGCAAAACAAATAAACAAGTAACAAAAAGCATCTTAGACATTGTGCCTATTTGGAACGAAAAATCAGGTTTGCTATCATGTGCGCCGTTCAATTTACTTTATATTAATTTGATCTTTTTTCAGTGTGGCCTGATTAGTTCCACATGTTTTCCCCAAAGATTTGGCTAGTAAAACTGCTTCTCTGAGTCATCAACTAGATAAATAATTGGCAGCTTCAGGGCCCCATCTCCTAAATCACTCTGAAGTCGCTTGTGGCCCTCGCAGATCCTGGTTGCTCGTGCACTCGAGTCAGCTGTAAAGTCTAATCTGGGCTTTCATGGGCCCCAGGAGCCCAACAAACCGCCGATGTTGGAGCCTCACGTCAGCTTGTCTTGGCACGGCCGCTGGAAGAACACAGCGGGGACTGCGTGGCCGGGGCTGGTATTTAGGGCCAGGCCCAAGGGTCTTGCCCAAAATGGGCACCTGGCAGCT
The DNA here is from genome assembly GCA_013399715.1 of Alectura lathami. Taxonomy (NCBI): domain Eukaryota; kingdom Metazoa; phylum Chordata; class Aves; order Galliformes; family Megapodiidae; genus Alectura; species Alectura lathami. Next base: position 77,427 of record VXAV01007471.1, read on the forward strand.
GTTTTCCTTCCTGCAAAGAGCTGGTGGCGTGCCCTGCTTGATGGGGCTTGGTGGTGGTGTTTGGGGTCCCCCAGGTGGTCTGTCCCATGGGGATGCTGTGCTGCCATCTGACGCTGAGCACAATGATTTGGTGTTGGGTTGTCCTGGCATCTTTGTCTTCTGATGGAGCCACTGGTCCCAGGTCTGGATGGCTGAGCTCAGCCCTGCTTGGTGTCCTGCGGAGCATGGTAGAGACCGAGAAGCACAGCTGCATGGGATGCTTGAATACAGCCCTGTGCATCCTCCTCCTTGCCAGGGCTCATCCATGTGTGTATATCAGGAGACTTAAGATGGATGTGAACCTGTTTTTTCATATGTGACTTCTTGGTTTCTGGAAAAGACTTGATTTCCTCTACTGACTCCCTCATCCTGAACAAGAGAGATGCTGGACATGAGCTCTCCTGTCCCAGCTGGCCATTTCTGGCTTGCTGTATTTTTCAGGCGTGCCATTTGGGGCTTATGGGGATCAGATCCAAACTGTAATCCCACTATGGCTGGGGAAGTAGTGCTGCTGTCCTAAGAATGCAAAGGGAGCTGAACTGGATGCTTCCTTCCCTGGGTTTGGGTTTGGAGGGTGCCAAAAGCAGGATGAGAGAGAGCTCAGCAGTGATCTCTGAGCTTGAGGGAAAAATAGTATAAACCTGGAACAAACCCCTTGTCTTCAGAGCTGGCTCCAGGCATCTCAGCAGGGGAGGTGCAGCTTCTGCTGGCTGGAAAAATAAAGCAGCCCAAGAGCCTCTCGTGAGATGTCCTTGGCTTGTGTTAGGTGTGCTTGGAGTGCACCTTGTGCCTTGGAGAGATGGGCATCTTCGTGCAGGGGCTAACCTCTTGTCTGGGTGGTTTTGCTGTCTTCTGCCCCCTCCATGCCTCCGCTGCTTTCCCAGGGAGAGAGTTGTTTGGGCACCTGAGTGGTTTTGCTGCTCGAGAAATGCCTCGATAAATGCTTTCCCCAGAGATGGGTGCTCTGGGTGCCCATGTGTAGTGTGTGCTGGGGTGGGGTTGGGGGTTGGAACTGTGGGGAGGCTGCAGCCCAGTTTTGGGAGTGTCTGGGGGCTCCCAGAAGCTTGCCAACCTTTCTGTGGAAGGGGAAAGGAGCTGATGAATGGGAACAACAGGCAAGTTGATCCCCAACCCCTTTTCCTTTCCCAGCCCAGAAGGACTGGGGCTGTTCCTGCCCTCCCTGTGGGACTGGGGGCTGTGTGTGCAGCAAGGGCTTGGTGGGGGAGAGAGGTGGGAAGAAGCAGAGGACTGGAAGAAGCATTTAGTTAGTCAGTGCAACTGGCCAAGCTGAATAATGTGTTAAAGTTTGACCATTGTCGGTGTGTGAGCATTTTGTTATAAGGTTTTAGGAGTCTCAGTGCAGACTTTTTATAGTTTGTTTGCTGAGATTTTAGAGTTTTTCTTGTAGAAAGAAAATTCACCACGCCAATTACTGCATGCATGTAATTTTTTTTAATGTGTAGTGGAAGCAAGCATCTGAAATCATTCTTCTCCTTCTGACAGCAACATCTGTAAAACCTTAACGCTGGGAGGAGGCAGGAACCAAGAGATTTATAACCCCCTGCTGAAACACTGGAACGACCTTATTTCCCAGCAATTAGCTTTGCTCAAAACATTTTTGTTTCCTATTAGAAGCAATCTACTAACATTTACATTGATGTGTTTAATAGTTGTTGGCCATCTCTGAATTCCAGCAGGCAGGAGGGGAGGAGAGGGGAGGGACACACTCTCTAAACTGTGAGTGTTTTTGCGTTGCATCGTGTGTTGCGTTTGTTGATAGTGGTGAAAACATCAATCATGCTACGCTCTAGGATGGGGATGACAACTTTAGGGAATTAGAAGGGAACTGGGCTTTGGCCAAATTTCTTCTATGACTGCAGTTTATCAAGACAAGCTCCAGTGACTGTGCTGGAGAGAGAGTCTTGGTTCAGCTGAACCTCGCGAGGAAGGGAGAAGTGAGGAGAGGCAAAGAGGAGCGGCGCCTGCTTGTAAGATGCTGTAGGAATGAGTAAAGGCTCCGCTGGAGGAGCGATGATGGTTTGTGGGAGAAGTTGCCATTGCCAAGCCTGGGGACGCAGAGACAGGCATGTGTCTGGCCCAGTGCCTGCCAGACTATTGCCTGTGGGCTTTTGGAGCAGCTTAACTTAAAAATTAGGCTGTGGAGTGGGTGGGAGGTGGATCTTTCTTCTTCTGCAGTGGATTTTATTTATCTATTTATTTATTTCTGGATTTTGAAAGCATGATGTCATGGGATGAAACAGGGATTTGAGTTGTGACGTGAGGAAATGTCTGAAGGCACTCTAGGCCCGGGTGGGAAGTTGCAGTAAATGTTGTGACAGCGTTGTGTTGTACAGGCAGGAGAAAGAAACACCTGCTTGCCGCTTGGCTTTGAGATCAGGAAGATGAATGTTGTATCTAGATAGGATCCTGAACGAATCTGAAAGAGATTAATGGCTTAATTTTTGAAAAAACACTGTTCTAGGAATGTTGAAACAAAGTTGAATTTGAAATACTGAGGATGTTTAAGGACAGTATCTTGTTTCTTTGTTTGGAAGTGATTAATTTGCCTTGAAATTTGGAGGGAATTGGTGGGGGATGATTTTGCATATTATTAACTGGCTGTGGAATGTTCCTGTGGTGGGCAGCATGGAGGAGAAGCTGCCTGGGGAAATGCTGTAGCCTTGTGTATGAGGGATTGTCACCCTGGATGGTGTTGTTTCTTTCAGTAGAAGATATCATTTGGGGAGTTGGCTCTGGGATGGACAGCAGGTAGCGACAGCTCAGCTTTAAGTGCATAGATGATTCTCACGCATTGGGAGGGGGAAAAAAAAAGTCATTTGTGGCCCAACTACTTCCAGCTATGCTGCAGTTCGCCTTCTCCTATGTTGTGCAGTTGCGTCTTTTATCAGGCTGTGCAGTTAGCTGAATAATCAATGGTCCAGGGGAAAAGCTGTTCCCTTCTGAGAGTGCAGCAGGGAAAATGGAGCTGCAGGCATTGGGGATGGCAATTCCTTAATCTGGTTTTACCTTGGGATCCATGACTTAATGCAGACACACACAGCCTCTTACATACAAGCAAAACCTAGAGATGCTCTGCAGGTGAAGAGGCTCTTCTGACAGCCTGGGGGCTGCATCCTTCTGGTGGGGCTGCAGGTTGATACACCTTTTTGGGATCCTGCAGCAAGGCCCACCTGGTCTGCACAGGTGGCAGGAACATGACAACATGAGCCCAGAGCAGGCTGAGGGCTGGGACACCGAGTGTCCTGCAGTGTGTGGGGATGTTGGGTGAGGGGATGGCTGTGTCTCTCCTGCTCCTTGCCACAGGCTCCCCGCTATCCCTGCTGTGGAGGGTGAGGGCTGCCATCTGTCACCAGCCTGTCCCGCTGCAGACATTCACAGCACAAGTACCTTCAGGTTTGCCTCTTTGTGCATAACCTAATAATTCCTCCTCTGATCTTATTTGTCTTTCTTTTCCTTTCTGAGGGGCTGAGGCAGCTCCCTGCTCCCCATCCTTCCCTTTAAAAGAGGCTGAAAATCCTCTGCTCTTCAGCTGCAGTGTGGTCCCAGCTCCCATGTGGGAGGTGGACTCTCCTGGATACTCACCTCCACTCTTTTTTTTTTTTTTTTTTTTTTTTTTTTCCAGTCTGTAAAGCAGTGCCTTGGTGGATCTGGGACATTTTCTCACACCACACTTGCACGCATTGTTTGACAGCACCCAGTGCCACAGGCTTCTCACAGCACCCAGGGCTGCAGTCACGCAGCAGGCAGCTCACCCCATCCAGCCTGACTGAGCGTGGGAGGCAAAAACTCCAGGGAGTCTGTGGTGGGGGCTGGAGCGTGCTTGGTGTTGGTCCTTGTTCCTAGGGTGTCACCTGTCCACACGTGGTGTGTGGCTGGCCAAAGGGGTGCAGAAAGGCTCGAAACCGGTGGGGTTTGGAGAGGATGACCTGCTTGTTCCACATGTGGCACCAAGGATGCCGCCATGGCACCCAGGCTTCCTCGTGGTCCCTGCCAGGCAGAGGGTGCCCTGCTTTCCTGGACAAAGCGGCTTTTCAGCAGTGGGTTGTTCTGGTGGAGGTACCATAATTCAAGCATGTATTTTGACTGAAGGATGTTGCTTTTGGGGTCGTTTTGTGCCAGGAACACAGTGTGTGGGGCCATCCCTGTTCTCCCTTCCTGAAGGGGAGGTTTCTTCACCTCCCAGCTGCAGGCAGGCTCAGCACATGGAATGAGCTGGGGCCAGGGGTGTGTACGTGCACATGCTTATTTTTTCATTTCTTTTGAAAGAACAATGTTGTGGTGGCTGACAGCTAATCCTAAATTTGGGATACCTGACATTGTAACAAGAAAACAAACTTTCCTGCACTTAAAATGAGCAGCAGGGCAGGTCTGGCCCCAGCAACCTTCAGAACTCATTTGACCTTGCAAGCAGACCTCCAGGGCTGACTGACAGCCCTTTACAGCTGCATTAGAGCCGAGCTGACCTTGTTTATCTGGGGATTCACCTGGGAGACAGCAGACATGTCCAGGGATATTAAGTCTCAAGCCGAAAATGTTTGCTCAGGTATTAGGGGGAGAGTTAATTTAGACTGAATACCTCCTCGGTGGCACCAGCCCCTGCTCTGAGGGACAATGCACCCCTTGGCCGATGACAGTTTGGCTATCTTTAGAAATCAGAATCCTTAGGGTAGGGCTGGAGTGGAGCCACACAGAGTCTTTCAGCTCACTCTGAATTTTCTTTTGTGCTTAATATTTTTGGGAATTTGGGTAAAAATGAGCCCAGGTGCAGGTGCGGGAGGAAGTGTTGCTTCTCCCTGTATCCCCACTGAGGCTGTGTCCAGGTTTTCCTCAGCTGCTCTTTGGGTTAAGTCCATGCCACCACTCACCCTTTAGGGACGTTTTTGTCTTTAGCTCTGACATATGCTAGATACCAGAGAATCCATGAGTGATGGTTATCTCTGTGAAGTGCACAGGGAGGTGGTTATTGCTGTGCTTCAGAGGATGGGGCATCGGCATTGTTATGGTCTGAGAGGGTGGGAAAATACAAGTGGAAATGTTGGAAGCTACATGCCCGGCTTCCTGGGGCTGCAGAGTGTGTTGCCACAAGATCTCTTGCAAGTTTGCTTTTCAGTTGTGTTGCTTCCCTCCAGAATCCCTCCAAAAGCTTGTTTTCCTCTACTGGGGCCAAAACTGCTTCTCAGATCAAAAGTTTCAGGTGCTGGGCCCCATGTGGCACCCAGTGCTGGGCTCAGTGAGGCACAGAGGGGAATCCTGGAACCAATCGCTGGTGACAGCGCAGGTGACTGTGGTGTGACATCCCCACAGCTGGCAGCCCTTCCTGGTGCTGAAGGAAGGGTTGAACTTAGTTCGTTCCTTCTCATAAACTTGTGCATGCATGTGCCCCAAAATCCTGAATATTTGTCTCTCTTTTTGCCCCCACTTTGCTCTGCCTTCTCCCGCCTGGGAGCTGGTGGCAAAGGAAACCCAAAGGTACCCTCTGGGTGCTCAGCACTGCTGTCCGTGCATCTGTCTGTCCCGAGCTCGTCCACAGTGGGCAATGAGCCCGTTGTGCAGCAGTTTGGCAGCAGCTGCTGCAGCCTCCCCATGCTGGCGGGGCTGGGATCATGCTGCTGAGCTATTTATTTAAGAAAAAAAATATTATCATTTCAGGCGTCGGCAGCGTGGGCTGCATCAGCCATTGTATCAAAGATGTGGTTTTAATGCCCTTTCCTCCGCTTAAATGCTATTTGCCTTCTCCTTCAGGCAATTAAATTTAAGAAAACTCTGGTTGCCCAGGTTTGGTTGGACAAATTCACCCTCTCTGTGCACAGTTCCCAGGAGGAGCCAGCTCTGCAGAAATGCTGGGAGCTGTCACTTCAGTGCACGGCTGGGCCGGGCTGAATGGATTACCCAGCTCTGCATCGTCTGCTCTTTTATCTGTCCCACAGCGATGGGAAGCCAGGAATAACCCCCCCAGGGTCCCTCTGAGCAGCGGTTTGTGGAGCCCAGGGTCAGATGGCTGTTATTGTAGCTAAAGGTGTTTAACCCCAACTGATTTTGACAAGCACTATTAGCAGATCCCCCAATTACTTATTGGGTTTTCAGACGAACATTGTCGATTTAAGGCTCGATGCGCTAACCCCAGTGCTGCTGACAGGACGTGGTGGGTATCAAATCTGCCTCGATGGATGGAAAAAAATCTCCCTCGATCTTCAGGGCCAAACTCTGACCCTTCCAAGGGGCTGAGGGCTCTTGGAGTTGCCAGAAGCAGCTCCAGAGAGCAGTGGGCTGGGATCCAGTGCTTCTGGTTTCAGAAATAGGATCTGTAAGGTGTCCTGCCCTGTGAAGCATCCTCGAAGCAGCCGGGGTTGGATGAGGATCCCAGCTGACTTGTTGGCAGGATGGGGATGCACAGCAGCAGCTGCCAGTGGTGGATCACAGGCAAAAAAGGAGATTGCACACTGTTTCTGTGTGCCCAAGCCCTGTGTTTATGACCAGCGCAGTTGAATTCACAGCCCCAAAGCCCTTCAGGCTGGGGCCCTGGCTGGGCAGACAGGGAAGCTGCCCGGAGCCTCCTGTCTGTGAGAAACAGCGAGCGCTGAGCTCTGAGGCTCACATCCCAAAGACAGTTGAGATCATTTGGAAATGAATGGGAGTTATGTGCCTAAGTAATCTCGGAGGATCTGGGCATAGCTGCACTATGGTTTGTCTTTATTTTTTGTTTTTTATTGTTTTCTAAATGCAGCAATTGGGAAATAAAGCATCATCTACCAAAGGAAATCACTGCATCAGACTAACGGCATTTTAATAAAGTGCTGCCTCACTGTGTGGGAAGAGGGTGTCAGGGTGTCTGCAGCAGCCTGCTTGTCACTGGGGCTTGACGACCTGGCCGTTACACGTGTGAACATGGGCTTGCCTGAAGGTTGCTTTAGGCACCAAAACAGCCTCCTGGAAGCCCTGCAATCCCCACGCTTTGCTTTTGCATCGCAGTTGCTGAGTGATGGCAGTCACCCACCCGGGTGTCTGACACTGCTTCCAGCCAGCCAGTCCTCCAGGATGCTTTGTAACAAACACGTTGTAAAATGCAAATATTTGAATTGCAACATTCACCAGCAATGTGCCAGGCCAAGGGAGAGCTGCTGGTGGTTTTTTGCCAGTTGTCTGAAAGACCGATGAACTTCAGAGTTTTCCAAAAACAAAAGCATTGAATATGCTGTTTACAGCCAGCTCCCTCATCCTTCAGTGAGTGGACAGGTTTACAAGCCATTTCTTGAGAAGAGAAGAGACCCTCATTAATCAGCAGCACTTTTATTGTTTCTTAATAATCTGACAGCAACTCATAACCATTTCTTGTTTTCTATTATGGGCACATTTGCATTACTGGTGCTCATTCCCCATCTACCATCTCTGAAGATAATTTTCATGTTGAAAACTGCCTTCATTTTTCCAAATAAAGGATGATATTTAAATAGAAAATATTTATTTCAGATGATTGCTTTCGTAACAGCCAGTTCCTTGCAAGTTTGGAGTTATTAAAGATTGTTGTTGTTGTTGTTTTATTGCAGGCATTTCAACTCAAGCCTCCAGAAATTTGGGCAGCTGAGACAGCTGCTGTAGGTGTTAGAAACACCCAGCGGAGATTTTGGCAGCTGGTGTCCTGAGTAACCTTGGTTGTCACCCAACGGTAAGGAGCCCCTTTTTGATGATTTGGGGGGAATTTTGGTCACCTGCAGAAGTGGCTATGGTCCCTCTTCGTGCTTGTGGTATCGAAACAGCAGCTGAAGGAGCTGTGCTGCTCTGTGTCCTGGTGGGCTCTGCCATGCTTCTGCGGGTATGGAGCTGATTAGTGCCAAACATGGAACATCTCATGCCCCAGCCTGAGTATTTGGCAACAGCTTGTCTTGGGGTCCAGGAGCTTGAAGCATCCTGCAAACCTCAGTTTTAGCTGTTATTTCTTCTCCTGCCTGGCACTGTGATATTTAGGGAAATGTTGATGTTGATGCAAAACTCCTGGCAATGGCTTGGGAGGAACAAATCACTAGAGAAAGGTCATCTGTGAAATTTTATGGACAGTTCTCCTATTCTCTAAATACCCTCTTCCCCCTGGCTTTTTTTAATTATTATTATTTTTTTTTCAGTGTGTAATTGCATGTCAGACCAAGTGCACTCAGAATGCGAGCAGGGTCTGATACAAGGAGGGTGAAATGAGATAATCCATGTTTTCATCATCCGTAGGCCTCTCTTTTCACAGCCCGTGGGCCGTACTTTATTAGGCTGAGCAGCTCTGGGCCTGCAAGAAAGAGGAGGACTTTCTCATCTCGATGAGAATGGGGCAGTGAATGGATTCCAAGTGTTTACTCAGCATTTGTCTCGTGGTTTATCAAAGGCATGAGGAGGAGGTGCCGACAGGCCTTTTGTCCCGCTGATGTGTTATGACAATGTTCCATGAATATGCAGAATGGCAGAAGGGATTAGAGCCAGTACAATTCCCCTCCGGCACTGCTTTTTTTCTTTTTTTCCTTTTTTTTTTTTTTTTTTGCCTGGGATGTTCAGGGGTTTAAGGGTGACCTGCTCGCAGTCAGGGCACTAAACATCAGATTTCCCTGCAGATAGGGGTGAAAAATCCCACACTTGTCCAAAGCTGTTAGCATCTGGCTTGAAGGTTGGGCTGCCGTGGTTGCTGCTGCTCTTTATGAAGCTCTGGTTGGCAGGAGCTGCCTGGCTGAAAGCTTTGTGTGTTAGGAGACAGGGGGATATCGGGGCGTAATTAATACCTGAGTCAATCAGTGACACGTGAAGCCCAGGCCAATGGTGATGGGGCCGCTGCCTTTTGGTCTGTGGCTGTTGACGTGGGCTGGCAGCAGTGCCTCGCTGTGCCCTGCTGCTTCCCAAAGCCCTTGTCCATGCTGCCCCAGAACTGGGGTGTCATGCAGACAGTGGTGCTGGCACCAGGCAGTGATGCTCCCTGTGTGTCCCTTTGTGCAAGTTAATGAGTTGTCCATCACCTGCTTCAAAATGTGTAGTTTCCTCTGTTTTCAATGCAGGGAGGTGAGAGCGGGCATATCACTGGAGTGCTGGGCGTAAACATGTGCTTCCTCTTGTTTCTGATCCTTTCTCTCCAAGTGGCACTGCTGAGCATCCTCCAGACAGGTGGTGCATTGCTTCTGTGTAGCTGAGCAAAGATATCCCATCTGAAAAACTATCCTCCAGCGATTTCCAAAATCTCACAGATCTTTCCCATCCTGCTCCCCAGATATATGAGGGGAATGGTGACTTTGTGTCCTGATTGGGTCTAATCCTGGAAGGTACAGTGTGCAGGGCTCTGCTCTGGATGCTGCACAGAGCATCCTGTGCCAGGCTTACCCCGGGGCCACTGTTGCCCCTGTGGTCAGGGCAATCCCAGGTACGTGTGCAGGCTGGGAGAAGAACTCCCTGAGAAAAGCCCTGTGGAGAAGGACGCAGTGCTGCGTCCAGACCTGGGGCACCCAGCACAAGAAAGATGTGGAGCATTTGGAGTGGGGCCAGAGGAGGCCATGAAGATGATCAGAGGGCTGGAGCACCTCTGCTATGAAAGGGTGTTCAGTCCGGAGAAGAAAAGGCTCTGGCGTGACCTCATTGCAGCCTTCTAGTACTTAAAGGGAGCTGATAAACAGGAGGGAGACTGACTTCTTCCACGGTCTGGTGGTGATAGGGTGAGAGAGGCGGTTTTAAACTAGAAGAGGGAGATTTAGGTCAGATATTTGGAGGATGTTCTTTACTCAGAGTGGTGAGGCCCTGGTACAGGCTGCCTGGAGAAGTTGTGGGTGTCCCATTCCTGGATGGTCCCTGAGCAGCCTGATCTGGTGGGTGGCAGCCAGCCCACGGCAGGGGGTGGGGCTGGGGGGCTTTAAGGTCCCTTCCAACCTAAGCCATTCTGTGATTCTATGAGAATGGGTGGAAGTGGGGGCTGGTTCTTCACAGGTATCAGCCTGAAGGATGCCTGTGAGCCCCCCTTGTCATGGCTCTCCTCTTCCCTCTGCAGTGAGGCACTTGCTGAGCATGGGGCTGCCAAGTTTGCAATTCAAGAGTACATAGGGGAAACAGCACCAAAACAGTCAGAGCCTCCCTGCAGGTCCTGGCAGTGGTACTGCTGTGGGCATGCCTTAGCACTTGCTGGAGTCCCTCTGCAGCCCCTTGGGAACACAGGCAATAATTAACCTAATGAATTTTGATGCAATTAGCCTAATGCCAGCTTTCTGCTGGTGGCCCATGAGAGCGCTTGGCAGTGGCTCCAGTGTCTGCTGTGCCTGCTGCCCATGCCCACTGATGGAGGGCGTGTGCTGCAGTTTGCTCCATCAGCAGAGGCTTGTTTGGTCTCCTTTCCGTGAAGAGGTGACAATGTCTCTCCAGCAGCCAAGGACCACTGTCCAGTGGTGCTGACATCCCCTCGGTGAGCTCTGGTTAGCACTATCCTGGCAGCTTGCAATCATGAACCCAAAGCTCCATGGGCTTGTCACTCAGGCAGCCAAATTCTTGAGATGAGCTTAAAAAGAAATGGAGCGTTTTCCCCATCTGTCTGCTTTCACCACCATCAGCAGTGCTAGGTCTTTCTTTACCTTCTGGTGTGTGTAAGAAGGATCATGATTTTTATGTTGTTCTTTGCAATCAGGACTCCTCAACCATGGTCTAAGGGGGGGAAAAAAAAATGTTAACAAATCAAATCCTTTCCCCCTTGAGAAACCTGTGATGAAAACATGATTGACAGCCCTGGGAAGGAGGCCAGCCTCTGTCCCCCAGGATGCTTGAAGCAAAGACACTTGCCTGGTGAAAAGACTTCTCTGCTCTTTTGCTCATTGTTTATCCTCTGGGATTTTGTTGACTCCTGGTGGCTGCCCAGTCTCCTTAGGGTACATGAAGAAATGGAAGAGCAAACAGCAGCTGCCAGTCTCTGGATTTTGTGGATCTGCAAGGCAAAGTCATGAAGACATGTTTGCAGCAAGCTAGATGCTGTTGAAGCTGCTGAACTCCTCAGAAGGAAGCAGGGATCCCAGCTGGCCAGTGCTGCTCGGAGCCCCTGTGGTCCTGCATCTCTGCGTTGATGTGCTGTGCTGGTGGGACTTGAGGAACTTCCTTTATGCTACACCTTCTGTCCACAGTTAGAAACTGGATAAATAATCTCTGACCTTTTCCCAAGGTCATACAGGATCAGATGTGTTTAGTGAAGGACATTTGAGCTGGAAATTGCATGATCACTGATCCAGATCATGAGCCCTCCTTGAGGATGAGATGTGGTGCAAGGGAGCTCAGTGTCCTGCTCTCCACCTATGCTACTGGGTAACAAGGATCCAAGCTATCTTTTAAGTCCAAATCCATCTCCCTCCTTGTTCATATGCAGGGTGGCACTGGTACCTCCAGCCTTCTAGACGAACCCTGAGACCTCTCCAGCCTGCTACATTATCACAAGATGCAGTTCCTCTCAAGGATCATATTGATCCCTCTAGTACAGGCTGTGATGTGGTTTCAGGCTGTCAACATGAGCAGAGGAGAGGCAGGACCAGGATGGTTTTGGACCTTTCTGGAGTCCAGTGCATGCCTTAGAACTTGTCAGGGTGCCAGTCTTGTGTGGGCCAGTGGGATTTCCTAAAACAAGACAAGCAAATCAGTGACCTGGGTCACAGTGGTGAGGGTGAGGGTTGTGCGCAGGATAAGTGGGTAATGGAGTAGCCATGGGACCTGCAGGCATGAAGACAGAAAACCAACAGAAAGAGGTGTGAGAGAGGCTTGGAGCTCCAGCAAACAGGCCAAGGCTGTCTGGCATTGACTGTTTTTCACACAGGCAGAAGCAATTCAGTAAAGCCCACACCTTGGCCAGCCAGGATGCAGCTGGATTTGTATCCACTGGGGCAGGAGCAGAAGTGTTCGGGAGGTCCACGCCAAGTGGTAATGGAAGAGCTACAGCTAGTCTCCCTGTGCACCCAGCTCTGACAGGAGCTGGTGCCAGCAGCCTCCCTGCATCCAACACCACAGTGATGTGGAGAATCCTGCTTAGCTGAAGGACGCCAGTGGCCACAGTGCTTCAGAAGTGGCAGGTGGAAAGGAGTTCAATGAATCTTTGTGGACCCCCAAAATAAAAAATGTATCTGGGCTGATTCTCCCAGCCCCAAGTAGCATGGGGCAGGGATAGTTTTGCTAGGAGGAATGTGAGATAAACACTCTGATTCATACTCATCCGGTCTGATTTGAGCCTGAATCACCTCTCTTGCTTTATCATGAGGAAATTATGTGATGAACACTGGCCTGTTACAGCTGAAGTCCTTTTTCCTGAAATTTCCTTTTGCATGAAATTTTACTTGCTGATTGTCTGTGCGGTGCTCTCAAAGGCATATGAGGTCTTTACAACCTGAGCCAAGCTGTCTCCCCTCTAGACATCAGGCTTCTCCACCAGCACAGATGCATGGTGACATGTCCCCATCTGGGGCAGAAGGGCTGGGAAGCAGCCACTTCCCCCTCAGTGCCTGGGGAATGTGAAGGCAGGTGTCCTTCTCCTGGACTGTCTTTTCTCCTGCCAGGCTTTGGGATGCCCAGCAGATACCTCACATGTGGCTGCTGGGCCTTGAGTCCCTGCAGGCCTTGGAGACTCCTTTACAGGCCAGCCTGTGAGCTTGATGGGAAGATGTCTGCTCTTCTTCACCCCAAATCATCACCATCATCATGAGGCTTCAACTCAGCATTGTTGCTGGGACACTGCTCTGTCCTTGCCATCTCAGGAGGCCTGATGGCTTACGTGGCCTCCAGCCACCTGGTCCCTCCACCTCGTGGGCACCTCCAGCTGAGATCCTTCCTCCTCCTGCACTGTTGGGAGGGGATTGACAGAGGTGCCTGGCCAGGCCGGGAGGGATTAAAGAGTCTTTGTTTCCAAAGCATTTTGAGCGGAGCAAAAAAACCAACCTGACAGCCTGGCTGAAAGCAGATGGGGTTGAAGGTAGGAGACAGAGGGAAATTTTGAACGACAGAGGTGTGCTCCTGGCCTAAGGGGAGGGAAAAAGCTATTATGTTTGGAGTGAATGAAATCACTCCTGGCAGGAGCATTAAACAGAGGAAAGAGAGAGTGGGTAGGGAGCAAGTGAGGTGGGATTTCAGCTGTCTGCCTGGACTTGCAGCTAATCAGTCCAGCAGTTAGAGGAGAGTAGTGGATGGATGAGGAAAAAGGAGAAGTTGTGCAGCAAAATCCTTGCCTGGGAGCTCTGGTGTGCGGCATTTGGGCATTAGCTCCTTGATTTGACTGGAAAATGCAAGCTTTGCAGTAAATTTGCCTCTCACGTGGCAGCCAGTGAGCACTGGGGCAGCAGCCGGGCTGCCTGGTGTGAGCAGAGCTTTGACTAAGTGGGGTCAGGGAGGGGGAAATAGTGGGGGAAGAGCAAGAGACACATTCACCTTTGGTGCCTGCATGTAGGCTGGTTGTTCCTGGCTGCTCCTCTCTTGTTCTCATTGCCCTCAGATGGATTTGCAGAGGCTTTCAGCCACGTTCTCCCATGGACCTATCTGCCCACTTACAAGATGAAAACACCAAAATTCCATGTGTGAGCCTTGCAGAATGACCCTGCAGGGCACTGGGCTTTAACCATCTACCTCCCATCCTCTGAGAAACCTGGACAGTGAGCATCAGGGCTTTGTTGGGAACGGATGGTTTTTATGGAGGTGGTTGGAAAGTGGAAGAACAAGATTTCTTGTGAAGATCTGCTCTTGCAAGGGTTGTCCTCAGTAATGCTGTGTGATGGTTTCTTCCACCACCTCTGTGCTCCATGTGTCCTGAATCCTACATGGACAGAAGGACAATTAGGGGACAGGCAAGAGCATGTTCTGCTCTCAGCAGCGCACTGCTAGGGCAGCTTCACCAAGAGACGTTTTTCTGCCCTGTGCTGTGGTTGCGTTACAACAATCACGGTGGCTTCCTTTGGGTTTTTGGAGTATTTAACATTGCTTTACAAAAATAGATGTGTATTTAAATGTTCCTTATTAACCCTGTGCACAGCCCAGAAGGAGCACAAAGTTCATAAAAGCCAAATCTCTAAAGCTGGAAAAATCTTGCCCCTGAATCACAGTTTTCAATAGTTCAAATCTCAGAACTTTTTTCATTTTCCTGTAAGTCTAAATAAACAGATATTTCTCTTGATGGTATTATTTTTGGTATAAAGGCACTAAGAGAGAAACAGGCGGTGGATTTTTTTTTTTTTTAATAAGAACTGAAAGAAAACTTTCCAATTTTTATATCAGATTTAATTTCTGGAAGAAAATCTTAAAATAGTTTTAGTTTTTTTTTTTTTTTCACCTTCCCAATGAAGGTGAAGAACGGCTTGCAAACTTTTTTAGAAGCTTTTCCCCAGTGTTCCCCAGCTTTGTAAATGTTTTATCTATACATCCTGTGAACAAGGAGGAACTGTAGTGGGATGGGAGATTTTTCTGAGGGTTTTCACCTGGGCGGTTGGAGCATGGATGGATTCAGGCAGAGATGTGCTGAGGGCAGGAATGAGCCAGACCACTCCTATTTCAAGGCGATGATACCTGGGCAGCTTTCAGCAAAGGAGATCCACATATGTTTGGTTGCTGTTGATGGAGTGCTTCAGGGCCAGACTAAGAGCACCATCAGCAGGCTGTGTGTCATCGGAGCATTCCTCAGAGGCTGGCGGATGCTTTGGGCTGTTTGCTGCAGCAGTCAGTGGGAGAGGAACCAGACAGCTCCTTGATCCCATGCCCCTGCTTTCCAGGGGTGTCTGAGATACTTAGCAAAGGTGATTTTTCTCCCTCTGCCTTGCCTCATTTGAAAGAGAGGCTCGGATCTTGTCTGTGTGGTAGCTGTCTTTATTATAATCTTCCAGCTTTTTATAAAATACCTGCGGCAGGAATAGCACACTGAGCAATAAAGCATAAGTGGGAATTAGTGTCTGGATGTTTTGGCTTTCCTTACTCAATGCTAGAATTCAATCTGCTTCCTGCCTGTGTGCTCCTGCCCACCTCTGCCCCACTGGTTTATCCTCCTGTCAAAACCAGTTTGACATCTGGGCCCTAACCTTGCGAGGCTGGGAGCAGTGTGAACGGTCCCAGCAGCTCCCAAATGACCCTGCACCAGCTGGAGTCAGCCCAAAGCCGGAGATAGCGCCAGGGCTTCTCCCATGGTGGATAAAATTACATGAGAGTGGGACCTTGGGCTAGAAACATCTCCCATGGTTGGGTCTTCACATCCTGTTGCCTAGATGAGATCTCTTTTCCTTTGCTGGATGTGATTGCAGGTGCAGGTAGCTCCAGACCCTGCCATGGTGTTGGGTTCTCATTTCCAAATCCTCTTCTGACATTTTGACCACTGAAATGAAAATGAGTGATGTGATTGCTTTTGGGACCAAATGAGAAAAGCTGCTCCTCCTTTGCACCCCTTAACCCTTTTTTCTCCCAAACTGCTTCTTGACAAATCAAGATGCATTAAAATCTTTGTGCCTGCATGAAGTCTTAACAGTTTGCGCCTGAAGGCTGAAGGTTTCTATCTCCCCCAGGGAGTAATTTACCACCATTCGTATACACACTCAAACTAAATGCATGATCCTGGAGAAACAGGAATCTTTGTCCTTTTCCCCCAGTTCTCCCCAAGTGAATGCATGGTCTCTGCTATGCTCTTAATTTGCTCCCCTCCCTGAAGAGCAGTCTGCTTTTTAAGCAAAAGAAAACTATGAAGCATAAAGTGCACTTTCTCGTACACTGAATACTCCTCTTGCCCATGTTGTTATCCTCATTTGGCAGAAGGGAAACCGAGGCAGCTTACCTCAGCACTTCCTGGTTGGTGGCCAACCAGGACTGGACCTAGCACAACTCTGTTAGACTCCACGCTTCCCTGCCTGAGCCCTGCGGAGAGCAGAAGATGAACTATGAATGTCTGCTAGGAAAATAAAACAAGAACAAAAATATAGGCAGCTAAAAGGGAGGGAACAAGTAAATAGCCTGGGTGATGAATTCTTACATGGACTGTAAAATCAAACAACCAGGAAATGCTTAAAGGGATGGAGACTCTTTTCTAAAAAGCTTGGTGGATTTTTAGTTCAAAAAGCAAGGGAAGAGGATTATATGATCTGGTCTGAATCTACTCACCTCTGTGGAAAAGGGTTTTTGTCCCATCCTGCTATTGGAAACACTTCAAAATAAGTTATGAAGTTGAAGGCTGTGATCTTTTGCTCCCTGCAGGACATGAGAGATCTGCCACTACATTAAAGGCACAGACATTTCCACTTGTCTCCCTGGGACGTGGACATGTATCTATGTATAAATGTGTGGTCTGGCTCTAAAATTCCCCCCAGCATGTCCAGCCCCTGTGGTGCACTGGCTGCCTCACTTTCTGTGAGTAGGTGTCAGGTGCAGGGGTGATGCTAGCAGCAGGTGAAGATGCTGCAAGAGCCCAGGGCTCTTTTGATGCTGATAAAGCAGCCAGCAGTCACCAACTGTGCTGTTGGCAGGGCTACTCGTTGAGCTCTGGAGTGCAAGATGCAACACGAAGAGAGAAAAGTGTTTTCCCTGTAACCCAGCAGGGTTTTCTGACTCTGGTGCCTACCTCCAGCTTTGGCCGCTGGCAGAGATGGAGATAACTCCCTCCCTCTGTGCACCCCCAAAATGCCACCCCTGCCCCGCATCCCTAGCACACACAGAGAGAGGCACCTGTGGGCAGCCCCGAGCTCTGCACATCTCTTTCTGTTCTCCCATGGGGCAAGGAAAAAAACACCCCTGGTTTCCTTACCCAGAGGGTCTCACCAGACTGCAAAGTGACTGAATTGGGGTTTGCTTTGAGCAGATAAACCCCGGCTCTCCTGGCTGCTGCATCCCGGCCGGATGAGGCCACCTCAGAGCGATTTTCCCAAGGAAGAGCACAACGAAATCCAAGCAGTGTGAGGGCTCCGGGAGATGCTTACCTGCTCTTCGGATAGGGAACGACTGCGGGACGAAACTCGCCTTGGTCTGGCCGACGGGGCTCGGTTTATTTTGATGTTTTTTTCCCCGGAGGAAAAATGAATTTTAGCAATTGAGCGCCCAGGAAAATCACCCAGCCCTCTCGGGAGCGGATTTCCCCCGGGGGCATCGCTGCCAAAGAAAACCCCAGCGAGAGGCCGGGGGATTTACCCGTGGGAGAAAGGCCCCATCCTCGGGGTCCTCCCCCCGCCGCGGCTCCCGGGAGAGGGGCCGGCTGGGCCGGGCTCCGCACGCCCCTCGGGGTGGGATGGGGGGGCGACTGTCCTATATATTGCATAGCAACTCGGGGCCCGGCTCCCCATCGCCGGCAGCTGCCGCGGCTCTCGTCTCCCTTTCCCCTTCCCCTCCCTTACCCCTTTCCCTTGGGGGGGGCTCTTTCTCCCGCCTCC
>VXAV01007471.1:94930-108414 GCA_013399715.1 Alectura lathami
GGGAGCAGCCCCCCGGTTCCTCCGCCTCCGCCCCCCGAGGAGCCGCCGCCTGCCGCCGGGGGCCGCCGGAGGAAGCGGCCGGTGCAGCGGGGCAAGCCGCCCTACTCCTACATCGCCCTTATCGCCATGGCCATCGCCAACGCCGCGGAGAGGAAGCTCACCCTGGGGGGCATCTATAAGTTCATCACCGAGCGCTTCCCCTTCTACCGGGAGAACCCCAAGAAGTGGCAGAACAGCATCCGCCACAACCTCACCCTCAACGATTGCTTCGTCAAGATCCCCCGGGAGCCCGGCCACCCCGGCAAGGGCAACTACTGGACGCTGGACCCGGCCGCCGAGGACATGTTCGACAACGGCAGCTTCCTGCGACGGAGGAAGCGCTTCAAGCGCACCGACATCACCACCTACCCCGGCTACATGCAGAACTCCAGCGCCTTCACCCCGCCGCCCGCCGCCCGCCCTGTGGCCCCTGCTGCCCCCTACCCCAATGCCCTCTGCTCACCCGCCTACGGCCCCCAGCTCTCGGGCACCGTCTTCCACCCCTACGCGTCCGGGGCGGCACCGCCAGTGCAGCATCCCAGGATGTTCAGCATCGACAGCCTGATCAGCGGGCAGCAGGCCCTGCAGCCCTCACCGCCCACCGAGATGGGCCACCCCTCGCTGGGCTTACCAGGGGCCGAGCTGGCCCCCAGCTGCTCCGCCGGCACCTCAGAGCCACCGTGCTTCCAGCCACAGCCTGTCAGCCCCGGTTTGCTGAGCCGAGCCGGCCCCAACACCTTGGCGTACCCCTACGCTGCCTCGCCTCCCCATTTACCTGTGGGGCAGGGCAGCTACTCGCCCGGCAGCCCACAGCTCTATGGGGCTCCCAGCAGACTGACCCTTCCCACCGTGCGCCCCGCAGCCTGCCCTGAGCATGGTGAGCAGCTGCTGGGTCTCCCTGCATCGCCCCTTGGCCAGTTCGGCTCCAGCAACGCCTACAGCAGGCAACCCAACTTCCCCGCCGGCCTGGAGCGGTACATGTGATGGGGCTGGGGGCATGGATGGGTGCCCCAAGGATGCCACGGATGGACACACGGACATCTCCCTGTTGTGGCAATTGGTTGGGTGGGGTGGGGATCCTGCTCGTTGGCTGGGTGCAGGCACAAACCCACGTGTGGTGCAAGGGGACCAAAGTCTCTTTCCCACTCCTCTCTTTCCCAGCTTGTTTTTAACAGGAGAGGAGGCGATGCATTTTTCTGCCCTGTTCCCTCCTGCAAGTGATGCTTGCCCAGAGGTCAGTGAGTGGTGAGTGGTGGAATGGGCAGAAACCCTGAAAGCAGGAAGTGGCCCACAAAGGGGCTTTGTCCTCTCTTCCCTGGGTGCTCCTCCATCACTAAAATGAGTTAAAAAAAACCCACTAAGCAAATTTGCTGGATTTTAAATGAATATTTAAGATGCTTATGCTCTTATTCCCCTGTAGAAAAACAAACAACACTTTGACTACATCTTTTTACTATTTTTAAAAATTACATTTATTGTTAGAAAGGACTTTTTTTAAAATAAAGCTTTTCCCTCAACATGTCCAGTGTTGCCATTCCCCTGGCCCCAGCCAGAGGAAATCCTCTCCTCTTGTGATCGGTCAGAGACAGACTCATGCTGATGTCGTGACACTGCCACAGGTCTTACATTTTTAGTGATGCTTCTTAAAGCTATTTTACTATGAGTTTTTTTAAAAAGTGAATGGGAACTAACAGCTGACAAACTGTGTGAAGGAAGCAGCAAGCTCTCCATCACCTGCAAGCTGCAAGGCGTGCCCACGCTGCTCTTGCTGGACTCGCTGGTTTCCGTTTGTATGCAGGAACCCTGTGCAGGTGATACTCCGATTTAGCACACCAAGTTAGGAGGTTGTAGCTTTCATTCCTAGGCACAAAAGAATTAAAACCCAATCTGTTCACTGCCCAGCCTGGTGCTCTTTATTGATAGGTCTCTCCTGACTGCCCAGCCAGATGTGAAGGCAGGATTCCCCACTGCTGGATATAGCTTCCCTTGTTTCCATCCTCCATGTAGAAGCAGCGCGCCTGGATTTCTCCCGTATTATTTTTGGTTTGCTCTGAAGCAGAGCAGTTTTCCACAGCCACTGCTGTTCCTTATGGAGGAGCTGGATGTCACTGGAGGGTTGGTGCAACCCGAGGACCTTGTTCCCTGGCTGCTGTTGGTGACAGAAGCTGTGTGCAGGGAAATTTCTGGGCAGGTACGCAAGGGATTTTGTCCCCGTGGTGGAAGCTCTCGCTTACGCCTCTTCATTCCTTTATCCCATGTGTGCTGTAAAAACAGAGTGTGGGGTCAGTACGGGAGGGGAGGGAAGATGTTTTTCTCCTCTTGAACTCCTTAAAGTTGGAGTTTCTCCTGTCTCAAATAGCATCCCGGGCTCTGCTCTGCTCCTTGGCTGAGGGATCGCCTCCCTGCTCCCTCTGGCTTTGCTGTTCCAGCTCCCACACCACTCCCAGCTTCCGTGTTCTTTCCTTCGTGATTGCCCTGCTCAGAAAGGGCTTGGTGAGAAAACAGCCACTAAAAATATTTCATTTCTCTATAGCAGATACCTGTAGATGGAGATTTTTTTTACCTAATGAAAGCCCACAAGGTGTTATTCTTGCATGTAGCATAGTATGTGTGCACTGGGGTGACACTGAAATAATTGCTTGGAAAGACAGCTGGTAGAAAGGACACTTGTAACTCACAGCCATTTCCAGGGCTTGATCCTGCCACATTTTACAGACAAAAGCACTTCAGTACTATAGTGATCAGAGCCAGACGTGTGCCGAGTTCATGGGTCTGCTGACTTCCCTCAGGCATCATGCAGTGTAGAGCTGGGGGCTGTGGGTCTGGCGGTGCACACAGGGGCTTTTGGGGGAGAACCAGGTGCTGTGCAAAAGGAAAATGGTGATGGGGGTGGGCAGGCGATGCTGTAGTTCTCCGGGCTTGGTGCTGGGACATCTGGCCCTGTGCTGAGCCTGCTCCTTCCTGGTCCCATTGGAGCCTTGCAAGGGGAGTAGCAAAACAACGTGGCTTGGAGAGAGTGGATGTCCCCAAGCCTAGCGCATGGGTCCAGGTGGTGGGATGCAGTGCCTGGATGCTGGGATGTAACATCCAGACGTTGGGGTGCAGCACTCAGATGCTGAGATACAGCACCCAGGTCTCTCCACTTCTCTGTTCCCCGCCCCCAGCCTGCTCCAGCAGCTCTGCAAGCAGCAAGCAGCCGCCCTTGCTGAGGGCCCTGTGTTGTCAAAGCAGCTGCAAAGTGCAGGGACCAAACCCCTTTTCTTCTTCTCCCTTCAGATATTAATCCCAGCATGCACAAACCTCTGGCACTTGCATTGTGATTGTCATTAAACAAATGCCTTAAGAGTATCTTCTTGGTTAACTTAATGTATCCCAACTAGCCTTTAATCTTTCGTTTCAAAGCTTTGTTTACAGTTAGGGTGAATCTAGCAAATGAGGAGGATTAAGGTGTCATGTAAAGCATGAGCCTTGCTGGGACAGAGTAGTTTTAAGCTTTGTAAAGTTTATACCTGTGCCCTTTGTATGGTTTAGCATCTTTTCAGCCTCCCTGTTCAATGAATAAGAGGGATTTGAATGAAACAGGAGTAATTATCACCCAGATTTTGGCTGTGAAACTACGTCTCCTTTGAAATCCTCCCTTTTATTTAGCAACATCCATGGAGTTTGGGGAATATTAAGTAATGACAGTCATAACCATCCCCATCTTACTCACACAAAAAGCCAGTGGCAAAACTGTCCTTGCTCTCCGCTGCTATGGAATGAATGTGATCCTTTGGGATCAAGTGTGCTGAAGGGATTTGTCCGGTGATCTGGACTGTCACAGGGGGCTTCTCACAGGATGGCCCTTGGAAAATTAGGCTGGATTCAGGTCTCCCAGGCCAGACATTTGGAACCACACTACCAAGATTTGCTGCCACTTTGACAAACAACTTGTTTTTCTCTGGGAAACCTGGCTGCCTGGGGAGCACTGAGCTCCTGTGTACGGTATCACTCTGCACATTTTGTGCAGGCACCAAATTCCTGCTGCTTCCCTGCAGGTTAGAACAAGCAATATGAAATGCTCTTTTCAGGTGATATTACCAAGCTATAAGGAATGTTTTCCCTCTTGCGTGCAAACAAACACGGCATTAGCTGAGATTTTAGTAGAAGTACCTTTCCCAAATAACTCGTCAGTCCCTCTGGCAGTGTTAGATTCTGTCTGGATGCTGCCAGTTGTCCACTGGCAATCCCAGGGTTGGAAACTTTAGATCATACCAAGGTTTTGTTTTATGCAATGCTTTGTCCTTTGCGAATACACCGCTTGGGGAGAGCCAACAGCTTCTCTCTGTCCTAAAGGGAGAGGTCAGGACTGACCCGTTAAATCCAGCCGGTGGTGGGAGTTGGGTGGTGGGTGCAGTGGAACTGGGCTGCCCCGGGACTCTCCTACAAACGCGCCCCGGGGACTCCCTCGGTGCCAGCCCCGACGTGCGTGCGACAGGGCCGAGGTGGCCCCGGGTGACAGCTCGGTGCTCGGGCCAACACTGACCTCCAGTGGAAAGCCCTGGGAAGCCGCTCTCGGCCGGCTGTTGAGGGGGCTCCCGGGGCACCCGAGCCCACCCCCCGCCACTCTAGGCAAGGAGATCCAGGAGTGCTCCTTGCGTGGCCCTTTGGAGTCTGGCCTGATCGGCACACAGCAGGGAGTCATGAAGGCTTGGGGCATGGTCGGGGCCAGAAGGGGATGGGATTTGCCCAGGGAGGGTCTTTGCACAGTGGGTTGGGTCAGTCTCCAGGCTGGGAAATCCTGAAACGCCAATTACCAAACTGGGCAGATTGCAGAGGAAGGATTCCTCCGGATACACTCTGTTAGCCTTTTCCTAAGCACCCGGTGCAGGCCATTGCTGGGGACAGGACACAGCTGGATGGGCTGGCTGTTCCCCTGCGGCTCTTCCCTCTGCAGGGAAAACAGGGGAACAAATGGAAATTCAGCAATAAGCTGGGTGCTTGAGCAACAGTGAGGAGGCAGCGATGAAGGAGCACTCATCATCTGCAGCAGCCAGTCTGACTTTGTGTTTGGAATATGCTTACAGTGTGTGTGAGCAGAGAGCTGGGGGCTAGCTTGGCTCTTACAGCACCTGTTTTCAGGTGCTTCTACAAGGCCATGGTGGGGCAGCAAAAGGCTGTTTTATTTCCCAGTCTTTGTACTGGGACTGATAAGCGGTAACACTGTAACAGGAGTTTTATGCATGCATTGAAGTAACTCTGCCAGCCTCAAGGCTGACAAGCAGCCCTGGCGGGTGGTGTCTTCGTGCTGCATGGAGGAAGGACGCACATGAGCTGGTTATGCACACGCCTGGGAAAGTTTTTTTTGCAGTTTGCATTGGCTCTGCTGGCTGGAAGGGAGTGGCATAAAATGACAGAGGAATTAATCCACAACTGCAGGTCTGGCCAGCCCAGGTCCCTGGTTACGTCCTTCTCCGATGTTACCTGCTTGAAAGACAAAAAAAAAAAAAAAAAAAAAAAAAAAAAAAAACCAAAANTAAGGTGGTTGCTGCACAACATTATTTTCATTTTCAGAAAGATTTTTCACATGGAGCTGTAACTCTTCAGAGCATCCCATCTAACACTCATCCACTGCAGTGATGCATTTGCTGGTGAGCAAACAGAATGCTGCTGGATCAGTCTTGTCATTAGGAATCACAACTTTCACCATCCCGGAACTACCCAAAGACACAGTTTGGGAACATTTTGCTACCAGACCCCAAAGACATCCCAAAGCTTCCGTGCATTCCCTTCATTGCACAGAGATGACAATAACCAGCCGCTTGGCCAGGTCCCGTTGGAGGTGACAGCGGTGAGCGTGGCTTTACCTGCTGCACCGTAGGCAGCACCCACGAGGTGGCAGCCAGGTGACACCCAAGACGAGGGTCCCATAGCCACTCTCTGCTCTCCCACCAGCCTCAGAGCAGCTCCAAGTAACATCTGGCTGGTTCCTGAGCACAGGCTTTTACGCGGTGCTGGGTGAAGCGCATACCCGTCCCACCCCAGCCCTTTCTTTCCAGACTGTCTGCTGCTCGGATTCTCCCTCAGCTGATGCTCACCCTCTAAGTATAATTGCAATACAAAGTGGTTTCAGAATAGCATGCAATAGTGGCTAATTATTTGGAACAATTATACATAACAAAGACAGAGCCAAGCAGCAAGAGGGCTTAATTGTCTGGCCAAGCATGAAATAGCACAGGATTATCGCTGGCAGGGGGAGGGGATGCAGGGCAGGAGAATTGCCCCATAGAATAGGCAAGAATCCAGGCTGCTCGGGAAGGCAAAGTTTATTGAAGAACTTGAAAATTCCTCTTTGAAGCATCTTCTGAAATGCCAAAGAAGACAGGAAAAGGATAATGACCCAGAATATGGGCTTAGCACACAAATCCCTGCACTGACAGACTCCAGGCCTACAGACGCTTAAGCACATGCTTAAATTTTAAGCACATGAATGGTCCCCTTTGACGGCTCACGTGCTTAGCGTTAAGCTTAGGCATAAGCGTTTGTAGGATCAGAGCCCAGATTTTTATTGCAACTACGCTTCTCTCAGCAATGACAGGAACTAAAATGCTTATAAAGCATATGAACTTCCAGCGTGATGCTGTGAAGCCCTTCTCTCCATGTGGGATCTGAGTGCCTGCGTAGAGCAAGGGGAGACCCAAATCCATCCCTGCGTGGGGGACACCAACGTGAGGGTGGTGAGGAGCAGCACAGGCAGAAGAGGTGTGGGGACAATCACAGCACGTGAGCAAGTCAGTGCAATACAGCCCCTCTCTTTCCCATTTACTTGAGACAGCTTCCTGACGGGCAGTGGCACTTGTCCCTGTGCTCAGACCTGGATCACTGTTTTTCAGTTACCTTTAGGGCTCAAGGGATTTGTTTTTATTAGTGAGACAAGAGCCCTGTGCCGGTGACTGCAGACGTGCTGTTGGTTGCTGGAGCAGCAGACGTGGAAGCTGTAGGATATGAGTACTTGGTGGGGCTGGCTCTGACCACAGGAGGGTGCAAGACCCGTGGTACCTGCTCCTCCGTGTACCCCCGTCACATTTCCAGACCCAGAGATGCCTGATGGTGAGGGTACCCACAGCAGCCATGTTCACCCACAGGTTTGGAACTGCTGCTGGCTGTCACTGGAGGGCATGATGTGATAGATAATCTCCCCTCCCTCTGTGGTACATGCACCTTTCCTCCCTTTCTCAGAGGCAGATGGGAGCATGGGATCTGGGAAGACCACATTTCCTTCTCCTCCTTTACATCCAAAAGCCCGTGCCAGGGGGTGTGGGCAGCAGTTTGTAACACCGGCCACGGGGAGGAGATAGGCCAGAGTGCACCAGCACGAGCTGGCCCTGGAGCACTCGTTGCGACACCTCGGCACATCGCCATCCCCTCAAGACATGCGTGTGCAGCAGCCCAGCGCTGGGGAGGAGGATTTTCTCTGAAGCCAGAGGTTAATTATCCTTTATTGGATAATTTTCAGCTGCCAGTCTTGGCGATGAAGGGGATTTCCTCTAGGTGGCACGCTTATCTCTGCGCTGGGAGGGATGCCGGCAGCATGCAGACCGGAGAACCACGGGCTCCCGGCCAGCCTGAGCCTGCGGTTGGTCCTGGGAACGGAGAGCAGCGAGCCTTCATCCCGCTCCCATCCCCGGCTGCAACACAGCCACTGCCCCGCTGGACCCGAGGGATATGTTTTCAGTTGGATGATTTATCCCGATGCTTTCTGCCCTCTTATGATGCAATAATAACTTGGCATCTAGACTAAGCAAAAGCCTGGAAAATTGTAATTAAAAAAAATAAAAAAAGAGAGAGATAATTTCAAAATAAGGGTTAGTGGTATGTGGTTAGCTGGGTGATGCTGAGCATCCACCCTGCAGAAATCAGGTCTTTTCAAGAAACATAAATCCAGATGTGAAACATCAGCCGTCCTTTAGCAGCCCTTGGTGTCGTTTCTTCCATCCAAGTGCCGCAGCTTTCTCTTCCCAAGAATGAGCAGAGAACACACCGAAAGAAGGTGTGTGAGTGTGTATGTGTGAAGCTTCAACACCCCCCCAGAGTGGCTGGATTAATTTTAATCTGCGTGTTGACAGGCGTTCCCTCTCTCATCCTCTGTGCAGCTCAGGACAGCGATTTCTTCTGGTGGTTTAAAGAAAAGTGCAGTGGGGATTCCCTCTGGTCTGCAGCTGCTGGGGATGGGTTCCTTGCCTGTCCCTTTTACCTGCTCTGCACCTGTTTTATAGAAATGGAGAATTATGCCTTGCAGTGCTGCTGGCACTGCCATGAAGTCCCAGCATCAAAGTAGGGTTTAGCTTTGGTTCCTCTAGTGCCAGATCCAGGCTGCGGGGTAATGCTGTGACATGGTGGGGACAGAGTGGGGCATCGGCACCCACAGCCCTGTGTGGGGGCAGTGGAGCTGAGATTTGCCTACTGCGAAGCTTCAGCCCTGGATTGTTGCAGCACTTTGTGGCTGGGTATTTTTGCTTGTTTGCATTTGATGTAATGCCCACCATCTGAACCGCCTCATTTCTACCTGGCTGTCCTCTGCTGGATGAGGGGAATGGGGCTAAGGTGTTGGGCTCTGCCTCTGCTGCTCCGCATGGCCTTAGGTGAGATGTTTCACCTCCCTCCCTCCCCAGACTTCAAGTTGCAGCCTTTTCCCCTGTTTGTTCAGCTCCTTCCCAACATAGGGATAGAGGAATGGGAACCTGTGCTATATTCCTGTGCAGTAGCAGCATCATAGTCTCCAGCTGATGTAATTTTATCTGAGGTCAAGAGGCAAAATCTATCTACAAACCTGTTTGCAGGTGAATCTGTAGGTATCGGCACGTGTGTGCAGGACTGATCTTTTACAAGATTCATCTCAGCCTCATTCCTACCTGAAGACTGATGGATAGTCCTCGTCAGCCATTTACCACATGCAGGGAAAAAAAAAAAAAAAAAAAAAAAAAAAAAAAAAAGTTTCCTGGGCATGATTTGCATGACCAAATACTAACATGGAAACCTGGACTACGAGACCTCATTGCAGGTTACTGTGTCCACATGAATCTGACCATTTAATTATGGTCTTACACTGGTGCACCCAATTTTGGGAAATGTGATTCCCTCCCATATGGATCCCCACCCCCAAAAAATCCTCTCTTTTATTTTCAGGGGATTCAGGGAAGGGTGAAGTGATTTAGCAGGCTTGTTTTCACAGAGGTATATTTCCTTGTGTGGTAGGCACAGTTACCAGGCTGTTCTGTACATGCTGCCATGAGCCAGAGCATAATTGCCTTCCACATGCATCAGCCTTTGGCTAATGTGTTTTTTATGGCAACCAGGAGAGTTGGATTTGGTGAGTCTCAAAAGTGCACCTGGTGCTTTATGGCTTGAAATCACTGTGTTCCTCTGAGTCATGTAAGTGTGTGTATCCATCTCTTTTCATGTTGGATTGATGAAGAACAGTTTGATTAAAAAAAAAAAAAAAAAAAAAAAAAAAAAAAAAAAGCTTATATCAAGCCAGAGTTAATCAGTCGAGTGTTAAACTGGGTATAAGCTTGCCTGGTGGGCTTCAGGTCCATGTGGGACAGGATCAGTAATGAACAGAGAGCAGCAGACAAAGCTGTGGAACTGCAAGTCCAAATCCAATCCGAACTCAGACCCCAGCACCTAAATAAAGGTGTGTGTAGACCTCTCCAGAGGTTCATGAAGGTTCAGCCCTGCACATGGGGGTGTGTGGGAAAAACTTCACTCAAAATTCAGACCATTTTTTTGGTGTGGATTCGGGGACATCTGTGTTTGAAAATGCGAGTCAACAAAACTGAGATATCTGAGCACTGCAGGGATGTGTGGTCCCCAAACTGGGGGCTCCGTACATTTTGCACTATCTGGCACCACTGTTCCACCCGTCTCCCTGTGCTGGGAACTGCAGGGAAGCAGGCTGCCACTGATCTTTGGCGATACGGGGCTGGAAAAAATGGCCGAACTGCAGGGAGCACTGAAGGTCTGAGCCTTGGATATGGAAAGAAGAGAAATAATATCAAAGGAAATCACATAAGTGGAAAAAGAGCCCCCTGGGGCAGCCCAGGCAGCAGCAGGTCTGTCTTGTTCATGTTTTGAGAGAAGTTAGAGGTCAGCCAAGCTTGATAACGAGGTAATATAGAAAAAATCCGTCACTGAGCCTTGGGGGACTTGTAGATGCGGTTCTCATCAGAATAAGCGAATTTAGATGCTGTCCGGTGGAGATAAGAACGATTGCGTCCTGCAGAACCAACAGTCCCTCTGGAGGGATCTGGCAGCGACGGCAGCGAGGCTGAAGTTCCGCAGTGCCCAAGGCAGCGCAGGGCAAGGCTGAGGGGCCCAATGCTGCCCTTCCCGCGCAGGGTGTAGGATCGGGGCTTTGCCCCGGTAAATCTCATTATAGGGAGCTGCTCCGGCCGGGAGAGCGACTGCACCTAGCCGTGCTCCGCTGTTCTTCTCCCTGCGCCCCGCAAACAGCAGGTGGACAGGCAGGGAGCGAGTTTTTCCTAGTGTGGAAAAATAAATAAATAAATAAAATCACTGCCCCGTCGGTGCTGCCGTTTTGCTGCCCGCGTCCTGGGGGAGCGTCTCGACGCAATGGGGCTCGGAGCCCCCCGGGGGGTGGGGGGCACGGGGAGCCCCGGGGGACATCGCGGCCAGCGGGGAGCCACCTGCCCAGGGGAGCTGCGGGGCACAGCAATGCCCCGACGGAACGCTGCGTTAGGACAGGCGTCCAGACAGTGAAAGGCAATTTAAAGGAAAAAAAAAAAAATGTTTGTCCGGCTGATGGTCCTCTCCCTCCTTTTTTTTTTTTTTTTTTTTTCTTTCTTTCTTTCCCTTTTTCACTGTTGAGACTTTATTTAGAAATCCGTCAGCTTTCAGCCCCAGACACTTCTGATAGCGCAGCTTAACGTGAACTGTAAAAGAATCGTGTTAAAACGGGAGATGGGAAGGGCGGCTGTCTGTAATATTTCTAAGAGGAGAGCAGAAGAATTAAAAATCTACCCAAGGAAAAATGCTTCTCCCCCACCCCTGCACGTGTGGGGGCAGCGCGGAGATGATGAAACAATCTTTGCGGATCGATCGATACGGTTGCAGCTTGGGGAGACCGCATCGTTTCGCACCCCGGCGAAAACCCGTGGTTAGAAGCAACCCCTGGAACAGCGCGCATCTATAGGGCCGTGAGCGTGTGTGCACGTACGTGCCTGGGATCCGACCATCTGGTTTATTTCAGTCCAGGGTTTCCCTTTCCTAAATCGTTTCAGGACGGTTGTATTTTAGGTACTTTTTCTCGTTTTGATTTGTTTCTGCAGCCGATCTTGCGTGACAAAACCGAAGCTAATAGCAGCTCTGCGAACAGAAGCCGCTCGCAGATGGAGGCACCGGGGCTTTTCCACTGTTATTTCCTTTGGGGCCGTTCCCCACCTTAATCGGGACGATATTTTCCCTCCAAATGCGCAGAAATAGTGTCGATTGTGCCCGAGCGGCAGCGGCTCTGGATGTACCGTTCTGGAGGGGGGGACCGGGGGGAGCCGTGCCAGGCATCGGCCGCACTCCATCAAGCAGCCGCCTTGCATCTCCCCTTCTCTCCGCCCCCAGGACCCCCAGGGGCTTCGGGCTCCGACTGCGGGGGTGTGCAGGAGGGAACGGCCCCACCTGAGCCCCCATTGCCGGGGGCAGTGCCCAGCGCAGCTTTAACGGGCAGGGGGGGAGCAGCCGGGGCAGGATGAGGGGGACCCGCACAGACACCCACATCTGTTTCGCTTCCAGCCGTGCGTTGCTGGCAGGGCAGCCTAGGGGCACGGCGCTTTGGAGGCAGACGAGAGCCACGGGGGCAGAGTCGCCCGCTGTGCCCGGTGCCCGCTGTCCCCTGCCCTCCCCTCGCCGCCGTGCAGAGGCACAAGCTCCCGGCGGTTCCTTTCTGCCACGAAACGCACCAAGTGGAAATTCAATCGCCCGTTGTGTGTGTGGTCGAAATCTCTGGCAGCTGCTTCGGAATTTTTTATGACACTTTCGTTTATGTAGGGGAGGCATAACTATTATTTTACTTAATAAAAATGGAAATCGGCTCGGGTCTTTTCCCTACCCTCCCCATTCTCTTCCATTTCTTCTTCCCACTGCCTTTCCGCGGGGCTGGGAGCTTAACCAGCGTCAGGAGGAAAGATGCAGCGTCTCCAAAGCTGGGAGAAATTGAGTATCAGCATACACTACACATGTAGGAGAGGGGGGGTGTATGTGTATAAGCTGCAAATGCAGCGTGTCAGCATTGTAAGAGTACAACAGTGAAAGAACCCAGGAAAGCTCTCACAGAGCTCGCACGGACACTCTCCCGCAGGACACACTTGCCACCTTCGGGAAAAGCGTTTAGCCCAGTTCTGCATCGACTTTTCCCTCCGTTCGAGAAATCCTCCCCCATCGCAGCGTTGGTAGGGAGGGCGGAGGATGAGACGGGCTCCGCACCGGGGATGCGGCTCTGGAACGGGAGGAGCGCGGGTGCTCGGTGCAGGGTCCCGGGGACGCGGCGGCCCGGTGCACCGAGTCGTTAGGGTTTGAGTAATTGTGACCGGCATTTGGAAGCGGGGCCGCGCAGCTGTTTGGCCCGGCTCCCCGGTATTAGTGCTGGAGATTTTATCACCAAATGCTCGCACCTGTTAACAGCAGCGCCTGGCAATCCATCACCGCAGATTCTCACACTGCTGAGCGCGGCCTTGGAGGGGGGCACCCCCAGCCCCCCGGATGCGAGGGCTGAAATTCCAGTTGTTGCTGGTAGAATGGAGGAGCCTTCCCTCGGGCTCCTGTGTGGTACCCGAATGACTTTCGAACATCCTATTGCCAACATCCTCTTCCCCCCTTCCCCAGGCATCCTCCTCTGGTGGCCAGGAGAGCCCTCGAGAAAGCAGAGACTCGAAGGGAAAACCCTTGTGAACGTGGCTAGCAGCACAGACGGGGACAACAAGGCCATGTCCTCAGCCGTGCGCCGACGTGGCCGCACCGGCTGGGGGAAGGGGCGGCCGCAGCCGGGGACAGGGGACTGTGGCTGCGGGGGGGCATGGGACACCCCAGCTTCCAGCTCTGCTCCTCGCACCTGCCGGGTAGCAACCCGGCCCTAGGAACCCTCGGAGGGAGGCGGTTTTCCAGGCAAGGTGCTGCGGGATCGGTGACGCGAGCACGCGGACAAGGGGGACCCCTAAATTCACCCATACCTCCTCCCCCGCACCCCGGGAGGCCTGCGGGCTCGGCCCCGGCGGGCAGAGGGCTTCCTGCAGCCGTAGCCGGGACAAGCCCAGGGGAGCAGGCGGCGCCTTTCCTCGAAAGCATCCGTCCCCTCGACGGCCGGGGCCAGCGCTCCGAGGGGGAACTCGGGCCGGGCCGGGAGCCCCTCTCGGCCCCGCGAGGGCTGCGGCGGGCGCCACGTGATGCCGGGGCAGCCA
>VXAV01007471.1:110312-137203 GCA_013399715.1 Alectura lathami
TGTTGTGTTTTAAGGTAGGAAATATTTTTCTTTCTTTCTTTCTTTCTTTTTTATTTATTTTTTTTTTAATTTTATTTTATTTCCAGGCTCTGTGGCATCCAGATCTGTCTGTGTCTCTTTGCTCGGGGGAAGAAAAAAAAAAAAAAAAAAAAAGAAAGAAAGAAAGGAAAAAAAAAGAAAATCGGGAGGGGGGAAAGAATAACAATATTTCATCCTGCCAGCGACAAAGCGTATTTATAATGTGGCCGTAACGTAAGCTGGGACGTCTTGAGAAGAGACTGGGGGTCCGAAAGAAGCGCTCTTAGGGTCTGAAATACTTTCTCTGAGAGGTTTGGGGGTCCCCAGATCACAGCGGGAACTCGCGGCGGAAGTCTGGGACATCGCCGCTCGCAGCCAAGCCGCTTTCTGTGCCCTCGGTCCCTCTGCGGGCAGCTCTGCCGTGCGTGTCCGCCTCGCCTCTGCTCTCAGAGAAAATGTTTTATGGCTCCATCTTCTTTTTAGTTTCTTTGAAGCTCTGGGTTTGGTTTTAAAAGGTACTGTTTAGAGTTTCTTTATTCTGAAGAAGAAAAAAGTCGGTGAAACTCAGGACTGCAGTTTATTATTATTTTTTTCAATGAAACGTTCAAATGCACGTTAAAAGAAAATCTGGTTCGTCAGGAAGCTCAGAGAATTCCATTCAGTTTTTTTTGATCCCCCTTTTCCCACCCCCTCCGTGCGTGGGTTTTTGGTGTATTGGTAATTATTTGTATATAGATTATTCGGGAGCTAATGAGCGGAGTCCAGTTAACTCTTCACTGGTTGTGCATCCGTCATATCTATTTTATTGAGAGAATCTGTGAATAATTTGATGTGGAAAAGGCAACAGAATTTTGTCCACCGTTGGTGTAAATTAATAAATGTTTGTGACCTGGTTTAAACAAACAAAAAAAAAAAAAATCCCAATCGTTCTTTGCGATGTCCTTTGTCACGCTGAGAGCCGAGAGCCCCTCTCGGGCCTCGGGGAAGCGAGCGGCCCCGAGACTCGGCTCTGCGAAATTCGCTGGGAGCCGGAGCTCCGCTGCCCGAAGCCGCTCCAGCTGCTCCGCGCCGGCCCCGTCCCGGCGGGGCCCCCCGACCCCCGGGTGGGGGTCCTCGCTTCGGGTCCGGCGGGGAAAAGACCCCCCTTTATTTTTCTTTGATTTTATTTCTTTGTTTGCTCTTTGGTGACCCCCTCCCCGGTAAAATTCTGGGCGAAAAGTTCGCCCTCCTCTCCCCCTTGCGCGTCCCTTTATTTTGTTTGGAAAAGTTGACACATGAGAAAATAAGTTGGAGGATTTCCCCCCCGCACACACGTCCCCCTTGGGCCTGTAGCATTTGAATGACCAAATGAAACTTGATCTCCGCCTAAATTTTGCAACAACTTACAAAGTAAATAAACAGCTCGAAGCGCTCCCTTCTCTCCCCCCCCCCCCCCTTCCTCAATTTATTTACAGGGACCAAACGCGGCTATTCGGTTTGTTTGTTGGCAGGGACCTCAAGCTAACGAGCCGAGGCCTTTCTGCCCGGTGCAGCGAGCGAGTTTGAAGGAGGAGGAGAAAAAAGAAAAGCGGAGCCGTGCGAGGCAGGGAGCGAGGCCGGAGCCGGTGCCGGGCAGCGGGGCTTTGTGCGGGCAGCAGCCGGGCCGTGCACGCCGGGGGGGGGGGGGGGGTCTTTTGTCTCTNNNGGGGGGGCGTTCTTTTTCTCTTCCCCCCGCCTCCCCCTGCCCCTGTCTGTGCCACCCCGAACCTCCGCGCGGTTTGTTGATGTTGTTCCTGAACGTGCCGCCTCCCCGCAGCGAGCG
This sequence comes from Alectura lathami, assembly GCA_013399715.1. Lineage (NCBI taxonomy): Eukaryota > Metazoa > Chordata > Aves > Galliformes > Megapodiidae > Alectura > Alectura lathami. The sequence continues at coordinate 112,132 of VXAV01007471.1, forward strand.
GTCTCACATCTCCGCTTCACACACATTTGCTTTTGAAAAGCGATCTTCGTGTCCGGCACTTGGTTGTCTCCCTTTCATGTCCAGCTCCTACAAAAGGGGCTACAAGACTCGACATGGGAGAAAAGAGGAGGCCAATGAATCTATTTTCCAGATTGCCAAGCACATGGTTGGAAATTGAAGGGGCTTTTGTAGCATTTCCCCTTCCTCCCTCCCTCCCGGCTCCTTTTCTTTTGCTGTGTGCAAATTGTTCAATTGCTCTGGCAGGGGTGTTCCTGACAAGCTCATTACTAGAAGGTGCCAGACCCCTCCTCTCCCTCTCCCCGAAGTCTTTGATGAAGTTAAAATGCGCTGATAGCCGCTCTCGGCTATCTTTGTTCAGTCTGCTTTAATAACCGAGCCTGCTTTGAGGACACAGGAGCCGAGGGAAGAAAGCGATGTGCACTGAGGCTGGGTGGCTGCTGTGTGTGTGCAGGGGGGGCCGGGAAATTTTAATATAAAGTTGTGGGGTTTTTTTTCTTTTTTTTTTTTCCCTTTTTTTTTTTTTTTTTTTGGGGGGGGGGGGGTGTTGTTTTGCTAAGTGCATGCGGGAGGAAGATGAGCTGAGGGTGCGAGGATGGGATAGCGAACAGCAGCCGGTGCCGGTGGGCACGAAACTCCGCGCCTCGCCCCAGCAGCCCCCACCGGCCCCGTTGCGTTATCCAGGCTGGTGGTCTCCTGTTCTGCAGGGAGCTGGGGGGTCTCTCTGCGGGGAAGCGGTGTTTCTCCGGAGGGACCCTTGCCCCCGCACGTACGAGGAGTGGGCTCGGTGCTTCCGGGGCTGAGACGCTTTCCCGGTAGAACAGCGGTTCTGTTGCCCGGTACTCGCCTTGTGGAGACATTTGCGGGGTTCGGAGCCGCGGGGACTGTCCGGGTACGACGCTGGGCTGTCGGGGACCGGGATCATGTCTCCCCGGAACGGGACCCGCGGTAGCCTACAGCATCGACCTCTCAGGCTCGGCCCGTTTCTCCCGGAACGTACAAGCACCGGCGTCGTTGGTTTTTATTTTTTTTTGTGTGTGTGTGTGTTTTTTTTTTTTTTAATTTGCGTCTCTAACTTTTAACAGTACTTTATTTCAATCTCCTAAATTCCCCTAAAGCACCGTGCTCCCTTCCATGTCAAACTCCCTCTGCCTTGCAAATATCCGCGTCGAGCGGCCAGCCGGTGGTGCAGAGCAGGGGGGGCCGCCCCGAGCTAGCCACCCCGAGCGGAGGCAACGGAGAAGGACCCGTGACGGCTCCTGGGGGGCCGGGAACCCTCGCCCTGGCTGGGCTCGGCGGTGAGGGCGAAATATTGCCTCGGCGAGGCGGGACGGATAATGGCTCCTAATGACGGGGCTGGCTGGCTCCGCAGCTCCGATCTTCACGGGACATTATTTTTAAGCGTTCAGCGAGGCTCATTTTTCACGCCTCGGTGCCTAAAGGAGGCTTTTATTTATTTATTGGGGGAGGCGTGGAGGACACCAGCAATAACTGAGCACTGAAAGGAAAATAATTAGCTGTTGCAGTCGCTGCTTGGGGGTCCCTGGCCAAAAAAGCGACCAGGAATTTCCCTTCCCTCGCCTCCTTAGGATGCAGGCGAATCCCTCCGGTTCTTGCTGCTGCTTTCGGCGGATGTGTTGCCGGCGTGAACCCCGCGCAGGGCCCGATCCTTAGCGGCCTGTTTGGGTTTTTCCTTTCTCCCCGTGATGCCGCGGCTCGACTCGGTGCCTGACCCCGAGCGGGACTGGGGAAATGCGGCTTCCACCGCCTTTTCTCTCGGTCATACATCTGTGCGCTGAATTTATTTCATTTTTTAACATGTGCCCTCCTTTCTATATGCCAGAGGAAGGGCTTGTAACGAAACTGCGGTGCTCCGTGCGTGTTTATTCCGCCGCACTTTTCCGTGTGGGCGCAAATCGGGGAGCAGGCAGTGTTGGGCGGCGGGTGCTGACCCGGTGAAGGATTTCTCCTCGATTTTTATTTTTATTTTTATTTTTCCAGGCAGCACAAAACGATCCTGCTCCGGCCCATCCCTGCCGACCCACGGGACAATTTCTTTCTGTGCTTTCCCTTACCCAAGTTCGCGCTGAGTAGGTCAGGGTCCCGGGAAGGCAGTAAACTGCTCTGCCCTCCCCGGCCGGGATCCGGCTGCCGGCTGCGGGCTTTGAGGCACCGGGCCTCGGCCCCTTCTGCTTCCTGTCACTGCCGGACTGCAGAATTCGGAAAGGTCGAGATCTTTATTCCTTTCCCCAGCAGCATTTTGGTTTTCTTTTTCTAGTTCCTCGCCCCCCCCCACCCCGAACGATAGTAAATCAGCCTGGATTATAGAAACTACCTTTAGACATCAAAGAGCATCTTAGCCACTAGCTCGATGCTTCCTCCGTTGGCGGCCTGGCCGTTTCCCTATAACTGTGGAGAAACTCGCGTTTTCATGGTGGATTTAAGATTTAATAATAATCTCCAGTATCCCTGTGCCGCAGCGTCCGACCTAGAAGTACTTTCCTGCCTCCTAACTTTGCAAAATAACTGCCCACCAGCATCTTCTTCCCCTCCCCATCTCTCTTTCGTTTCTTTCTTTTAACGAGTCAGAAAGTAGGCAAATGAGGTTTTAAAAAAATCCTATTTTCCAGCACGGGGATGGCAGGAGGAGCTCTCGCAGCCTACTCAGCCGCAGGAAAAAATGCCCTGGAAATTAAGTTCGTGCTTCTGAAATGCTCCTGGAGGTGGCTGTGGTGGGTCGGGGCCCTGCGCTTGCCCCTCTCCGTCTGCATGGGGCCAACGGGAGGCAGCCGGGGCCGGGGCGGCTGCGGCCGGGAGAGTCGAGAACCGGCGGGAGCCAGACCTGTGCCCTCCCCGAGCTTCTTCTCTTCCTTTTCTTTCTCATCCTCTTGGGTTCTTTCTTTCTTTCTCTCTCGCTTTCTCTGTTTCTTTCCCTCTCTATTTCTTTCTCTCTCTCTCTTACTTTGTCTCTTACTTTTTCTCTCTCTCTCTCTTTCTTTCTTTCTTTCTTTCTTTCTCTCTCTCTCCCCCCTTTTCTTCCTTTCTTCCTTTCTTCCTTTTCTCCTTTCTTTCTTCATTTCCTTCTCCATTTCTTTCTATATGACTTCTCTTCACTCTATTCCCCTATTGCATTTTTCCCCTTTCTTTCTCTCTTGATTTCTCTTCTCTCCTCTCTGTTCTTTTTTTTTTTTTTCTCCTTCTCTCTTCCTCTTATTCTATTTCACTCTTTCTTTTTCTTTCTCCTTTTCTCTTTCTGCCTCTTTATTTACTCTGTCTCTTTCTGTCTCTCTCGTATCTCCCGCGTCATCCAGAGGCGCTCTGCTCTCTCCAGGGTGTTCCCAGCTCTGTCCCCCTCCTTCGAAGCCCCGGCTATCGCCCTCCCGACGGCAACGAGGGGGCTTTCCCTCTTGTCTAAGGAGAGACCAGCGGGGCCCCTCGAGCCAGCGGTTCCTTTCCTGTAGGGCAGCGGCGGGGCAAACTGCCCGGGGCTGAACTCCCTGCCCGGGGCCGCCGGGACCCCCTGAAGGTTCGTGTGCCCTCTTCAGCTAAACCAGCTTTCGCCATCAGGGTGGGTACGGCCCTGGGAAATCTCCAGGCTGCCGCTTCTCTTCGCCCTCCGTCCTTCCTTTGCCCCCGGCCCGCGGGTCCTTTCACCGGAGAGTGCGGGAGGCAGCGGCCCCTGCCCGGGTGAGCGCCCGTGAGGGTCCGCGCCGGGCAGCATCACACCCGCAGCCGCCTTTCCCCCTCCGCAGCGTCCCCTCCCCTACCAGATCGCATTTTATTATTAAATAAGGTGTATCCCTGTTCCCCAAGCCCGTGGCAGTAGCAGGTGACGCTGTGAGCCGGGACGGGCAAAAATCACCCTGTAGGCGCTGACTGCGCGTTTCCAACCCTTCAGCCCCCGTTCAGGTGCAAATGTAAATGGATTCTTCGGCCGGATGTTCCCCGGGACAGAGCCGGGGATGCGCCCTCCCCTTACCCGGGACCATCTTAGCCCGACCCGGCTCGGCTCGGCCTGGCTCGGTTCCGCTGCGCAGCCCGGAGCCCTGCCCCGCTGACCTTTCCCAGCCTCGCTCCCTAAGTGCCCTGGATGCCCCTAGGATCCGAGTAAAATTTAGGCATATGGATGTGGAGTGAATAAAACCCGTTCATCTCCTCCGTGTGCCGAAGCGAGGCTCATAAAACCCAACGAAAAGCTGCAAGCTCCCCGTCGAGAGGTCGGGTGGGACCCAGAAGGGGTGTCATGAGTTTGTGTGTCCATTTCTAAGGGGGAGGCTCCGGGTCGATGCATCACGATCGTTCTAATCACTCATTTGCTTTTTTTTTTTTTCTTTTTTTTTAACTTCCCCGATCATTTCTGGATAACGAGGGTCGGGCTCCCAGTCGGAGGGGGGCAGAGAAGAGCTTTTTGGAGCCGTCGTTGTCCGTTTCGATTAGATTTCGATTTCTCCGCTTTAACTCGTCTTTAAGTGAAATTACATCCCTCATTCGTTAGTGCTGGGGATTTAGAACGTGTTAAACCAACAACGTCGATTCCTTTCATTCCCGCAAAATTCCCAGAAATTCCACTCTTTTTTTTTTTTTTTTTTTTCCCCTGCAGAAGGAGAGTCCTCGGAAATTTCATTTAACCTCAGCGATCCCGGCATTCCCTCACCAAAAATCAGCAGGGAGAGTCTTGTGCCGGGCGCAGGACCGCGTTTATTTCCAGCTGGACTGGAAAAATCCGTGGGAATTTTTTTTTTTTTTTTTTTCCTTCACTGGACGAGATTTTCTGGGGGCAGAACAGTCTCCCCTCCAAGGGTGGCTGTACCCAGCCCCTCGCCCCCTACCCGGGAAACCAGTGCGAAGGGAACCGGGGGAAGCGACCGGGCTCTTTGGATCTCGTTTCAACGAGGGGAGCCGGGGTGGCTGCCGCGGTTCAGGCTTAGCATCTTCCGCTGCCCCTGCATCCCCTTGGCAGGGGACCAGGGACCCCCGCTGTGTCATGCCCGAAGCGGGAGCGGAGAGGTTTCGCATTTCGCTCACCCTATGCCCGCCATCAGCCCCTGGACAGAGGGAACTGGGGGCAAATCCCCAGGTGTAGGACATGCGATACGCTCAGGGTCCCCACAGAGCTGTGTTGGTGACACCCACGCCGCAGCCCAGCCGTTGCGGGACAGACCTCGGGCGTGTTTGGAACGAGGTGGTCACCACTGATACTTTAAATTTGAACAGAGTTGGTGGAGAAGAGGAAACTTCCCCATCTGGGGATGGGGCAAAAAAACCCACAGGGTCCTCCCCGCGGACCTGGGACCGCAGCTCATACTCCTCGCACTGCCTGGACCACCCGGGACGATGGGAGAAGGGGACATGGGAACGACGTGGGGGTATGGGGAGGCGACGACAAATGGACTGGCGGGGGCAGTGCGGCTCGGCCGGTGCAGTGTCTGCCAGCAGCACTCTCCTGGAGCTGTGGCTCCCAAACACCCCTTTCCACGGCTGAACACCCTCTGGTTATTTTTAAATGCCCTTTCATCTCTCTTTCTCTTCCTCTCATCTCTCATCTATCTCTCAACTTTCCTTTCCTTTCCTTTCCTTTCCTTTCCTTTCCTTTCCTTTCCTTTCCTTTCCTTTCCTTTCTTCTCTCGCAAAACCTGAGGCCACTGCCACCTAACGCGGATCTCGGCACTGAAATCCACATCTCCTCTGTGACTTACAACCCAAATCCCAATCCCATGACCTTTCTCTCCCCCCCCCACCCCGGGTCCCCCACCCTCGGTCATGTGGGACACGAGTAAATTTATCCACCCTGGTGGAAAGGCCTCCCTCCCTTCTGCGGTTGCTCTGAAGAAGCCCGACACGCTTCGCAAGGAGGATAATTTCGTTTCCCACCTTTCTCTCTTTCACCGTCTTTTTAGTTTGGTTTTGTTTTCATTTCCCACCCTGCCACACAGGGCTCACACATGCTCCTGATCCTTGTATCTCTTTTCAATAAGCCTGTTCCAGGAAGATTACTACAAGGGGACAGTTCTGACGGCTCTTGAGCTCGGGAGGTGGCCGAAGGGGGCATTTCTGGCTTCCTGGGGGCTGCGGAGAGCTGAGTCCCAGCTGTGTCCCTGTCGCTGTATCCCTGTCACTGTGTCCCTGTTGCTCCTTTGCGCTCAGGAGCCGGAGATGGAACCCGGCCCCCCCTTAGCCCTGCGGCAGGGGACACCCACCCAGGGAGAGACTTCTCCTTCGACCCCCTTCGGCCAGCAGCGAAACGGCACCCCCGGTGTCCCCCTTCCCACCCAAATGCATTCTGCAGATGTCACCAGAGGTGGGCGACTGGTGGCCAGGCTGTAAGAAGAGTCCCCATTACCCTCTCGATGGGTCCTCCCCATCTGTTCAGAAAGGTTGGTGGCATTAGGACTGGGGTGCAGCACGGTGTTGGGTCTGGGGGGCAGTTCCGGAGCGGGGTGCAGCCTCAGGGACCCGGCAAGCGGTGTTCCCGCAGATCCCAAACCCCTGAGCTCCCCTCTCTACCGCCACAAACCGCGTGTGCTCAGGGTTGCTTTCCGCTGAAATCCCTCTTTTTTAAAATATATATTTTTTTTCCTTCCATGGGCACGCTGCAGACTGTAGGGGCAGAGGAGCTAGCGCGGAAAATAAAACGGCTGCAAGAGCAGCAATGAAGTGCTGCCTTCGCTAAGGGAGGTGGGCAGCCAGCCCCAGCCAGCCCCCGGGGTCTGCCCGGAGGAGGGATTTACCTCCGGCCCGCAGGCAGGTGTCAGGCACATGTTGGGGGAGGAAATGAAAGCAAAGCTTGAGTGGAACTGCCTCGTCTTCCCCCTCCGTCCTGCCCGGTAGAGTGCTGCCCAGGCTCCCGGGGAAATGTATTTCGGGAGTTGGCTGGGAACGACCCGTCCCCCGGCCCTGCTCCGAGATGGGGAAACACTGGGGAGCGCGGTGCTGAAATCTCGGCGCCCGATTTCAGACGCTTCCGCAGGCTGCCAGGGATGAGAGAGGAGCGGAGCATTCTCCTATAAACAAAATACACGCACTGCCCCCCCCGCCCCGCCAGAGCCAGCCTATATTAGAGGTGCTAGTCCCAGAATTTCCCTTTTTCTTTCACGCCGTATTCTGTGGTCGCACTGTTTTGTGTCCGGGACAGAACAGATGGGAAATATTCACTGTGAGGGGAGGGCGTCTTGTGGTAATTGGAAACGCCGATCCTTTTTAAAATATATTTTCTCACCCCAGTTTCGAGGGGAAAAAATGCGGGGAAGCAGCGCAGCAGCGCCGAGGGGAACTCATCCTGGCGAATCGATCGGAAACGAAAGTTTCCCGAAAAACGAACTTGCAGAAAGTGGGTTTTCAGCGCAGGGCCGGCCCGAGGGAGAGGCTTCCACCCGCAGGTGCCACGGCTGGGGCTGTATAGCGTTTGAACCATTTTCCCTGCTCACAGAAAGAAGAAAACAAATAAATCCGAGTACTATTTTCTTTGCTTTCTCCGCGCTGGTTAAACGGGGTTTATTTTATTTTCCTTCAGCCGCTTTCCTCGCAAAGACTGAAAGAAAACCAACCACCTCCCCAGCCGACTCTGTTTGCAAGCGGGGAGATCCGGTTACCGCTATTCTTTTCGGGGCTGCCCCTGTGGGGCTGGAGCAGTGCAGGCTGTTACCGGGGCTGCTCCCGGTTGTTGGGGCGGGGGTGGCGGAGAGGAGCCCCCGAGGGAGCCGTGTCCGCACCTCTCGGTGCCCACTTGCGGGGAGCTGCGGCTGCCGCCTCTCTTTTAATGTCATTATAGTTGCCGTGGCAACCCATCGGATCACTCCTCCTGGAGTGAACCTTGTGACAATGGTTGGTTTGAGAGAAATCGGTAAATGTGCAACCGAGGGACACAGCTACATTACCGCGAACAACAGCGAGAGTTTAACATGTGACCCTTCCAATTATACTGATGATACCTCGCTGCAGCTGCCTCCGCCGCGCTGCGAGGATGCGGCTGCTTAGGGGTATAGGGAAAGAGGGTGCTGGGGGTGTTGGGGGGTGCCCGCCGTGGGGGGCACAGCTCGGTTGGGACAGGGCTGCAGTGCACACCCCTCTGCCCTGAGGGGGATCAGCACCTCTGCACCAGCATCGCCAAGGTGGTCTCAGTCCCTCGAAAAAGAAAGAAAGAAAGGAAAGAAAGGAAGGGAGGAAGGAAGGAAGGAGGGAGGGAAGGAAGGAAGGAAAGAAAAGAAAGAAAGAAAAAAAAAGAGAGAAGGAAAGAAAGGAAAGAAAGGAAGGGAGGAAGGAAGGAAGGAGGGAGGGAAGGAAGGAAAGAAAAGAAAGAAAGAAAGAAAAAAAGAGAGAAAGAAAGAAAGGAAAGAAAGGAAAAGAAAGAAAGGAAGAAAGGAAGAAAGAGAGAGAGAGAGAAAAGCTTCACTTGGGGAACGTGGAGGGACCTGGGCATGCAGAGGAGCTGTGGACTCGAGGCTGTGAATTGAGGGCACATCTGTAGCATGGATGCAGGGAGAAACCAGCAAATGTGTGCCCCACCTCAGCAGAAAAAAGGAGTTTGAAGTCTTAAAATATAGCTCAGAGAATTACAAGTAATCAGAGCTGTGGGGGTCAGCAGTGCAAACTTTTTAAGACTAATGTTTATTTAGAAAAGTGAGTGGTGTCTGCGTTGCTTTCCTAGTGCCCCAGAACAAAAGTCCTAATGGCTTTTGCAGACTTTCCCTAACAAACCCCTGTGCACAGCACAGGGAGCACTGTGGCAGCGACCCCAAACCCCATTCCCCAGCCACCCACTTTGCATGGGGACATTGGCACAGGGGGTTAAAAACTCCCTCTTTGCTTCCTCCTGTTCCCCCCAGGGCTTTCCATGTATCAGTGACAGTATTTTTTTTCCCCCAGTTTTGCCCTGCTTTCACATTTGTTTGATGTAATCCAACCCTTCAATAATATTGGTGAGGAGGAATCTTGGGATGGAGATGGGGATTCCTCCCTCTCTCCAGATCCATCCAGCAGTGCTGCCAAATCTGGGGCCCTGGGAATGAGCAGGGGGCTGAGGAAGAGTCTGAGCTTGTGCCCCTCCAGGCACTGCTGTGGTTTGCACACCCACTCACTGCCACCCTCCAGCAATGCAGCAAGGCACCCAGCTGCGCTGTCTTGTCTATCTCTGTTTTGGAATCACAGTTGGGCTCACCCCAAAAGTCACCCCGGGGGCATCCAGAAGGATCCCTGTGTGGGATTTGATTCCCCGTGTGTAGACCCTCCCTCTTGGGATGTTTCTTTCCTTCCCAGCACTGGAGGAACAAAAACAGCAGGTGCCAAAGCCTCGTGTGCATTTTGGGCTATCTCCCAGCGTTAAACAGGAGACGGATCCAGGGGAAACCCAGACCTGGATCCCAGTGGACACCAGCAGCACAAGTTCCAGGTGCTTTGAAGGTGGGGTGGGCTTAACTTATCCCACACCCCTTGGCAGGTGCCAGGAGCTGGGAGGGCTCAGCAGAGGCTGCAGCCTGGATGTGGGTCACAATCGGCACAAATGCCCCTCCTGCCCAAGGGCCCCAAGGGGCTGCACCCCCACCTCTCTCCAGTCCACGTGCCAAATAGCTCTGGGAGATTTCTATTTACTCACTCTCTAAACACAGACAATTTTACTAGCTGTGAGACACACTGGCAGAAGGTGATGTGCTGCTAAAATCCTCCTGCTTCCTGGTGAGGGTGAGACCAGCTGTAACTCACTCCCAAGCCGGTGGGGGCTCACTACACCTGGGGACACCCTGTCCCCTTTTCAGCTCCATGCAGGGCTGAGGACGCAGCCAGGCTGGCAGCGCTGCGGTGCAGGGAGGACATTGGTATTTAGTGCTGAATCATGCCTGACACTCGAGGGAAGATCCTCTCTTCTCCCTCAAGGGCTTTCATTTGAAGGGCTTGGCTCTGCCCTCTGAGTGGTCGAGAAGACCTCCTGCCTCCCATTATCTCCTGCAGCCTCGCACTGCCCTCCTTGCTGTGTGCTGAAGCACCCACACCGCTCCCCTGAAACTGTGTGGGGCCCCAGGCAGGGCTTGGCACCAGGATTTGGGATGCAGGCAGGACACCAGGCTGCGTGAAGGGGCTGAGCGGCCAAGCGTTTTGCTGCCCGAGCCCCTCCACTCCCCTAAAAAGCACCGACAATGGGAATGCAGTGTTCAGTCCTAAATGGAGGACCTCAAAGATTTGGGATGAAATAATTTAAATGTATTTGAAAGTGGGAACAGGGAGGGAGGGACGTGTACCCCAGGGCTCTGCGTGGGCAGAGAGGTGGAGGTGACACGGGGATGACAATGTGGGTGCCAATGGGTGGCCCAGGATGGCCAGGGCTGGAGGAGCAAAGTCCCTCTAAGCCCCAGGGCTGTGGCCAGCCTGATGTTCAAGGCAGGCTTTTCACCCACCTCCACGATGTTGGCAGAGAACAAATGCAGGGGAGAGACAAGCCCTCTGTTAATACACGTGTTTCAAATAAGCAGTATTTTTCCTTCTTCCCGCCAGTGCGGCGGGCTTGGCACATCTCTTTGTTTTCACAATTGTCGTGCCTCTATGTTCTGCTGCCCAAGTAAGGAGAAAAAGATCCCTCGCATGATCTGGAGGTGTGCTTTGCTGGTTCTGACATGTAAATATTAATAAAGAAACTACACCAAAGAGACAAAAAATCCTCCCCTACCCCCGAACCCCTTCGGATCCCGTTATTGTCCTGGCAGTTGTTGCACTTGGCCTGGCTTCCCACACTCTGCTCTTAGACCTGCTGGCAACGGCCATGGTCCCCAGATTCCACAGCTACATCCTACTGAGGGAAAACATTTGCTGAAGTTTTCAGATTATTGGGGAAATACATATTTCTGCCTCCTTTCCAAACTCCACCAATGTCCTTTCCAAGCCAGCCCTGCATGTCAGTGTGGGGGCAGGAGGGACACCCTCGGCTCTGCTCCTTCCTGAGCTTTGGGTACCTGGAAAGGCCACAGAATGGGATTCCCATGGTCACTGCAAGCATCACTAGTGGGCCACGGAGGTAAGCATGCATACAGTTTGTTTTCATACACCAAGCTGCACCCCGGGGCACCCTTGCTGGCACAGGATGCAACGCTTCCAAATAGCAGCAGGCTGCTTGCTCCAGTTGTTGCTCCTGCAGGCATGTGTGCAGGTGTGTACATGTGTGCAGGTGTGTACGTGTGTGCACGCGTGGATGCATGTGCATCTATCTCAGCAGCACAATGGAAGAGCAAAGTGTAAAACGTTCCGGCTTGGGGGAGAAATTGCCTACAGAGGGCTCTTCAAGCTGGAGACGCACAGCAAAGCCACACAACACTTTTGCAGGCGAACAAAGGCTCGGGCTGAGTGGTGGGGAAGCATCCCAACGCTGCCTGCCAGGGGAAGGGGTGTGTGTTTTACCTCTGAGATGGGTTTTGTTGATGATCAGGGTGGCATCGGGGGTACAGGAAAAAGAGAGGAAAGGGAGAACGCATCCCTTCCAGCATGCAACCCCTTGCACAGGGGGCAGAGAAAATGCCTTCCCCCAGGGCACCCCATGATGCTCACTCTGCTGCACCTCTCACTCCTCCTGCATCTTCTCAGAGCCAGGCAGGGATGGGGCTTCTCCTTGATGCTGGAGGGTGGCTCTCTTTGTAACTACCAAGTGCTGGATGTGCCCTTTAGTGTCAGATGTCACTGAAGCTGCATCTGCCAGGGGCTGGCAGGATGCACTGGGGGAAAGAACTGCTCTATGCTCACCATTTCTGGTGTTTTCTTTCTAAGCATCCATCACCAGCCACTGCTGGAGAGGAGATACTGGAACTTTGGATGAAATCCCACAAATGCTCATGGAAGCGGAACGGCAGGAAGGCAAACAGGAAAGAAGAGGAGTAATATACTATTCTCGGGGGCACTGCTTGCATTTCTCTGTTTGCTTTTCTGTGTCGTTTCCTTTTCCTCCAGCCACATACTACAGGATTATGGCAAATGAATTAAGGAATAAAATCATAAGGGAAAATTAGGATTCTGCTGGGTTAGAAGCAGGAAAGGTACCTGGATGGGTTCATTGAACTCTAGATGATGCAAGAGCATCTTGAGTAGTGCTGTGGATATAGATCACAGGATAATTTAGGTTGGAAGGAAGCTCTGAAGGTCCCTGGTCCAACAACCCTCCAGGCAGAACCAACTTAGATCTTTTTGCCCAGGGCTTTGTGTTTTGAATGGTTCAAGGATGGAGCTGGGGTCACAGAGCATGGGACCTTGCTCTGCCACAGCTTTCAGTGACTGGCCCACAGGCAGGTGGACCTCGTCCAGCGCATTTCAGCAGCTGGAATAATCTCAGTGAAAGATGGAGCTGTGATATGTTTGGCTTCATCTTGGAAAAGAAAAGACAAGACAAAATAAGTTGTCTGCAGCATCCCTGTGTCTCTCTGCCCCAGGGAGTGGATGTGAGGGCGTTTTTGGGAAAGAGGTAGCCTGGCCCTGTGCAGTGAGGGAGGGAGAGGCAGAAGTCATGAAACAGGGCTCTGTTTGGACCCAAATTTGATTTGCATGGTTAAAACGTGTTGATCCCATACAAGGTTTTCCTGGCTGGGAGCTGCGCGTGATTCCACAGCCAAGCTCCTTTCTTTTCCAAAGTGTTCAGCATAAATCAGACTTTCACAGCCGCCTTTGAGTGGAAGGAGCAAGAAATCACGTTTTGTCTCCTGTCCAGGAGCTCTGGGAGAAAGTAGCTGTCAGAAAGCAGAGCAAATCCTCTGATGTGTGCTCCATGCATCTCTGCTGCCTGGCTCTGCTCCCCCTCACCCGGAGCACTGTGCTGCGGCTCCTGTGCACTGCCGTCCCCAGCAGGGCTGCCCATGTCCCGGTGGAGCTGTGACCCCAGCAAGGGACACCAGCACAGCTTCCAGGCTCTGACCCATGGGGTTGGCTGGGTTTCAACACACATCCCCACTCCGGCCAGAAGACTGCCTGCAGCCCCCCAGGGCCATATCTTCACTTCTGTAGCTGAACAAGCTCAGATCCTTCTGCATCCCAATGCGCACCTTGTGCCCCAGGCCCTTGGTGTGGCAATGTATTTGTAATTTTTCTTGCACTGCTTCTGTTTGAGGGAGAAGGACTAATTCCCACCAGCACTACATGGGACACCTGCACTGAGCATCTCCTGCAAGGGAAGGTTAGGAGGAGGTGACTGCAGAAAACCTACCAGCAAGGGAGACTAGCAAGGGATCCAAATCACCAATCAAGTCAAAAGAGAGGGTTAAAGCCTCTCTGCTGGAGCCATTCCCTGCTAGTGAGATCCATGCAGTCCATTAAAATTAGGGATCTTATTATGGGCTATATAAAAAAGGTAAAGAGGAAATGAGAACCTTATGAAAGGTTTCTTATGTGTGCAGGTGGCAGGGGCACCTGAGGCCAAGAAAGCGTTTCCATAGGCTCCTGGAAAACAATGCTGCTTACTTCTTTGCAAGTTACCCCCTCCCTCCAAAGGGTAGATAGATGCAGGACCATCTTTTCTGCACAGCTTACCCTTTCTGATCAGCTGCGCTGTCCCTGGGATGGACAAACAAGCCTGAGCAGGCGTTGTGTTCTCAGGGATATGGCCTCTCCTCCTCCTAGCACCAAAGCCAGCCTCCAAATGTACTGTTAGGTCATGCTCAGGATTTGCCTGACTCAGAGGAGCCGTATTTACTGCCTTCCCCAGCCTAGCTGAGCACCACTGAGACAGCCCTTGCCTGCTGATACCTGAGCATATTGATCTGAGCGGCACAGGAGCACTGAGCCACCTGGAACTGGGCACCCAGCAGGAATGGGGACACTGTTTCAAGACCATAGAAACCAGGGACTGCAAATCTGGGCTGAACTTTGGGTCCACAGCAGAACCAGAGACCCTGGGAGCCAACGCATCCCCCTGCTAGGGCTGCTGGGGAATTTTTTCCCTTCTCCTGCTGTCCCACCTGCTGTGCCTGCCTGAGCATTCAGGTGGCAGTGCTGGAGTGGTAGAAAGTCCCAGAACTCCCTCAGCCTGTGGGGTCCTTGGGACCCTCAGCCATTGCCTTTGGTCCTGCTGGGGCCCCAGAGGGACTCAGAGGTTGGAAGTGACACTTTTATAAAAATGTGTGACCCCCAGGTGCAGGGGGGGGGGATTTTCTCACCCTATGCAGGCGCAGGGTTGAAGCCCAGCACGCCCAATGATGTGGCTGAGGCTGTGCCCACTCCCTGCTTGTTCAGGCTCTTAAAATAAGGCTCACAAGCCTGGTTTCGTTTTCACTAATAAATCCCTGCTTGCACTTGAAGCTGCTGTGCCTTTTAAAACATTATCCGTGGCTCTGATTACACTCCCGATGAAAGCAGACTTGGCCCGATTATTTTTCATGGCAAGAAGCAGTGCCACGTCCTGCTATCCCCTACGCACTCAGTGTAACCCAAGTTTCAAACAAAAAGGAGGGGAAAAGAAAAGACATCTCGTAGAGGCAGTCTGCCTCCACATGCACTTCTAACCGAGGATATTTAACATCTTGAAATCCTCCCCCTGCCTCAAGTAGCTTTAATTAATGCATGTCTTTTTTTTTTTTTTTTTTTTTTTGATAGCGGTGTAGTCCTGTCTCCTCTTAATGGCTCAGAGGCCACAGGTTTTTGGGCAACTGGAGTTGAATGCCCACAGCTGGTCAATGTGAAAACTCATTCCCATTGCAGCAAGTCTGCTCTGGGTCATCAGCCCAGATTTGCAGGTGGGTAAACTGAGGTACAAAGGGGTTAATGCTCTCTAGTGGGACAGGATGAGGGGAAAAGGGAAGATCTGTCCCCAGATTGCCAGGAGTAGCTTTTGGAACTCCTGCAGCTTGGTTCTGTCCCTGAAGCAATGCTTGGAAAGGTTTTTGGAAATGGGTTTGCAGAGAGAGCAGAGAGACTGGGGGTACCAAGTGGGGGGATGTGGAGCAGCTAGAGGGGGGAAAAAAAAAAAAAGAGAAATAGAGAAGTAGAAAATGAAGAGGGAAGGGAAGGAAAAGAGAAAACCAGGAGAGAAAAAGAGGACAGAGGGGAAGGGGAGGAAGCCCTGCAGCTGCAGGACGTGCACTCACCCTCTACCCACACGGGTGCCAGCACCAACCCATGTGTCAAAACATTTCCTCCCTTGCAGAGCCCCCAGACACCCCAGGAAGGAGCCTGCAGTTGCCAGAGGGCTGAGCGGGCTCTGGCCTGGCTGGGGAGCAGCCGGGAGCAGGCGGCAGGTGAGAGGCATGGCCATGGCTGCAGCAGATGGGGGAGGCGTGACGTTACGTGGAAGGGCTGTTATTTACCAAGCGCTCGTGTTTGTCATGGCTGAAGATGACATCTTATTAAGGAGTCATGACACTGGGGGATTTTTTTAAGCCTGGGGGCCAAGAAGGCTAATGAACAGGGATAGCTCCAGGAATAGAAGGAGGGTGGTGCCATTTTCAGGTCGCAGGCAAAGCTGAGTAATGGTTCCTGAACCAGTTGCTGGGAGAATTCCAGGCCCTGGCACGTCCCTTTCTCGCTGCTTAGGGGTGGACACTCCTGTGCCATGGCCAGCTTCGCTGCTTTTGTGCTGGCTGAGGTCTGGAGAGGAGCAAAGCTGTGAAAAACACCTGATACCCTTGGACACCTGATACCTTGATACCCAAACACCAGTACTCCTGCAAACAAGGGCTACAGAGCAGCAGCTAGTGGCTTTTCCCCCAAATCCCACCCTGCAGATGGCTTGGAGGAGGGTCTCAGCACATGCAATATGAGCCAGTGAATGCAGAAGCAGTGGGGGAGCAAGAGTGGGACCCCACTGTTGGTGTGGCACTGCACCCCATGTGATGCCAGACCAGAAGCAGGGCTCTTTGCCCCATGTTGTCCCCCCGCAAGCCTTGTCCTCCTTCCCCACACTCCCTCCCTCCACGTGAAACCAGAGCCAGCTCCCATGCGCCGGCTGCTTATTGCTGCCCCGCTCTGTCAGTGCAGATGCTTGACTAATGTTCCCTTGTAAAATGTTGTGTTAAGCACATTCCAGCCGCTGACATTAAATACTTGGGCCAGGGCAGCACTAAACCTCCGGCTCACGGAGCGCTGAGCCATCCCCAGCCGCATGCCTGATGCTGCCACAGCAAAAACATTTGCTTTTTTCTGCCCCATCTGCCTCTCCCCTGCCTCTGTCTGGGCAGGACCACAGCCCTCTGGCAGATAAAATAATAATTACTCCTGCCGCATCCCAGCCTCCCTTGCATTCCTCTGCACTAACAGCTTGGCTTATTTTGTTTTCATCCACAAATATTGACTTGCTGGGTTCTTTTCACCCTGTGCCTATTAAAAAGGCATTGCTCCTATTATTGTTATTGAATTTGTTCTGCAGCTGGGAGAAGCATCCAGCAGCTTCAAGGCATTCACCCGCACTGCTGCGTGCCAGTGCTGTGGCCTCAGTGCCCTCTTTGCCCGTGGGACCTGGGGACAAGATGGGCACAGTGGAGATGTGGTCATTTCCCAGGGGTGATGCTTTGCTGCTCCGTGCCTCAGTTTCCCTTCTATGCCCTTGGAGTCCTGATCGTTCCTATAGTGTGCTCAGAGTGTCAGCGGAAGGATGTGCCACTTGTCACTGATGTAATTTGTTTTATACTTAGTTCAGCTTGAAAAATGCAACCTCTGACTTGCAGGAATAACAAGGAGACACTGAAGAAGTTGTTTCCAGATGCCTTAATCTGGCTGGGGCAATAAACACAAAATAAACCTCTCGATTTCACGCTGAGCTGAATTTTCAGGGTAACTAATGAGCATGGCAGCGATGCTCACCCAGCCCTGGGCATTTGGGACATGGTGGTCCCGTGGCTTGATGCCTCTCCACGATGTGTGGGGTTTTGAGGTGTGGGGTGGATACGTGCTCGATCTCCCCCTGGCAGGGGCAGCAGAACTGCAGCCTGCTCATGAGGAAAGCCTGTGTTTCAGCAGCTGTGCTCAGCTCTGGCATCTCTCCCAGAACAAAATCGACTGGCACTGCATTCTGGGGACTCCCCTCCACCCCCAGCCACCCCTCCAGGGGAAATCCCGGTGATTCTGGCACTCCACTAGCAGACCTTACCTGCTTCCCAGATCCCCAGCAGGGATGGGAACAGAGAGCTGGGATGTGGGAGAAACGCTACAGTGCCAGCAGGCGCCCTAGGGTGGATGTCCTCATCGAAACCTCTCCCTCTCCCCTGCAATGTCCTCTGCTTCACGATGAGACATCTGGTGGTTGCCTGTTTGTGCAGCCGGCTAGGATGTGTTCACCTTGGCATCCTCTGCTTGCACATCTCCTGTGGCCTCTGGGGGAGGACAGAAGCCATGGGGGTGACGTCTGCACAGATAAGGAGTGACAGGGCCGCGTCCCCTCCGCCCAGCTGGCCACACTCATCTGCCTGACAGCTCAGCTGCAAATCTGCACAGAAGGACTTTCTGTGCTGAGCCTCCAGCACGGCCCCTGGGGCTCTAAGCATCAACTCCTTCACCCCAGTCTCCCCCAAGGTGCTTTTTAGCGCTCTGCCATGCAAAGAGCCTTCAGGAGATGCCAGCATCACACCCCCACAGGCATGGCGAAGGCAAAGCATGGCAAGAGATATGTGTGGAAACCCCAGCAGCATCATATGGATGAGAGCCATGCAGAGGTGGCCAGAGGTGTGCAGGGATGGCCACAAAATCACAGGGATGGCCACAAAGTCACAGGTCCCAGCCATCCTGCAAGGAGCAGGTTGTTTCCTCCCTCGGGACCAGCCTGCAAAAAATAACGCCGCCACCTCCTTCTCCCAGAGCCTGTTTGCAGAAAGCAAATGTCAGCGTTGCCATGCCTGAGCGTTTATTTTGGCAACGGGCGGAAGCCTGGCCAGCAGGAGGACGTGGCAAGGTGGATCAGCTCCTACCGCGTCCTGCTGAGGATGCGGCTGGGCCAGCGGGAGCTTTTCTCCTGGTTTCAGACTGCACAGCATCGGGTCCATCACAAATACATATGGGCATTGTACAGTCTGGAGGAGAGAGGCCCTGCCCGTGGGTACCGCCCTGGTGCCCCACCGCTGGCCCTGGCCAATGCCTGGGGTCATTCCAGGCATAGCAGCCCCATGTCCCCACCGCAGGGGTGGGAGGAAAATCACCGCCGAGGAGTGTCCTGTTCTCCTGACCTTTGCTCTCAAAATATTTAGGATCCCACAGCATGCAGTCACAGGCCTTGTTCAGCTTCAGCGCGATGCCATTTGCCTCCTGTCTCAGCTGTCCCCAGTAATTCATCTCCGGCTTGCTGAGGTGGGGATGGGGGAAATGCACTTGGAGCGGGTGCAGGCAGTGGGGCCCCCTCTCAGGACCCCTCTGATCCCCTGGATCACCTCTTGTCACGGGCCCACCGTCCCCAGGGACCAATCCCCTGTTTGTTTCCTGCCAGTGGTGATGAAGAAGCCCAGGTGTTGTCATCGGATCAAACCCTGGCAAAGGCTTGGACTTGGTATTAAGGAAATGCAAAGTGTTTGGGGACAGACATTGTAATAAGCAGGAGGAGAAAAATGAGGTGTCTGAGAGCCACAGAGAGGCATATCCAAAGCTCAACACAGCCTGGGGTTTTTTGGTGGCCATGTGAGTCAGTACGGCAGGTCATGCACGTTCTGTAACTCCCAGCCCATGCAAATGGCCCTGGGCAGCAGCTGTGGGGCGTGAGCTTGCTGCCAGGGGTGACATAAATGAAGAAGGATGTTCTTGTCTCCTGGGGTGGCTGCAGCCATACAGCCTGTGCTGCATGAGTTCCTAGAAGTGTCTCTTGGCTGAACTCCACTGCTTCTACAGAGGATTTTACCACTCATATTTGACACAGTGAAAGAAGAACAGGGATTGCTTTGCTCAGTGCAAACCATAGGAGAGCCAACGCTTCAGATGAGACAAAGCCACAGGTGATGTGCATGGTGAGACCACCGAGCCAGAAGGTCCAAATGGACCCTGCACTTCAGAAGTCCATTTGCTGCTGGTTGCCAGGGGCCGAGGATGGTAAAAAAATCCCAAACTGCAGTGCATAATTTTATGATGACCTAAACGTTTACGGTGTTTTACATACAAAAAGTTTTTCTTAAACTCTTTTAAAATGAAACTCAATGAAAATTTGTTAGCATTAATTATATATATATATTTTGTATTTTTAAATGAAATCAGAGGTGATTTTTTACTATGCTCTTTGAAATCCTGATAGTAATTCTTTTATTGGCCAGACCCTACACATTCTTAACAAAATGTTTCAAATGTTTTCCAAAAAACTAACAATAATTCCACTATTTGATGAAAATAACAGACAAAGCATCTGAAGTGGAAAATGTTTTATTTTTTTCAAATTCTTTTTTTTTTTTTTTCAGGTGGATTTGTCTCCATTTCCAATCAACTGTTGATCATCTAGCAATGATGTTCACCTGTGAGAAAACAAACCCCATGCCACCTGCAACATGGCTCAGATTTTCAGCTGATGCATATCAGCCCATCTCTGTGGGAGCTTGTGCCAGGTCCCATGAATGGGAGTTAATCCCTGTGTGTCTCCTCCTTTTCCTTCTGAAACCAGCAGCACTGCAGAACCAACGGGACCAATGGGGTTGTGATTGAACGGTGCTTGGTAGAAAGCCCCATGGAGAGAAAGTGAAGATCGCCAGGAGGTGACAAATGGACGTTGAAATGAGGGTTTGATGAGAGGAAGTGACTCGTGAGCTGGGAATGGGGCCGGAGTCCCGAGGAGGCTTGGCAGCTCCAGTGACCCCTGGCTGCAAAGAGTCATGGGGCAGGGGAAGAGGCCAAGCATGGAGGATTGAAACCAATGGTTGAGTCCATGGAGAGTTATGAAAACCAAGAAGACAAGCCCAAAGTGGATATGTGGAAACTGGAGAAATACCCAGTGACTCCCAACCATCTGTACCATTGGTCCTTCCCTTGGCTTTGATCAGTGTGAGGCAAGCTGAGACAGAGACCTGAGGGAAACCAGTGGGGCTGGTGCAGTGGCTTTGGGCTGTGCTCATCACATCTGCAGTACCATGTAGGGACAGGGCAGCGGTATTTCCTACACCGCTGTAGCATAAACGAATCATTAGTATGTTCTAAATAGTTTAGATGCCCTCAAATGAACTCTCTGACGTTCTTCTGGAAAAGCCACCAGAAACCAGCAGAGCTGTTGTGTGTCTGCAGGCAGGGCTGGATGAGCCGAGGAAGGACATACAGACGCTACTGCAGGACACATGGACCACATTAAGCAATGTAAATGTGGGAGTGAGTCACGGACCCACTTCTCCTCCCACCACTCTGCAGTAAATGCGTGTGCAGCGTCTGTGTGTAGTGAGGTTTGGTGTATTTGCAGTCGGCTGTAAATACAGCTAGTTGGACCCCGTCTGTGCCTCAGAAAACGGTGCCTGAAATAACACGTGGAAGACCTCAGCCCTGTGAAACAGGGCTGGCTCTCAAGCCAGAGAGCTGCTTGCTGCTGACCCCAGCCCTGTGCCACTGCTCCACACAGGCTGTGTCTCCCACCGCATCTTCAGAGCTCTTAGGTCATGCAGAGAACAAGCACCAAAAGACAACCTGGTCTAGTGGGAGGTGTCCGTGCCCTTGGCAGCAGGGTTGGAACTAGATGACCTTTAAGGTCCATACCAACCCAAACCATTCTATGATTCTATAAGGGAATTAATTGGCTCCATTTGACTTAGATAGTACATGGTCTTACAAGGAGGTTGTGGAGCAAAGTGGCATTTTCAGCCAGAGAAGGGACAACATACAGAGAAGTATGTTGGTAGGATAGTCCTGTTTCTGCAGGTAGACACAGGATTTATTTCACAAAGTGGAGGATGGGCTGGAGGAGTTGCTTTCTCAGGAGCACTCAGCAGTTGTCTGGAAACCCTGTTGGTGCCTGAGCTGGGCTGTGGGACACCAAAAAGAGATGGCTCGGGGCTGCTCCCTCAGGGTTATCCAGGAGAACTTCAAAGGACTGGAAGCTGGAGGAGACCCCTCTTGGCCCTTCTGCCTTTATATCTGGTCACTGCTTCTGGGGGCAGAGGCAGAACCCTGCTACTGGGGACGCACCACTATGATGGGAGATTAGGCAGCATGGAGACACTGTATATCCAGGTTCCTAGCACAGACACTGATAAGCACAGATTTCAGGTATCTCTTCTGGGTGAAAAGCCTCAGGAATGCCACACAGAGTTACCAAGGGCCTGGCTGGGCTTTAGCCACCATGGGGCAGTTTCCACGCTCGCTTCCAGGAGGTCTGAGGCCAACCAAGCTCAAACCCAGCGTGTGGTGGAGTTCTGTGTGGGACAGTGAAGGAATGCCAGACCCTTCCCATCTGCCCTGACGAATCTGCAGCAGTTGTGAACCAAAACTGAGCTTTTCCAGAGCTAACAAGGGAGTTTCTCTCCTGCTTTCTTAGACCAGCCCTCGGATGAGGCTCTGCAGAAGTTTTAGCGTGAATTCCACTGGGCATAATACTGGAGCCTATAATTACTGTAGGAATTGGCCTGCAGTCCTCTATTCCTTGAATGCTGTTGAGATGAACATCCCAGCCAAGCAGTCAGCCCAGGCAGCGCCTAACTGGGAGGCGGCAACTGGGCCAAGCACTGCCTCAAAGCGCTGCACAGTGCTCCAGCATCCTGCCTGGCTGTGGTTTTGGTGCAGAAAGCAGTAGCAGATTTGGGTCATTTGGACCATGCACTGCAAGAAGATGATTCAATGAACCCAAGCCCTGCAAAGCTTGATGGACACCCTCTGTGTGTGTGTGTTAGCCCCGCCCAGTCATGACAGGCTCTGCCCACAGACAGCTTTCCTATATATAACCCTCTGTGTGCAGCAGGTGGAGGTTTGCTCTGCAGCAATGGAGAGGGAAGAGGTGTGTGTCCTGCTCAGAGGTGAGGTATAAGAAATTTAAGTTGGTGGCAAATCCTGTGTGAGTTTTCCTTCTCCTTGTTCTCCAGTTAGGGAAGAAATCTAGAATTCTGCCTCCACAGCTTGGAAAATAAGCTGTGGTAGGAACAGATGCTACATTTGTTGATTGTAAAATTCAAGGAGGGTTTGAGACTAGGGATTCGGACCTTGCTTCTGGCCTCTTCTGAGGCTGTGAATCCAGGTTGGTGTTTTAGCTGGAAAGCAGAAGTTTTGAGTGAGCAAGTATCAATACATGAGATAATGTTTGTTTGTTGTGCCTCTGCTAGAAGGATTTTAAATGTGGAGCCCTAGTTGTAGAGAGAGGCAGGTTAATGATGAGTAAGTGAAGCTGCTCAGGGGTTGTTGTGTTTTAATTTTGTTTTGGAAAAACTTGAGTATTTGTGGAAGAAAAAAAGGTTTTACCCACTTTTTGGAGCTGTTTTCAATGGGGTGAAAAAAAAAGTGAACTTCCTGAGTATAACTGTTTCCACTTAATACTAAGATGGTAGGGGATTGAGGAAGAAGCTGGGAGACCAGGAAAAAAAGACAGCCTCAGAAATCTAGTCCCTCTCCCTTAGTCTGTTTCAGCACTTTTTGAGAATAAATGTTGTTCCTTTGTGAAATATATAGGATAAAAAGGTTGTGTTCTGGTGAAATGGGACTTACACTTTTTAAAAATGAACATTGGCAAAATATCTTTAGTTTTACTGGAGGGTCTTAAACTGAATTCACCCTGCATGCTCAGAAATCGTTCCATTACCTTTTGAAAACTCCAACATCTATCTTTTCTTAGGCAGAGCAATAGAGAGCTGTTGCTGAAGAGGAATGCCTTTTTTTCCTCATGATCCTCCAAACCTGTGCTGTAAGTCAATGATGAAATAACTGTCGTCTGCATAATGCTTTTAGTGCTGAACATGAAAAGATAAGCAATGGGAGCAGAACTATAATTTGTCTCTTTGCTTGGAGAAGGAAAACTTTTGTGGCCCAGTTGCCATGCTGTCAGCCAGAACTGATTTGAAAATGAAGGGTCTGAAGCTCTAGCAGAAGCCTGTTGCTGCTCCTAGAGTTCATCCCATAATTTTCTCCTTTCTTTTGTCTGCTTTATTGCTCAGGGGTAGGGCCAGGTGCCAGCAATATGACAGCAAGGGGTGAGCGCTGCCAGTAGATCCATTTTAGGCTTAGTTATGAGTATCCCAGGTGAAAAGTGTTAGCTAACAGAATCTGCCTGGAGTGTCAGCCCCCATCTCCAGGAGCAGACTCCATCTGGCATGTCATTTGAGAAAGAGAAGGACCTGCCCTGGATTCCTCTACCCATCTGCAAAGATGTTGGCTGCAGCTTTTCAGCCTCCATTACCAGGGCAGACCACAGTTCATGTACCCACCAGAAGCTGCTCTAGAAAGATGTTAGTGACTGAGCTGGGTAATCAGGGGCTGGGTGGGGTGGAGCCTCTTGGGCAGGTTGCAGCTGGGCTCTGTTTTCTCTTCTGCCCAGGTTCCCTGAGGTGCCAGCAGATGGGATCTGTGCTCAAACAGGATGGTGATGCCTGGCTATAAACTTCACCTGGATTGCAAGGTAAGACTGCTTTATTCCAAATGAAAAGAAGCTCCAACAGCTATGGCAGGCTCCCAGCTATCTTACTGGGGCAGCTGGTGACTGGTGACACCAGTTAGGCCCTAAAATGAAGGGAGAAAGAAAGCACAGTTTGGGCAGTGGTGTCTTCAGGAAACCTTGGGAAAACCTCCTGTTGTCATAGGCGCACAGGTGAGAAATACTTACTGTTCTTGGAGAGATGAGTCTAAAGGTGAAGCTGATTGTTGTGGTTTATTTATTGTTATTGCTTTGCTGTGACACTTCTCGCAACATTGCCCTGTTCATATCTGTCCCTGGTTTTCCTGTGTTGTTTCACAGCTTCATTCTGGCTGAGTTCTTTGTGATGTTGCTTATGGTGAACTTTCTCACTGTCTGATGAACCAATGCCCTCTAGATTTGAGGACAGTTGTGATATGGATGGCTGCTATTTATAGTTTCAGTGTTTTTTTGAAGTTGATGTGCATTTTTATCCAAACAGTTTATTGGAATGTGGATTGCTGCAAAGAAATGTTGTTTTGTGGATCTTTAAGTATGGCATTTGGAGGTTTTCTAGAGATAAAGGACTAAATCTGTTCACTGTGTTGTCTGTTAAATTGTCCCATTTAGTAAGGCAGGCTTATGGGATCAGTAAGGCAGCAGAATCTGAGGCTTTGCAGGGAATAAACCTACAGAGCAACATATGTGGGTCTGGTCTGCTCATAATGGTTCAGGGTGGTAGAAGAGGTGTTCCAACAGTGTGTGAAACTGCTTTTGAAGTCTGATTTTCAGTTTCCTATCCAGCCATGTTGTCTTAGGACAGATGGGGTGACTTGCAGCAGGTGTTTCTCAGAGGGTGGTGAATGAGCTGTGAAGATCAGGTGTAGCTGGGAGTGTAATCAAACACTAACTCAGTGAGCTGGGTCTTCTGGCTCTGTGAAACTACCTCAAAATATTGGGGAAAGGACATGTTTGCAGCATCTGTGATTCCTAGGAATTCCTCCTTTGTGGATGGGCTGAACTGCAAGTTGAGCAGAAACTATGCTCATTATGTAATGTGCTTTTCCATGCAGTTCCAGCCAGGGGCTTCACTAGGTGATCCTTGTGTATGGCACCTCCTCTTATGGCACAGAAGGAAAATCAGTTTCAATCTGGGGCTATCAAATGTTGAGGAATGCATCTGCTGTTGTGAACTGCACGCTCTACTTAGTTGTCTAACAGTATTCTTACTCAGTGGCTTGTCCAGGTCTCTGGACAAGGTATTGGGTGTTTGGTTTGAGAAGGAATGGAGATGCTTAGTGGGAGAACTGGGGAGCTGATTTCCTTGACTGATTTGTCTCCTGGTGAGCTGTCAGGATCAGAAATTCAGCTTTATGTCCAATTTTTAGATGGTTTGGGGGATCACTTAGGGCTATGCAGTATTTTATTCTCTATATAGAGGACTCATTCTTTGCGTGTAAAATAGGTTGTACACCACTGGAGACAGTAGTCCTAACAATGTCCTTTTCCTTTAGTTAACTGTTAAAATACAGATTTAAATACTCACTGATTGAGTGAAAAACTCTCTGCAGATTTTCCTTGACCCTGCTCTGTCCTGGTGTCTGTTACTCATCTTTGGCACAATCAAAG
>VXAV01007471.1:145719-166108 GCA_013399715.1 Alectura lathami
TTTTAAAGGAGGGAAAAATAGCCCCAGCATCTCTATGTGCTGTGCTTGTGGCATTGCCTCTGCCTGAAGCAAGCCTTGGATATCTTCCCTGGTTATGCTGGTGCACCTGATGTGCCCTGGGGAGTTGGTGTGTAGGGAAATGAATGGGTCTAGGTGAAGGTAGTGGGATCCTACTGAAATATGGACAGTGAACTACAGCAAAGGTAGCACTGGAAGCAAGGGACCTAAATGTCTGACTGATTTTTCTTTGGAATTAAGGATAAAATGGTTACTGAGGAAAATGCTGTTGTATTTGTTTGGAAGACATGAAGAACAGCCTGGTTCCCTGGTGCACCTCTCACGCCAGGTGAAGTGGCAGTGGGTGATGCCTGCAGGGTTGTGTGGCTGTTAGCCCCTGCCTGGGAAGGCAGAAGGATAAGGCTGAGCCTCAGGTTGGGTTTCTAGCTTCCAGCCCACCCCAGCTAAACCAAATCCCCCACTGCAGCTGTGATGCACTGATGTTTTTTGTCCAAGTGTCTCTTTATGAAGTTTTAAAGAGACAAACACCTCAGCAATTTGATTTTGGCAAACAGCTGTAAGCCGAGTGTGGAACAACAACAACAAAAAATCCCTGTAAAAATCAGGGAAAATGCCTGCAAATTTCCACACATTTCACAGAGGCGGTGTGGTCTCGGAGGCAGCAGGGTGGTCTGGATGTTTTAGCACTGGCGTAGAAAACAGACGCTCCTGTGCAAGAGTGCCAGCTCCGCCACCGATGTGCCATGTGGCCCTGGTGGGGGCACCTGATGTTTCCATGTCTTGGTTTCTCTTCTCTCCCTTTTCCCCCTTGTACTTAAAAAAATAAAAATTGGTGGCCCCAAACCTGGGTGGTGGCCAGTCTGGGCTTGGCACAGCCCGGGAAGGTGGGGCAAAGGTGGCTACGTTCCCAGGTTTCAAGGGCAGCCAAGGCTGGAGCTATTCCAGGAATAAAGAACCTCGTTGACCTCGATGGAGGCCCTGATCCCATAGCACAAGCTGTTAACGCTTAGCTGCCTCCCACCTTCCAGCTCTGAGCATCCCACAGAAGTGAAAAAGTTTTTCCAGGAGTTTGGGGTGCCCTATGGGACGCTTTTAGAGCATGGGCAGTCTGGTTCTGGCAAAGCCCACTCAGCCTCCCTGCCTTACCCTTACTGACTTATGCCTCTCCAAAATGTTCCCTTCTGGGCTGGACTTTTCCCAGGCTCCATCTCTGGTCTCTGAGATTTGGGGAGGAGGGAATCCCTTTTTCGAAAGGTTGAATTTTGGGCAGAGCTGCAAGCTGTAGCTAAAGTGAGCGAAGGCTGTTCTCAAAGATGGGATAAGTGGGGAACAGTTGTGGGGAGATGAAGTGCCTTGTTGAGCTGTGATTTTTGGGGATGGGAATGCAACCCAGGATCCTAGCTGGCAGCTGCCATCCCCTTCTTGTCCTTGCACTGAGCATCCTGATCCATCTGCTGTTGAATGAATGGGAAGGTTCCAGTGGGAACTGGTTCAGGACCTACATTTTGAGTACTCTGAGGACATCCACAGCTTGCTGCCAATTTCAGTGCGGATCTGTAAAATGTGCAGTTTGCTGTTACTTTTGTCTTCTGCCATTTCAAGAACAAGATTTAAAAAATTAGGTGAAACAAACAGGGAGGAATAAGAATAACTTGTAGATCAAGTGTCCTGAAGTTGAGGATATTTTCCAGCTGCCTCTTGCTGGGATAAGCTGAGTATTTATTTCTCCCTTTTGTCCTGTGGACGACCATGGCACGACCCACAGGCTGCTGTCCGGCAGGATGGAAGTAGAGAGGGACCGTTCTGCCCTCACCCTGATTCTACCCTCAACCATTCGTGAGTGATTGTGAGCAGAGAGCTATCAGGACGCTGAGCGCAGTGCTTCCCAGGCCTGTCCTGGCTCTGCTCACAGGGATGCACCTGTGCCTTCTTCCCCAGGCTATCTCCCTCCACCTCTGCAGGATTTCTTCTAAGGAGGTTGGAGCTAGCATCCCCATGGAAGACAGCTCAAGGCTACATCCAGAGCTGTCTTGGCAACCCAGAGCCCGAAGGATGTGGGAAGCTATGTCCATCCTCTCCTGGGCTTACCCCTATTAATGATTACTGTAGAGCAAACAAAGCATGTGATATGGTTGTTAGTGTTGCTCTCTTGACTGAGATTGTCTGAGGTGGGCACACTGGTGTGAGAGCTACTTCCTGTCATTGAAGTCTCACCATTTTTTTTTTTTTTTTTAACTTGTATTAGTTTTATTCTGATGTATTTCTGGACTTTATCTCCTCCCTTTATTCAGCTTAACAGGGACCTAGCTAGATATCATGCTGCCTTTGAGTGCTAGTTTCTGTCAGTTCTCAGCTAAAAGGTGAATAACTGGAGAGCTACCTATCAAGATGGTCAATGAATACTGCATGTAGCTCTTCTGGAAGCAAACACTGCTTACTTCCCTAGACCCTCCAAATGTTGCTTTATGTAATCAGCTTGAAATAACTGAGTATCATCTTGAATATCATGAAAATGTTCTTACAGTAACTGTGGGAAGTTCTTGCCTATTTGCAAGACGTTATTTTCACAGTCTATAGTACAATGCTTTTACTGACATTTCATGATATATTATCAAAAACAATGGGAACCAAGAACATTTGCCAAGATTTGAAATTATTCTAATATGTTTTGTAGTGTTGTCCTTACTTTTCACCCTTTTAACTTCTTTGCATGTAGATCCAACAAAGCACTTAAAGCACTATGAGAGATTTTGACAACCCCACTGCTGTACCCCATCCCTGTTTGGAAACAACAGCTCTGTCAATTAAGCTTTTAAAGTAAATTGAGTGTTTTTTTTTTTTTTTCTCCTTTTTGTGGGGAATGACTCCCAAGGAAGTATTTTGGTTAAAGCATGAAATTGACATGTGGGTGGGGCTCCAAACATCTCTCTGCAAGGGATGTGTAGGGGTCTACTGAGTTCTACGGTGTCTTCAGATCAGCAGCAGTTGTCACCATGGGGCCAGGACCTGCTTGCTGGCATTGCTGCGGAGGGAATGAGGACCAGTGTGTCTCTCCTGCCAGGGCTTCGTCTCCTTCCTGTTGCAGGAAGAATTTTCCAGAAGGTTGTAAATGCTGTTGAAATGGGGAAGTGGCTGGAGCTCCATCTTTTCTGTGTCAGCATGTGCTCAATGTTGAGTGCTGGGAATGCTGACCCTGATACCCACTGCCTGATTCATTCTATTCTGTATAACAACTTCTAGTTTTTCAGTATATGCCTCTACCTCTTCTTGGCAATGGATAAAACTCAGCAGCAAATCTGTTTAAGTACATGTGGTCTCTCATTTCCCTTGGATATGGGGGAAAGCCCTGATATCTGTGAAGCTCTGTAGGCTCTTTGTCTATTTTTGCCTGATTTAGTTCCCTTAGGTCCTTGGACCTACAAGATCTCCCTTCCTGGAGAGGGACACCAAGACCCACCCAATGCTGCTTAAGATGAGAACTCCATGTTTTGGTTCAGTGACTGAGCCTGGGAGCACTGCTGAGCTCTGCTGGAGGACTAGGAATCCTGTGGTGGTGGTGGGAAGAAGCATAGCTTCCACCTGAAAGCCTGTCCCGCTGAAAGCCTGTCCCACTGGGATGGAGAACCACTTCACCTTTCCATGGGGCTGCAGAGCTCTGAGGATTTCCTTGTCGTAATGAACTTCTTGGCTTCTTGCACACATCCAAGCGAAGCGCAGGCAGGGCCATATATATATTTTGACAGCTTTTAATTATCATACAATAACTTCTTAAGTGTTATGACAATGTCCTGTAATCACAGGTCTCAAAAGACATATCTCTTATTTTTAATGCTTTGGAACAAACTGATCTCTGGCCTAAACTCGGGTTAGCTGGAGTTTCACCGCTGATGGATTTGGACCCATGAGTTCAGTGGCTCCGGCAGGCTGTTTGCAAGTCAGGCTCTGGCAAATGATCGACTCTGAGCTCAGCTGGAAAAGCTTGTGAAATGAAATCACAGTGCTTTGCCCATTAGGCTTGGGATGAAAAGCAAGTCTTAGAGCTGCCAGTGGTTCATATTTCATGCACAGAGATTTACTTGTATTAAGATTGCGATGAGTTTGAGAAAGAAGGAGAGAGACAATTTGTAAGCCAATGCTGAAATAATACTTCCCTATAAGTAAGTGTATAATGAGAATTGTTGCTTTTATTGGATTGAGTGAGTTTAAGATTGTTTAAGATATGCAGGTTTTGAATCATGAACCGTATCACTGGTGATTGACCGCCTGTGTTATTTTTATCACTTCTTATTTCTTGACATCCTGAGTTTGCTTCTGAGGCTTTCATTCCTGGTCCTCTGCTCTTTTCCTTTTGCTCATCTTCCCTTAATCTTTCCTGCTGTAGTTTTAGATGTCTCGTTTTTTCAGTGGGCATCTACTGTTTGTCATAGACAGCATACACTTTGCACAATGCATCTCTAGATATGATTGTAGCATGTGTAAGCAATTTTGAGGTGTTTTTAATCAGAAAGCAATGTGGCCGCAGCATCAAAGATCCTTAGAGATCTTTGCTCATGTTACAGTTTGAGACACCTACGCTGGTCATTCTAGAAGTATCCTTCATTTGCTTTGTGTGATAGCTTGGGACCTTCTGGAGATTAGGTCTTGTAGAAAGAATTCATCTGTAATGTTGAGTCTGGCACAAAGACCCCACCACAGCTGTGTGTCCTGGTTCTGCCTGGTTATTGACAGCCTGCCCTGTAACTTGAAGGTCTTGGCTTTTTGGATGAATAGTGGAGCAGCCTTCTTTGATCCAAAGCTTTATTAAACTCTTGACCACAGAAGGCTGCCCATCTTCTGGGTCCCTTCCAGAGCAAGTGAGCTCCTCTGTAGTAAGTAAGGGAGGATAAAAGATGACTTCATGCTCTTTGGCTTTGGGTGCTACCTCCTTTTTGGTACAGGATTTTGTTTTTTCCATGCTCTGTATTTGGTGACTTCCAGAAAATGCTGTATTCCACCAGTGTCTTTGGGAAATGGCAGATCTATCTCAAAGCAGTGAGCCACTTTCTGTTTTGGGAAGGTGATTTAAGGTCTGTTATCTGAGGAGTTAGGAATTGGGTGGCATATGTATTGGATCTGAGGGGCCTGATTTCTTAAATGGGAAGAACCATTCTCTCATGCTCTCCACAAATCACCCATCAGTATCATTTACTCATGACAATGTGGGAGTGTGAGGATGTAAATGATTTACTGTTTACCTGAGCTTCCACTAGGTTTTGGCCCAGACTAGAGGGGAAACTGCTCTGTGGGCAGGGAAAGCCCAACTAACAGACAGCCCTGCTCTTACAATTTAGTTCTGATCTGTCTTTCCCAATTCATTTTCAACAAGCAGGAAACAGGGAAATCTGGAGGCAATGAACAAATGTGGTGGTCCAGAAGCTGCACAGAATCTTAAAATAAGATGGATGCATTGAATGTATGTGTATATATGAATATATATTCTTCTTGGAATTACATTGGTGCTCGCATCCTGTGCAGATGTATTAATTCCCTGTCTATGGAGAATATATTGGTGATATACACATACCTGAAGTATGAAGAGACCAAGTCTCATTTGCAGCAGGACTAGATATCACTCTGGTTTTAAAAAAGGTTATATTGAAACTGTTGAAAATCTGTTGGAGACCTTCTGAGAGAGAACTGGGATCTCAACCAAGAGGATCTGTTTCCCCTGGGTAATTTCTGCTTTTCATCAGACTCTGATCATATAGCCTAGCTCTCTGCATACCTCCATTGTTCATTAAAACAGGTCAAGCATGGAATATTTTTTGTCCCAATACCTTTTGCCAGAATGTCTGTGTGTATATATGTATAAAAAGAAAGCTGATTATTATTTTTACCAGCTCTCCCTTTTCTCCTCTTGTGTGTATAAAGCTGCTATTACACACTTTGTTCAGCTAGGCTGTCTTGAGACAGCCTCATTGCTGCACTGAATAGCTGTGGCAAGTGTGAGGAGCACAGCGGTGTCCCTCTTGCAGCATACCTCCATGCCCCTCCAAGGCTTCTGAGAATTTTAAGAAACAATCAGATGTAGGACAAAGAGCAGGAGAGACAAGAATAATAAGGACTGCTGTGAAATGATGCTTGGCTTTAGTAGCGTCTGGAGCAGCAGAACTACATATTCAGATTTGTTTAGGGTGGTGTGGGGGAGCCTTTGCCTGCAGTTGGTTTGAGCATCTGCATCAGGATGGGGAGCAAAGGGTCAGGTTCATCCCACCTGCCTTCAGCATAGCATGAGCTGGGAATCTCCAGCAGTGAACTGGCAGAAGGCAGTGTGAGCACACTAAGGGGCCAGGCTTGCCTTCAGCACTGCAGCTTCGTGGGGTGGCACCAGCAAGGGTGCATCATCGGCTGCCCTGGGAGCACTGCCAGCATGCAGGCTGCTGCCAATGGGTGAAGAAAACTTGGCTTCATGAACAAAAGCCCCTGTGGGGAGTGGAGCTACTGTCCCTAGACACAAGGGGCAGGGATGTCACAAGGCAGAGCCTGTGGTGGCTTGCGCTTGGATCTGCAGTTGGAAAGGCAGCTGTTGGTTAGTGCAAGAAGGAACAGATGTTCTGGAGACTCCTGCACTGCCCCATCCAGCCTGGTTGCAGCATTGTGCTGCCTCTCCTGATGGACAGTTAGAGGTCACAGTGAATGATGTGGTCCTGCTACGCTTCTGGGTCTCCAGGTGGCTTTGAGCAGTTTGTGGCCTGTGGCTTGGATTGCAGAGATCCCCTGGGACGGGGGCCATCTCCTCTCCTCAGTCTGAATCTGGAGGTAGGGTGAGGCCATGAGGGCTCCCAGCCCTCACATTTTGGAATTCACTTCACCTGCATCCACTACAGGCTGCTTTCAGACAGATCCTGCCAGCATTCTGTGGCGGCACAGGTCACTCCTAACCTGGTCACGTTGCCCTTGCCTCTTGCCCCTCGCTTTTCAGATGTTTTTTTCAATTTGTTCCACTGTGACTTTTGAACTGCCCCCATTTTAAGACTAAAATGAGAGAGATAAAATGTTCTTAATTTTAATTAAAACAAAGTTTATTTTGTTATTTCATTAGCTGGCCATGTTATTTCAGGGCTTGACAGTAAAGTTATACGTTACCCTGTGGGTACTTCTAATTGTGTTACAGGGTTTCTCATTCACTCTGTCCAGAACAGTTCGACTCCTGTGCTGAACTCCATCCTCCTGTAGCCTGGAACCAGTGCTGTTAATGAAAACCACTCCACTAATAACAGAGGGCTCTCGAGGGCTCCAGATAATTGGGAAACAGTACTATTAACTTTACTGGAAGGCAAGCCGCCTGAGCTTTAAGAGCCTACTGCTAAAGATACTGAGAAACAGCCTGATGGTTTGGGAGGTAAGATAAGAAGGTGGAAGCTGGTCAAAATAAACCAGCAGATCTGGGGAAAATATTCTGTCTGTAAATGCCCTCACAGGGACGCATCAGACCCAGATGTAGCACATTCCTGCTAGTGAGGCAGGAGTCAAGGTTCTTTCCTGCTGCGCTGTCAGGAGAGTTGTGCTGCCAACAGTGCCCCTGGTACAGGACCAGTGGGAAAATCTCATGCTACAGGTGGAAATGTGGCTTTTTTTCTGGATGCAGGAATAGTTCCTGCTCTGTTCTGGGGCTATTGGAGCTAGTCCTGGACACCTGGTCCCTCTGCTGCCTCTGGCAGCCTTAGCACAATACACCCCAAAAAGAGAGATAGGAAACCATGGGGAGGCTGGAGGGGGCCATGCTACCTACACGTGTCTTTTCCTATTCATTAGAAGTTAGACTTGCTTAAATCCCAATCGTAAATCCTGGTATCTTGTGCAGTGTGAACCCAAGGTGGCTGTAAAATGCCTTTGCAGGGGAACCTGAATAGGGAATTACACTGATTTAGAGGTGTTTTATCCTCTGTCCCTGGTATAACTACAGTCACTGCTGCTGAAGTTGTGGTGCCTGGAATTCATTTGCTCCAGCAGAGAAGGTGCAGGGGAAGAGGTGTGACAGTTTAATTCTTCTCTTGTGTTCATTGCACAATTTTTAATGTTTTCAGGAGAAATTTTAATAGGCATATAAGGAAAAATTAATCATATGTAGAATGGAAGTTTTGAGGACAGTGGTAAAGCAGGATGGAGAAAACTTATTTTCAACTCTCTGTCAGGCATACTGGAGGTAAATAGGTGTGTGATTTTCAGTGATCCAGCCAAGTATGTTTGACTTAGACTGAATCTCTTTACATCTATTTTTTTCCTCCCACTTCGAGTGGGAAGGTATCATCACTGCTCAGCCAGTGCAAAAGCCATCCTGCTAACTTTCCTCCCTGCTTCTCTTGTTGGTTGGCATTAGAGGCTTACGTCACTTTTTAAAATATGAACTTCTATGTTTGCTCCAGTGCTTGGATTTCCAACAGGATTGCACTGTACTTAACCTTCAGTATGTTATTGTTTTAGTAGTTTTGTCCAATATGAATAACACCTTATACCATAACATCCTCAGTGGATGTAGAAAGATGTTCCAGAAAGAACTGGAAAGGGTTCCAGGAAAGTCTAGCTGTATGGCTTGTTTGATTTTTTTTTTTTTTTTTTTTTTTTTTNTTCTTAAAGTAGCCAGAGAATGGGGAATAAAAACATTACGAAGGATACATTGCTGGATAAAAGATATTCCATTACAAACCTTGTCAACATTAATATCTCATATCTCTTCAACAGTGCTCTGAGCTGTCAATAAGGAGCAGGAATGAGCCAAGATAAAAACGTTCTGTCAGAAAGCAGATTGTATCAGAAAGATAATAGAATAAAATTAATTTATGGTGAGGAGATTTCACAACAGACAACGAGGCAATACTGAAAACCACAGTCCAATGTAATCCCTTTGAAGAAACGTTGTACTTATTACGGCTGTGATGATTACAAATGTTTGGTTTAAAAGGCTGTGTTGCAGTCTGGAGGAGGAAAAAAAACAGCCTATTTATGGTCTCCAGATTTTAAAGATGGAGCTAAAGAAAATAAGCCTGTAGCCATATGGGCTCAGGCTTAATATTTCCATCTTCATTTAAGAAGGGGCAGTTAGAAGATAGACCTGCCAGCCTGAAAGAAATTTGGATGTGTCAACATTTTGTTCAGTTCTCAGGATTTTTGGTCCCCAGTTAAGATGAAAAAGCCAGAATAACCAGTTTATCCTGAGTAAGAAGTTCTGACTCAGTAGTGCCAAAAGGTTTTGCTTCTCTGAAGAAGTTAAACTGTCTCAAAACAAATGATTCAATTTGCAATGTCTGTCTTGACTTGAAAAAGCATGGTTTTAAACTCAGAAGAGCAGTTTGGTCTGGAATACTTTGCTTCAAACTGGAAAGCAAAATCCTTCATTTGGAAATGATGCTTGTGGTTTCCTGGAGGAGTTTTACTTTTCTAAAATTTGACATTTTCTCTTGGGGGCAGGAGGAGGGAAAGGCTACCTGGATTAAACAGTATTTTCTGGTGGAAAGTAGGTAAGTCATGAAAACTTGTAGTACAAGTTAGGACTTCTTGGTTCCAATTCTAATTAGGACTTCTGTTCTCATACTTTTATTCTCCTGTTAGCTAATGCTTGTGAAGCTGTCAGTCTCCATTGGTTCAAGATTTCCCCAATTGCTCATCAGGATCCTGCTCTTTTCTCTAGCCAAAGACTCTGGATGAAGCACACAGCTCTTCTGCTTTTGTGGTGGGAGAAAGCTGGCATTGCCCAGTGTGACCTGTGGCTGCATCTTTCCCTCACTGTAGTCCTGGCCTTGGCTTCATAAACCTGACCTCAGAAAGCTCCACGTTACATGGGTTGCAGGGTGCCCAGCACAGTGATAGTCCTCTTACCTCTCAACAAAGCATGTGAGGAGCAACCAAGACAGTCTGGTATGCTTTCATAGCTCTGTGCCTTTTTTCCTTTCTGTCATTCTGGTTTGGCAGAGGACAAATGACCCCTTTGCACTCAAATGACTCAAACGGACGGGTGAAGCCCGTAGTGGCTTTAAAGCATCAATGTGGGGGTCTTGCAGTGACCCCAGATGTGTTCAAGGAGGTTTCTGTCCCTGCGTCTTCTCACTGCCCAATCGCTTGTGTGCTAGTTGTGGATGTCTGTGGTTGTGATCAAACCAGTGGGATGGGAGTATCCAGCAGAGAATTCAGAATGGATAATGGTCCCCTGCACCTGTAGCTTCCCTGTCCAGTGTGCTGTGCTGCTTAAACTCAAAATAAACGACCTGCAACTAAAGTATTTGTTTTTAAAGGGCTGCATCCCTTTATTCTGTTAGGGTTGCCTGCGCCTGCCAGCCCTGCATGTGGGCATCAGCCACAGTGCGCTTAGCACTGAACCCCCCCTCCGGCTTAATGACAAGTTCTCACTTTGTTTGTTGTTGTTTGTTGTTGTTTGTTGTTGTTGTGTTTTTGTTTTTTTTTTCTCCCCTTCCAGCCCAGCTGACATTTAATTCTGCCTCAGCTGGTTAAATATAACCCTGAAACCCGTGGGTGAGAAAATGCATCTCTGTCATGCTTATTTCAGAAGAGCCAATTAGCAATGGTGATCCTCAGGACTTGGCAGCCTCTTCCCAGGCAGCCAGTGGCCCTGGCCCTGCCTGTCATTCCCAGGATAATGTGCTAGGAAATAGGCTTGTGGTTTACTAAGAAAAGAAAAGCGAAACAAACTGCCTCCCCTGCCTTTGCAGCCCAACAACCTGTGGGCACAACTGATTTGCAAGATTTGCAATGGGGACGTGGCTCTGTGGCTGATGCGCTGCCTATTCTTCCCTGGCTCTCTGCCCTTTTCCCCACTGGTCCAGCAGCTTTCCACATCCAAAGCATCCAGTGCAGAGGCACAGATGAGATGTAACAAAATGAATGTTTTCCCTGTGGAGAGCGGAAAACAAGGGCTGTGTCCCTGGTGTGGAGGAGTTGGCCCATGCAGGATGGAGCGTGTACAGGGACTGCTATTGGTGTGAGCATTGCTCCAGGTGCAAACCTACCATGCATTGAGCTGGATCAGGATGCAGCATGTCTAATCTGGTGTCCTGCCTGCAGCTGGGTCTGCTTGCTGAGAACTGGGAAAAATGAGCTGGGAGTGGAGCGAGTCTTCTCTTGATGTATCCTCTGTATTGGAAGTTTAGCAATGTGGTGGGATGGAGTCTACATCATATTTGAGTTGGTGATGTCTCTGGTGCTGAATTTTCCTATTTTTTCTTTTTTTTACTCGCCTATGGAGGCATCTTGGTCTCCACAATACACTCTGGCAAAGGCTTCTGCTCTTAATGCCCCTTTGACATGCTGCTTGATCTTTTCAGTGGTGATTCCTTTTCGTGGTGGTGTGAGAAGTAGTGGATGGTTTTGTTCCCTGGAGCCCTGTCCAGTTTGGCTTTGTGTAGAAAAATCTCAGAAGCTGTCAGAGCTTGCAGGGGACATGCACCAAAAAAGCAGCAAGTCCAGGCAACTTTAAGCCATTTTTTGGCTAGCTTATGCACATCCCTGTCATCTCTGAGCCAGCTCTTGTGCTCCTTGCCAGAAGTGCATCCTGGAGTTGTC
This sequence comes from Alectura lathami, assembly GCA_013399715.1. Classification (NCBI taxonomy): domain Eukaryota; kingdom Metazoa; phylum Chordata; class Aves; order Galliformes; family Megapodiidae; genus Alectura; species Alectura lathami. Next base: position 157,291 of record VXAV01007471.1, read on the forward strand.
CATCAGGTACTGGTGAACAGGGCCAGCCGGGGCCGTTATCAGCCCTCTGACCTGTGTGCAGTTACTTCCTAGTGGAAGGATGCCCTGATACTCAGAGCAGCAGTGCCATGGCAGTCCAGCACACAGGTGGGCATGTAGTCATAAAAATAGGGTTACTTCCCTGCCTGCTGCAGCAGGCGTTTGGGATTGACTCTGTGGCAGTGGCTGGTTTAGCTGCTGTGAGTGTTACCACCTTGTTGGGCAGTCCCATGTGCTGCCACGTAATGTCTGTTCTTGTAACACCTCTTACTTGGCTATAGAGAGGTGATGCCTGAAGTTACTGTGGGCAGGACAGATGGATATGTCCTCGCTCCTGACTATGTGCTGCCTGCTGCCCCAGGCATCCAGTGGTATGGGAACAAAGTGACATTTGTGCAAAGGTTGCATTGTGAACTCATCTCCAGTTGCTAACCTGCATCTGGTTAATGGCCCAGCTTTGATTTGCTGAGTGAAACCTGTACAAGCACCAGGCACAAACATCTATCATGTGCATCATGGTCACTTCTACATTTTACATCTGGCTGTAGCTTATCTTCAAAATGTTTGCAGCAAAACAGCTCCTCAAAACAATGTTTCCTCTGAATGTTGAGACTTCCTTTCCTTGTGCTCCTTTGATTTTTATCTTTTCCACGTATTCTGTACATTGCCCTAACAAGTCTTAGAGGCTGGACAGTGTCCATATCACATCAATACTAAATTTCATTATATACAAACATCAATCTGGCTCTGGACTGCCTTTTTAAACTGTCATCCAAGCCTGGCGGTGTTCAGTTTCTGTTTAGGTCTGACCGTGAAAAAGCATTGGTTCAAAGCTTGTTCCCCATAATGTTCAGATCAAAACAGTTCCTCTGTGTGTTTATAATAAAAATATATTTTCACCAGCTCTTGGGAGCATTGACATTTTCATCAAGGCAATTTTCTATGGCCCCAATCCATCATAACACACAAGCTGTTCCATTGGTTCCAGTATGACTACTCATTGCTCAAAGTAAATTGTTTGCTTAAAAGCTTGTTGGATCAGGGCCTATAAGCGAGAAAAGATTGCTGATTAGAAAGCGCGTTTGTTCCTGTTGTGGGATTTGATGGCGAATTGAGGACATTAGGAGGATTCCAAGATTAATGCCTATAGATTTTTGGGGAAGAAATATTTTAATACTTTATATTATCAAGAGGCCTTATAATAAATAGAGCTTATGCAAATAGGACACAAAAGACCAAATCTCAGACATTAATGGGGTTCAATGAGAATAAACCAAAGGCAGAATTAATCTCCAAGAGAACTAAATAGTTATTTTCATGCTTATGAACTTAACATACTTTCAACTTAATGAAAGACACACTCAGTTCACTGTTAAAAGAGGCACTTAAAAGGTATTAGAGGCATAAGTCTAGCTGTTACAAACTCCAATAAATTTGGATTAGGTCTCAACTGTTTGAGTTGTGTGTGTGTGTGGGTGCCTGACCTCAAAGCAAGCTGTTAGATTTCTTTTTTTTTTTTTTAACTTACTGATATATAGCATTACATCAGGTTAATTGCACATTGCTGTATTTCATGTCAGCTCGACACAAACCTGCATGCATCGCAGCATCATGCTGGAGCGTGGGGCACTGGGAGCTGCTGCCGAGCCTTCCCCTGAGCTGGATGCTCCGAGCATAGGCAGCTGCTCCCTCACACAGCACACAGCTGGCTCCTTGCTCTGTCTGCCCCGCCCCATCCCATATTTTCGTTCCGCAGTGTATGTTCCCATCCTTCACCCCACCTGATAAAGCGTGTTTTCAAATGATGTCTTGGTATGTCAGAGCAAAATGCCCAGTGTTGCAGGGGCAGCTAAGAGCCTGGTCTGGCACAGCTTAGATGTGAGTTTTGTCTTGCTGGCTCTGATCAAATATTTGGTCCCTGTGCTGTTTTGCTATGAATTCCTGGCCACCCGTGGAAGTGATCACGCATGGGTAGAGCACGGTCAGATTTACGGCTGCATCTGTGAAGATTTGTCTGGATAACAGCAAATCTTTTGCTCTGAAGGCACTGCAGCCGCTACAACAACAAGATGGCTTAAAATTGCATTTCCATTTAAAGTAACGCCAAGTGGCGCAGCCATGTGAGGTACATATAAAGCTTCGCGATAGGGAACGAAGAAGGCGGAGGGGGGGGAAAATCTGGGTAGCAAGGAACGAAAATAGATGAAGTGGAACAGTTGGAAATCTCAACTTGAGTGACAAGGGAGAGCGCAGGGATCCAAAGTCAGCAGCAGATGACTCCGGTCTCATGTCCCATCCCTCTTTCCCCCCTCTCCACCACCAGTTTCCCAGCAAAAAGGAAGAAAAAAAACAGAACACTTTTTCCAGATTGGGGACTGGTGGCCTCGCATGTTGACACAGCAATAATTTTTAATGAGAAATTTTTAGTATTTGTGTGGGAGAAGTTAGCGTTGTGTACACAGATGCCTCTCCGGCCACTGCGCTGCGGCTGGGCTCGGCGCGTCCCCCTCCGGCATGGCCCATGGGTCCCCAGGCAGATTCCTTTCAGGCGAAGGGAAACATTTAGGCTTGCTCACCTTTGAACTGCATGCGATGGTGTTTACCTTGGCAAGACAAAGTGGCAGTTTTACAGATATTAAAAACAGTCCTGAGGGGAATCTGGAGGCCTTCCTATATTTTAATCACCCAATTTAGCTAGCCTTGAGGAGTCTGCTGGAGGCAAAACGTGTGGCAAAGCGATCTTTTCTTTTTTTTAGAAAACAGGATTTAACAGAAAAAGTTGCCTTAAAGCAAGAAGGGAGGAAAAAGAACGAGCATTTTATTTTTGATGCCCTCCCTTCTGGGATTAAAAAAAATAATAATAAAGTGAGAATTCACATATTAATCCGTAGCACCTCCACGCTCCATATGGTTTCTCTCCTGGTGCTTCCTGTGGGGCTGGGCTCTACCTCAGCTGACCCCATCTCCCCGCAGCCCCGCTCCTCCTGGGGTTTGGCTCCTACCTGCCAAGATGGATTCGAGCATGCTGGGTTTGGGCAAGGCCTCGCTTCCTGCCACCACTCCTTCTGGTGAGCATGGTTAGAAGGGAAAGCGGGGGCAGAACGCGGTGCAGAGAGTCGTGAGTGATGCCTGAAGTTATGCTGGGGTCGAGACCTTGCTTATTGATTTTCTAACACAGCAGAACCATGTATGAAAGGAAGAGACCTCCTTGCCTCCCTCTGCTCCAAGATACTCCTCCAGTCTGCTTTAGGGAAAAAAAAAAAAAAAAAGGAAAAAAAAATCTGGCTGCAAGCAGTCAGGCTTCAACCAGCCTGTCAGACAGCTCTCTGCAGGAACACAATCCATGTTGATTTTACAGAGAAGGTTGTTATCCACATTTCACCACTGATTTATTGTTTTTTAACCAGCTCCTTATGCTGGGCCTTTTTTTTTTTTTTTTTTTTTTTTTTTTTTTANTCTTCTTTAAAAGAAGTCCTTTTGCACTTTGCAAGCAGGGAGGCTTGTGGCATGGCAATGCCCTGCCTCAAGTGCCTGCTGAGTGCTGCCCTCGCCCAGGCCTCGGGCACCATTTCCTCACTGTCTGTGCAAGCCGCGGCCGATGCCCGCCTCGCGCAGCGCAATCCGGCCATGAGCACCAAAACATCCCCGCTGGGCTCCTCAGCCGCTGAAGGATGGGCACGGTGAGGTGGGTTTGATGAAGCCCCACAGAATTAAATTGGCCAAACAAGCCCCGTTGCCTCCATCTGCAGAATTCATTAGGCGAGCTTGATTGGCCTTTTGTTAAACAAAGATGGGGTAAGGTTTCATACTTTTTCTGTGGGAGTCGAGCTAAAGTTTCAGGCTGATGATTTAGTCAGGTGTAAGCATGAAGTTTCCAATTTAGAGGAATAAATCTAAAGTGATTTTATTATCCTCTGCTTTACCCTGACACCCTGCTTCACCCCATCTTGCTGTCAGAGCACGCATGACGCGTTTGCGCAGGCCAGGCCATCGCCGGCTGGCACGAAATGCAGCGCCGTGCGCAAAGCGCGTCTTCCACGCAACGCCAGCGTCGGCAGTTGCTCTTTCGTCATCTTTGTGCTCCTCTAGGAGAAATTCTGAATTCCTCTTGCCCTGCCTTGCCAGAAGGGTGTGTGCAGTCAGGGCTGCACTTTGGCCTGTGCTGCATTGTGCTTCAGAGTCTCTGTGTTTTCCAGGGAGGACCGTGGGTGAGACAAGGCATCCTTTGGCTGGGACTGTGCTAACGAACGTGCGTGCTTAAGGACACCCACAATGCTGCACTTGCGAGCATTGATGAAATCTTTCAACATTTTGAATACTTTTTTTTCTTTAGTTCTTGTTTTCTTTGTCAAGGGTGAGCATTTGTTGAAAAATTACATTTTGACAATATTCTGATCTTATAAATGTGATTAAATTAGCTGAAAATGCCAATTTTCAAAGTTGCATAAAGAAAAAGCAATATAAAAATACAGATAGCAACACTGGGGGGGAAGAAAGCAAGGCCTTTTGGCCAGGTTTTCAGATTCCTTTGATTAAAAGTCTGTACAACTTGGTTATTATCTGGAGCATAAGGACACAGGACACAACAGGTCAAATTCATTTCTTCATCTCAGATAGATCCCTGTTGACTTCAGTGAAGTTCCATTAATGATGAATTTGTCCCGCTGGCTCAAAGATAAAAAGCGAAGTTATTTTTGTTTAATATTTCAACAAGGGGAAGAGGTTAGCAAGGGAATTCAGTTTGCACAAGTTGTGTTTTTCCACAAAGTTTAACAAGGGCAGCCACCACCTAGCCAACTCCGTTGTATATTTGTCTTTTTGAGGGCTGAGTGCTTTCTCTACAGACTCTCCCAAAGCCTTATGAGGCACTTTTTGCCAGATGCAACCTGCAAAGCACATTCATGGTGCTTTTTTTTTTTTCTTGTGAGCGCTGATGAGAGCACCTCTCATTTAGGAGTCTGGTGATTTTGTTTACTTTGAGGGTAGGCAGAGCTGCATGCTGGGTCACTTTGCCCTTGGCACTGCAGCATCTGAGTGCCACCTGGTGCCACTTGGTTTTGCTTTGCTTTTGCTAGGCAAGCCTCTTCCTGCAGGGCTTACATATGCATCAGTGCATTTTGTCCAGGGCAATGACCTTTACTTTTCTATGTCTTTCTCTTATTGTGCTTTGGCAGGTTTCAGGCATTCTTTCACCTCCACTGGGCTCTTCTGGCTGAGGGACTAGTTAGGGCAAAGCATTGTAAGAGGCCAAGAGACTGCAAAGCCTGGGGATGGCTTTGGAGACTTATGGAGACAAAAGCCAGCTCCAGCAGGGAGCTTGTATCTAAGCTGTGTGAATGAGTAGGGTTCAAGAGCTTTCTGTTTTCCTAGTTTTGAGCCAGAGGAGGAACAAGCAGGTGCAATGTGCAGATAGCCAAGGAGCTTTCATTTTGTTGTGGACTCCAACCCTGGGTGACCTTGGCAATATGGGAATTCCCACTTTGCACATCCTGGAGAGGACAGCTTGGGGTGTTTTGCTGGTTGCAGTTATTGTGGTATCTACTCAAGGCTCTTCAGAGTGGGTTTGGGCTGTGGGTGCCAGGAAGGTTAGATGTGTGGGGTCATTTTACTGCCTCCTTGCTCCAGAAAAAACTGCCTCTTGCCTAGGTAAGAAGTTGAAATTTTCACTGGTTGCTTTCCATCCTGGAGTTCAAGGCATCTGGCAGGTTTCTGTAAGCCTTGGCTAGAAACAACTTTCTGCTGCAAGCACTATTGCTTTTAAACTTGGCAGCAAAATATTTTGATGAAAGAGGAGAAAACCTTTCTGGTCCTCTTCTCATCCTTATATCCCTGGGTGCTCTCTACAGTCATGGAAAGCTTTTGCAACTGGGCAAACTGAGGCACTAAGCAGTTCAGCGTGCAGTTTGGCAAATCCTGCTCTATCTCAGGTAATTTTTAGGGAGTACCTAGCTTTCCTCGAAGGAAGAACCTTAAAACAGCAGTTTTCCTGGAAAGGAGCTGTCAGAGTTTGAGATGAGAAGGTGATCATGGCTGATCACAGCAGTGCAGTTTTATTTCCTCTTGGACCTGCTGTCCACATTGCTGGCCATCCTCATGTGCTATCCAAGGCTCCCTGTGACAAGGTCCTCAGTGCTGGAGCAGCTGGGAGAAATGGGAGGAAATGGTGAATCTGTTTCACAGGAGTACAGTCCTGTTCTTGGCTGTTTCTGTACAAACTTGTGATGAGTGCTGCAGTTTGTGTCTTTGGAAGTTAAGATGAAGTGGGTACCCAGTCCTCACCTGGATGTGGGACTGGGGTGTGCCCTGGATGCAAGGTTCCCGGACTTTCATATGAGTGTCATGTTGTGTGGACCTCCACCCAGGACAAGGAGACTTTGGGACAGAGGGCAAGAAAGCTGGGAGAAAATAGATGTGAGGGACTGAGCGAAAAATTAAATGAGAAAACCTTGATGTAGCCACAAGGCTGTGAGGAAAAGGGCAGAGGCAGGAGATGGCAGCATCTCTGTGTGGAGCTGGGTCCCACTGGTCCCCTTCCTCCCAGCCCTTGTGCCAGCACGGTCCTGCTGCCACTCATGTGGATGAGCATCGGCCTGGGAGACCACACGTGAACTTCTTGTGAGGTACAGATGTTGCAGAGTGAAAGCCTGGCCACCCTTGGTCTAGCAGGGACTTGGGTTTCCAGTGCCCCGGAGAAGCAGGAAGTGCAGGAGACACGGATATCATGAGAAAAGAATCGATAGTCCCCTCTCGGCCTGACCAAATATTGGTTTTGCAGTTCGGTTCATATCGGTTTTCACCGCCTTGTGGGCCCTTGGGGTGGAGGCTCCCTCTGGCAGCCCAGGAGGGATGTTTTGGGGGAGGTGGAGGGAGCGGACATCTCCCCGGGCAGGGTGGGGACAAGGATTGGTCACCTGCTGGACTGACCCTGGCGGGCCATGGCAGGAGGGGGACTTGTCGACATCTAGTTCTCCTGGGCCAGCACCGCCCCTTTAGCTAATGCTGTTGTGAGAGCTTATGTTGGAAGAGGTTTGCTATCTTGCATTCCCATTCGGTGCCCCCGACTGTGCTGTGACTCCAGTATGTGTTTAAGCTGTGATATAAAATCCAGGCAATGCAAAGGATCATCTTGGCTTTCATAGGTTTTGGAGTAGGCGCTTAATTTTCAGATCCAATCCTTAATAAATGCAGTGATCAGGAACCGCAATCCATCCTTCCCCGATGATTCCTGCTACCACAACTTTGCAGGAGCGCTGCTATCCAAACGCTCACAAATTATGATTTTTGACTCAGAATTGTATCTGCTACTGCTGGAGGTAAAGCTATTAATACATAAATACAGGCTAATTCTGTCCTGGTTGTTTTTCTTCATGAGGTCACCATTCCCTTAGGAATTGCAAGCAAAACAGCAGAGCCTCACGCAAAATAGAAAAATCATCTCTCATGGCATGAAAAAGAAAGATGCTTGGAATGTTTTTAAAGGTTGTTCTCTAGCTTTCTTTGGTTGTAGTTTCTACCACATATACCATGTTTTTACTTGGTTTGCAAACGTTGGTGTTTTCTTCGTAACACTGCTGCTAGAAGCTATACTTGGTGGGAATTATGTGGCCAGTTCATTTTTTGAAAATGTGTAGCTGATTTATATATTCCAAATGATGCAAAACCACTTTGAATCTCCATTAAAACAATAATTTTCAACAATCCTGCGGCCTCAAGGCAATAGTGACTTGCTGTCTTAACAAATCATTGGCTTAATTATAAGTTATGTTACCTGATGGGAAAATACTCTTTAAAACAGGAAGAAATCGTGTATGGAACATTTTCAGGCCATTTTGGGGACTGTTTCTCAGCCTGTATAAACCAAAGGCCAAAGGTTTTTTTTTTTTTTTTTTTTTAAAAAAAAAGCCAATAACTACCAGTTGTTTGAGTTTGTGATGTGAACCACCTGCTGAAATGAAAAATCAGACTGATTACCAAATGTCCATTTTTAATATTATTTTTCCAGCCATACTTTCACATCTGGATGTGTGGGTTTTGTCTTACCACTCTTAGATATCAAGATAAGTTTCTTTATTTGGGATGGTGTGTTGCTGGAGCGGGTACCCAGGAAGTCATGGGATCACCATCCCTGCAGGTTTGCAAGACTCAGGGTGACCTGCTGTGGTGTTGGTGATAATTCTACTATGGGTGAGAGGTGGGGCTGAGCAACCTCCAGAACCCCTTTCCAGCAAGCATATCTGTGCCTCTACAATTCTTTCACGTCTCTGCAAGTGTTGCATCCTCTGGTGTGCCTTGGGCCACAGGCTAGGTAGTGTTTGCCCAGAGCAGCTGCAGTTTGTCATGCAATTTCTGGGAGAGTGGAGCATGGATGTGTCACATGCCAAACATTAATTAGAAGTATTGAACTTGCGGACACAGATATTCTTTTGTCACACTCTGTAACGTGTACCTGGACCTAAAAACATAAATTTTCCCAATGTGGGGTTTTCCTGTAGCATCTTGATTGGAAGAGTGTGGGTTTCCTTTCCTGACAGCATAAAGAATGCTCTAGAGAGCAGCTCAGTCCTCCAAAATCAGCTTCACATGAGAGCAGGGGAGCTGAGCTGCCCTTGAGCACTGTCCCCTTGGCTGTAGCTTAGAAAGCACCTGCAGTTCTTGCTTTGTTTCATGCAATCACAGATAGAAATCAAGGTGCATCTTGGCCCTCTTTTTTTTTTTTTTTTTTTTTTTTTTTTTTTTTTTTTTTTTTTTTTTTTTTTTTTTTTTTTTTTTTTTTTTTTTTTTTTTTTTTTTTTTTTTTTTT
>VXAV01007471.1:166140-176623 GCA_013399715.1 Alectura lathami
GACTGGCAGAATAAGCAGTGTAAAGTCCTGAGTACACCATCCTTGGGCATGATGCTGGTGACTGGACACAGGCAGCCAAACTGCACCAGGACCTGTGATACGTCTGTATTTACCTGCCTGGGCTCTTAGCCCAGTGCAGATAGAGCCTGTACTTTGGGATAATGCTCAACATCATAAATTTACCTGTGCAGATGGGACCCAAAGGGGATATTAGAACAATGAAGGAAAAACAAAAAGGAAAAAATGTACCTGTTAGGCAAGTTGAACCTTTGTGCAGCCTTCATTAGTACAAGCAGGGTTACAGTTACTTTTAATCATTCAACTAACTATACTAGTGAAAAATTTCAACTCTTAGTCATTTAAATTGGAATGGTCCTTCAAATATTTATTATTACTGTAAATCACACCATTTAAGGTCTAAGCAGAAGCATTTGTTGGATTCAAGCAGAATCTGAAGTTGTTTTCTTACCTGCAGGTTGAGTCCTGGTGGAAAGGTCTGTGTTTCTAATTTCGCTGTGCTATTTTGTTACTATGAGATGATGGGAACACCATTATGCTGTACTATTTTCTATTTTTTTTTAATTGGTTGTTCATACACAGGCCTGTCTGGAGTTGAAAATCTCAGGGAAAAAGCCATTAACACCTGCATGTTTGACCTGCAGTTTATAAATCAGAACATATGTTTTCATATTTCTAACTGAAAAAAGCAGAAAAATGTGTTAGTGAATATTTGCAGCAAACTCAGATGCACATTGTCTTTCCAGTGTCAGCAGACCAGAGTGTCAAAAGGTATAAATCACTGCAATTACGTGGATTTTGCCTGAGGTCTAGCCTTGACTGATGTCTCTCCTAAATAAGACGTTATTGAGGATGTGGAACATGCACACTTCTTAACCTGCTGTGTTAAGGCTGCGAAATGCCACTCTTGCTGTCTTTGTGCATGTGTACAGCATCCAAACTTCTCGGTGGGTTTCTCCATGGTGTTTGTGGAGCGACTGTCATCTTAGGTGCTTTTTTAGCTTGTTATTGTGGAAAACAAGCACATGTTTACATCCTGTTGCAATCACTGTTGAACTCAGTAAGACTGACTTCTGTGCTTCCAGTTCATCCCAGTTTAGCCGAACAGGATCATTAACAAAGGCTGTGGAGCAGCTTACACCTGATGCAAGCGTGGCGGGAGAAATGCTTTCCTCTTTCAGTCCCAGAGCAAGCCTACCTATGCACTCCTCCGATCTGCCCATCTCATCCTGTCCTACACACTTCTGATGAGCACATCTCCAGCAAATACACTGCTGGGACAACCTGAGTGCTCTTACCGCATTGCTGTTGTTGCTCACTAACAGCAGTATTCAGATTGCATGGCACCCAGCACAAGGATGTGGCGTGGTAAGAAATCCACACTTCCCTGCAGCTTTTTGGTCCTTCTGTCATTTTTGTTTTGCTTTATGAGATGGTACGAGGAAAATGTACTTGCACGGCTATGTTTGAAAAGCTAGGATAGCTCCTTCTGTACACTGAATCAGAGCTGGTGAAGTGAGCTGACCGAAGGTGATGTCTAAAGACCTCATGGACTTCTGTAGAAGAAACTTTGGCCCTAATTAGTTCTCTGAGCTGTAAGCTTTTTCTGCAAGAAAATAGCAATTTGTATTATATCCAGATATGTTTTTATTTTTAAAAAATTTAGATTGTACTTTTTTTTAAAAAAAGTATATTAATTCAGTCATGTTTAGTGTATCTCTATGGAAAAAAATGTACAAGAAAAATCAATGAATCGACTTGGGAATATTATAGCCTTAAAAAGTTCTTACCCCTGCTGTCCTGTGATTTTAGGTGATAAACATGTAATCTTTTTTGTTGTTGTTGTTTGAGAGCAAGGATTTAAACAGAGGGGGGGGGGGGGGGGNTACTATTTTTTTTCCTAGAGTAATGCCACTTACTTGGAAATAGTTTTAATGGTTACCTTACCCTTTCAGACCAAAAGTTCTAACTTGAGTCAATGTACTTAGCTAAAAATCCCTGTTGAGAGTCAGGTTTCTTGCTTGAGCTGCCTGGAGTGGTGAGTTCAGACCTTTGCAGTGATTGTCAGCCAGGAGAACATTAATGGAGTATTAGGAAAAATGAAGTCCCTGACCCCTCCTCCCTTCTGGCTGGTTGTTTCTACATGGTGGGAAGGAAAACATTTTCCCCATCAGCCATTTACTGTGCAACAGGGGGAAACTGTCAGTTTGCTATGAGCAAACCCCTGCAAGATAAGTCAAAATGATTTACCCTGTAAATAAAGTGGGCTGTTTTCTTTACTTGGAAGAATTGCCCATGTGGCGAGACTTCCTATGGGAGGGGATGTGGTTGGCCCTTTGCATTTATCCACTGTGTTTGTCTTTTTTGAAAAAGCAACATTGGAAAGATTAACAAGTCTGTCACTGAAGGAACTGATATATCAAAGCTGCGGATACAAAGCAGACCATTCATTCCTTACGTTTCTGAAATCTCACTTCCAGTGCAAACCAGGTCTTCCCATTCAGGTCCAGATTAAAGGAGGGATTTCCCTCGTCCTCCCTCCTCCCAAAGTCTTTGAGACTTTTATATATGTAGGTGTGTGTGCATATATATAAATACGAGTATCTGTGTGTACCTATGCACGTGCTTATTCTGTATACTGCAGCTGGAACCTGATTTTGGCACGTGGGGAGAGGCTGCGTCTCTGCCTGGGGTGCGTGGAGATGGAGTGATCTGGGTGCTGGGTGAGTACTGTGAGAGCCCGTGGTACTGGGCACCAGGAACCGCTGCTCCCATGGGTACCCTGAACATTTAGGATGGGTCTCTCAGCATTTCTACTTTTATCTTCCTCATCGTTAAAGCTGGAAGGAAGGTTTTGTTTTGTTGTTTTGTTTTTTATTATCGTTGTTGTTTTAATCTGACCGTGAGAGGTCTTGGGGGCGAGGACAGGGAGATCACAGGGATGCTGCAGCAGAGGGGACTGGATGTCTGGAGATCCCTCCCAGCTGTGTGGCTGTGACTTAGGGAGTACTAAGGTTTCCCTCCATGCAGGAACTCTTGTGCAGGAATACCCATACGTATAGTGTGTCTGACAGGTACTGGCTATGCAGGATTTATGGTGCACAGAACATACGCTCATAGATTGTATTGAGTAGCGCATATGTAGAGGAGAAGAATTGAATTTCTCATCTCCTCAGGCAGAGGGACATTCTGAAGTTCCTGATGTTGTGATATTGGGCCCATGTTACCACTTACAGGTGTTAACAGAGGAGTACATAAAGGACTACTTAGATATGTGGCAGTTCCAACTCGTGGTCCGTGCTTGGTGGACAGAAATGCTTTCTGGTCATGTGTTTCACTTTGTCTTTTAATTTATCTACCTCAGCTGGTCACCTGTGTGTGTGTATGTTCTTCTCTCTAAGGCAAAGAAACACAAACTATGTGGTTGCTCCCAGTGCCAGAAGCACTGTTTTAAACCCTCAAGTGCATAAACAGCTGGTGGCCAGATAAGGATTCCAGCATTAAAAACCAAAACAAAAACAACCCATTCGATTTAAAACCACTGTGTGTGGACTCACCATATGCTTCCCAGCACACTGAGCAGAGGCAGGGAGATGCGTGAGGCATGCTTTCCAGGGGTGTCACTTCCGTAGCTCTCTGCCTCGTGGGAGAAGCCCCTGTACTGCACAGTGCTGCCTCCCCAGATGTGCTCAACCCCATCTGGAGATCGGGGGCTTCAGGAAGCAAAACTCTGCTTTCCTGGGACCCCTCCTCTTCCAGCCATCCTGCAGAGCTTTAACCACCTGCTGCTAAATTCTTGTTTACCCCTCAGGCATGGTGATGCACGTGTCCCAAGTCATGCAGGATTCTGTCACCTGCGCAGGTGCAGCACCTTGCGCTGCGCAGCACTGCTGGTGTGCTGGGGACTGTCCTCCCTGCTGCAAAAGCTGTGTCCATACAGACCTGGTGGCTACGGATCTCACCCCATCTGGTGGTGCCCAGGGGCTGAAGCACTGCTGGACTTTGAACGTCAGGCTTGCTGCAGTAGTGAAACCTGCTGCTCTGCTCCTGCTCATTGTGTGTGTGCCCGGTGCATGCTGGTGATGGAGGATGGGAGCAGCAAGCCCTGCAAGTGCCTTGCTTTCCCTTTCTTCCCCAAATTCCATACCAGAAGGAAACAGCCCTTCCTAGTGCTGTTACGTGATCACTTTAAAGAATTGCTTGTCCTTTATTTTTCCCCTTCCCACCCCTGCATGTCTCTATCCATTGGAAAGAAGGGGATGAAGATGTGCTGTGTGGGACTCACACAGCTGGCCAAAAAGCTCTGTGCTTGCACTGGAGAGGCCATGGGGAAGGGGCAGCAAGGGGCTGAAATCTCCTTCCCTGGGTGAAGAGAACTGATGGCTTCAATCCCCGCTCTGACTGAGGCTGTGGAAGGAGTGAGTTCTGGGTTTCTTGCATCCCAGGGGAATTCTGGCTACAGGACCTCTCTTTCTCTTTTCCTTTGTACCTTTTGTCTTGTAAAGATTTTTGGGTTCAGCCTGGTATAAAGCACAAAAATATTCAGTGCTGTGTCAAACTGGACCTTTATATTTTGCACCATAGTCATTATGAACTTCAGTGGCTATCTTTTACGTGACCTTGGGCTAATTTTTACTTGAATAAATGAAAAGTATTTCTCTTCTGAACACCTGGATTGTATTTTGTGTAAGATATGTACGTTTTGGACAAAGCAGTAAATATGGCCGTGAACTCCTGAGCCTGAGTTTCTTCATCAAACATCCACCACTTCCCCAAGACAAAAAAAAAAAAAAAAAAAAAAAAAAAAAAGAAAATGTTGACGCTTCCCTGTACAAACGACAATAAAATACAATTGCCAGGCACGATTCCATCAAGTTTTACAACAATTGCTTTTGAGCTGTTAAGTACGCTGTGCTTTAGTCAAGGATCACTGCTTTTGTACGCAAGCTTCATGTTTGGTGACATTGAACCTTCGCATGCAGATACTGATTATTCAAAAAGGGGGGAGGAAAGAAAACTCGGGAAAGCTATTTTACATTTGTTCTGTAGATTGTTCCCTTTAGTCTGCAATCAGAATAAAGACTCGCTTGGTTTTTATTATGGTCCTCTCAGAGGCTGTTAGCTACAGTGTGAACCCCGTCGGGGTTAAAGTGTAGAAAAATTGGGAGATGCTTGTGGTTTTGATGGAGAAGTGGAAGATTCCAGTGTGAGAGAGGTTGGTGCCTGTGTTGGAGAGTAACAGGATGCAGTGCTAAGTGAAAGATGTTAGCTCATTTACAATCACTTTAGTTCAATTTACTTGCTGAGGTCACCGTCCTGCAGAGTTCTGTGTAAGCATTCTGCTTTCACATTTGAATAGCTTCGCTGAAGACCTTAGCTTAATCAAGTCGTCATCTATAAAGAACAAGCCACTGGCAGGGTGATGGAGGTGATGCTATTGTTAGCCAGGTATACATAATAAATACCCTGCCTGCATTGTCCAGAGTGTGGCTGAATACCACGGCTTGCGCTTGGAAGCACGCCTGTTTTCTTTCTCAGCTCTTAAACTAGATCTCTTGTTTTTCCCTCTGAATTCTGCATTTTGGTGTCTGTGTGTGGGAGCAGGTTGCTGGGACAGGTGACAGAGTTATGCTGTCAGGACAGCGTGTGGTTTCGGCCAAAATACCTGCTGGTGAGTCAGGAAAGAGGACACAACTGCTCTGTAATTCATGGGTTTGTTTTAAACCTTTTGGCTCTGAGGGTGCAGAGAAGAAAGTGAGAAGTCATTATAAGACACCATTCCTGCCTAGGGAGGATGCTGAGCTCTGTGCTGCTCAGCAGAGTGGGCACAAAGTGTTTTTGCAGCTTGCTATGAAGTCTAGCTGTGTGGTGGGGAGAGGAGGACAGTTGCCTTCTGGGTGGTGCTGCTCCTCCTGGGCTGCAGGAAGGGCATTGCTAATGCCTGCATCCCACTTCCCAACATAGCTTGAGAGGAGAACATGGCCTCAAAATGAATATCATGGGGGTCTGGGTGTCTGAGAGAGGCCAGGGCATCGCTTCCTATCCCCTGCTCCCATACTGGAACTCTGACTGCCAAACCAGCAGCCAAACACGAACAAACCAGCCCCATTTGCCTCCCCTCAGCCACCAGTGAGGGTGACTGAAACCAGCTGCAGCAGGGATGCTCTCAGGCTCTTCTCTAGTAAGCTGTAGGACTCAGAATGGGGACAACTGGTGACTGCCTCTTCTTGGCTGTCAGTCACGGAGGGGGCACAGAGTAAGAAATTACTTATTGAGCCTCAGTTTTAACATGCACATGCTTTCTCCATCTGATGCGCAGGGTATGCGGATTTTGTTGTGAAGCATCACATTTATGGTTCTGCTTCAAGTGCGATGTTTCAGAACTCGTTAAAAATGAGACCTTCCTTCATGAGTTGCAGTGTGTTGCAAGAACGGGTTAAAACACTCCAGATAAAAATCACTTCCTTTGTAACCTTTGTTTCAAAATCCTGACAACCTGAGGATGTTTGCTTTTCTCTCTGAAGGTTAAGTTGTCCTAACAGGTGCTAATTTTGTGTTTTCCTATGGAGATCTGTCCATATTAGAAGCAACTGTGTGCAAACAAAAAAGCCAATTAGAGTGCAAGGGTATTCTTCCTCCTCCTTGTTTCCCCCTGGTCCCCAGCTATCTCTATCACTCACCTTAAGCCACAGACTTATCATTTCAAACCTTCTTGAGAATCAGTAGACTTGTGCCCTCTTTGGGGAAAAAACATCCTTTTAATGTCATGGGAAAAATACTGTCATGGGCAAGTAGATGATCCATGCTAACTGGGGTTTGTCATCAGCTTTGGCAATCTGTGTAGCAGGGCTTGAGATTAATGGAGCCAAAGACTTTAAGCAAATATTGTTGGTGTGTAGTTAAACTGTCAAGAGAGCAAGAAAAAGGCTTGCTCTGCAGCCACTAAATAAAGATTTGTATTCACCAAACACAGTGAACCTTTTATTAGCAATTATTTGCAGCTCACTACCTTCCAAAAAGGAAACAACTTGGTGTAACTTATTGTCAAGGGTTTATTTGCAGTTTGGGCCTTTTTTTTTTTTTTTTCCTTCTATTTTGAGGATTTAATTTGAGCAGGAATTCAGCTCTGCCATCTCCACTTCTTTCAGAATACCAATCAACTATCTAGTTTGTGAGATGTAATAAACCAGAACAGCACATCAATTATAATATTTTATGATTATTTTACACTCTTGGCAAAAAGCTTGTGCTGTTATCTCAAACCTTATTAAAGCTCAGCTGATTAAAGGTTGAAGTTTTTACATAAGTTATTGATGTTGCTGCTTTTATTCAAACATTTTCATAACAAACTAGCTAGGATAATATTTTTCTTGGCCAGAGTCTTAAGAGAGACTTATGTTGAAGGTAAGAGTATGCAACTGTTTGTTTGGCTTAAGGACACTGAACAAACAGCTCTGTGCATCTGTCTTTGAAAGAGTTCTGTAGCACAGTGCGTTGACATTTTCTAAAAGGAGACCAATATCTTGTGCTCAGAAAATGGGCTATTTGTAAATGACATGTTGCTAGTGGTTGTCCAACTTCCTAGCTTCCCTTTCATAGAAATTTGTGATCTATCTATTGCCTTAAAATCCAGCATTACTAGGCTTGTCCTGAAGAATTTGTTTCTCTCTGATTTTAAAGGAAATTATGTCTTTGGTTCTACTGTGGTGTGGGAAAGAGATGCATCCTTGCATCCTGGTGCAGCAATGTGTTTAAGTCAGTCAATTTCACAGCAACAGGATGAAACTTCAGGGGTGAGATAAAATCACATCAAAACCAAGACGACTGCAACTTGCTCCCCAGGGCACCTTTTCTCCTCCTCCTCTCTGGGTCCCTCAGCAGCCTGGTAAGACATCTGCATCTTCAGCAGCAGAGTACTTAGGGTAGTTGTGACTGCTGCAGTGGCCTGGAAGACCAGAATGGTCCAGGTGTATCATTTTAGAGCTTTCAGTGGACATGCGAGGAGTTCCATCTCCTCTTTATCTGCTTCCAGTCTGTTCTATGTTGCTGCCTCCCTGCTCCCTCCTACCTAGCTGGGGTAAGAGGGCTCCTAGGCTGCTTTATAGCTGATGGAGTAACAGATACTTAAGAGATGCCACATTACCTACCCAAAGCCTTATAAGTGGCTTGTGACAAAAGAGAATCAGACCCAGGTCTCCAGAACTGCTAGACCACACTCTCAGGAGGATTTGGGCAGTTTGTAGCATAGAAAAAAAAAAAAAAAAAACAAAACTGTTGTAAAAACTTCAGTGATAGGTGAGCTACAAAAGCTGGCATCAAGGCTTTGCAAGGAAAAATGCCCTTCATATATATAGGGTTTATAAAACTCTGTGTGCCCAAAGCTTGTTTTCTTTAGCTGTATCAGCTGATCCAGGAAAAGATTGTTTGGGAACCTCATTCCTCTATTTTCAGACCATCACAGCTACAACAACACAACTCATTTGGAGAAAGTATCCACTGGAGAATTACTCTGAGGCCAGAATGTACATTTCTGCTTCTACCTTTGAATGTTTCTCTCCAGATTCTGGGAAGGAAGTCTACAGGCAGTTTATTACAGAAATGCCACTTAATTTTCCTTTGCCCTTTTGACATAGAAAACGCATATCTGATGGAGGTTATTTGTTTTCACTTGCCATGTGCTAAGAAAGTTTATACATAGCATGTATTACCAATCTAAACAACACAGGCTAATTGGTGTCCTTGTAAAAATAAAACAACATGGTTGTTTGAAGGATTGTCATGTGTTCTGGAGCAGAAATGTTAAAACGTCAAAAAGATTCAGTGTCTGTGACTGAACTTCCATCTATCTACAGAGTTTACAGCTATAGGAAGCCCTTTGTCTCTGTGTCATCTTCAAGTTTGACTTCATGCAAAGAGTTGGATGCTGCATATTTAAGGGATATTTTTAATAGACAAGGAAGGCCTTTGTGTGAACTCATTAATGGTCTTGGTCACACATGCAGTGATCTGTACTTAACACAGTGATGGAGGATGTCTGAAAAGTGTTTCTCCTGGAGGAAGCTGAGGTTCTAGCTGCAATCATCTTTAAGAGAGCTAGAGACATTTATGTGCGCCTGTCAGCTGTTTCTAAAGTTCCTTTTTGAATTCAAGAGTGTGCCTTGCTTTTAATGGGGGCTCCAGCATCTGAAGAATGGGATGGCTTGGGGTGGTGAGGGAGTGGAGGGAGAAGGCTTCAGTGGTTCCCGGCAGAAGCTCACATCATGTAAGCTTCCTCTCCAGCCCATCTCAGGACTCTCCTTGTTGACATACGTGTTTCCATTTACACTGCAGTATGTTTGCCAGAGGGCAATTGCTCCTTTAACCCGAACCCTTCTCTTTATGCCTTCTCTGTTTACTCATTTTAACCCTGCTCTCTTCATCACTGCCCATCCCTCCCCTTCCCTCTCCTCCACCTCTGATTCCTGTTTCTTAATCTACCTTGTTTTTTTTTTTTTGTTTCCATCTCCTTTCTCCCTCTGAATTTCTGTTCACCATCTCTTCCCTCTGCCTTGATGGCTTTCTTCTCTCTTTGCCCCTTGTCCATTCTCTTGTTTTTACTTCATTCACATTGAAGCTAAAGGTCATCCTCACGTGCAAAGAGATGTCCTCTTTGGGGCCACATCTGTCCCTGATTTCATTTGATAATATTTGAGGTCTTCCTCCTCTTTTCTCTCAACAGCTGAAATACTGCAGGAGAGCACAGAGACAGCAGGTAGCCTCCCTCCAAATTTAAAAAGCACCCTCAAACATGCAAACCAGAAAACAGTAAGTCTTCAGGGCTATGTTCGCACCAATGTGCCACAGTGGAGCTGTGTCATTTTGTACCAGCTGAGGACCTAGCTCAGGAACGAATTTCTTCCATTGTTCGAAGTAGCAGTTTGCAATATTTTCCTGGATTGTGTGCATGCTCTGAGTTTGCCTTTCAGCATTTCCTATCTTCAATTACTTCTACAGAGCTTGGAGCCAGTCCCTAGTTTCATAGAATAATGCCTTTTGTATCTCCACTCAGCACTTCAGGCCAAATCATTGTCAGTGGAACAGCATTGCAGCGAGGCATGGCTTTTCATAAATTTTTTTAAATATGTATGTATGTTGGCAAATGCTGCGTAAATGTTATAGCTTATCCTGGCAAAACAGCACTTTTGCTGTTACAGTGGAATTCCTTAGGGAAACTGGTATAAATTATCCCAGCGGAAGCATCCTTTTTGCCAGCTGAGGAAGGTAGGCTCGGAGGGGTGCCAGTAAGCCATTACTAACGCAGCTTTGGCCTTGGAACTGGATCGGTATCATTCGAACTCCCGTGCCAGGGAGGTTAGCATGCTTCAAATTTGAGCTAGAGCGTCTGTGTAGCTTTATACATGTGTGTTTTTTTCATAATGGCAATTTGCTCTCTCTCTCTTTTTTTTTTTTTTTTTTTAAAAATAAG
>VXAV01007471.1:188844-199527 GCA_013399715.1 Alectura lathami
TTTTTTTCTAGTAGGTTTTTTTTTTCCTTCTTCTTTTTTTTTTTTTTTTTTTTTTTTTTCTTTCTCATGGTGGGCTTACATTTAGGATGTTGCTAACAGGCTTTGGACTTCTACCTCCACAGCCTGAACTGGTTAGGGAAATCCTGGAGGGAGAACAGCAAGTGAGAAGAGAATTCAATAGAGATGCTATATTTCAGAGCCTAATTATGGACATTAGCATGTATGGCTTGAGGAGGTTGTGCAAAGAAAAGTTTTTTTTCTGTAGGAAAATGGATCTTTCAGGACAGTTAATGTTGCACTGACCTCTAACCTCCTTCCTCATCTCAGTCCTCTGGGATCACCCCCCTAGAAGGATGGGCACGTGTAAAGGGAGGCAAACTTCATTTTTCATTGCCTTTGGTGCAAAGACTAGATCAAGCTGAGGTAAATTTATTAGAGGGAGCCGTGCTTACGACGGCATTGTCAGGTTCCTCTGAAAGTTGGTGGAAGTCCTGAATTTTAATTTAATAGGGTGGGAAGTTTGTCTAGTTCTTATTATTCCTTCCCCAACTTGTTATTGTTCCCCTCCTTACCTTCTAACAGAGTTTTGGGATATCTAGAACTCTTCATGTTTAGAGAAAAAAATATCCCTGGGGAAGAAGAGGAATAATGCGTAGTTTGGCTTAGGATAATAAAATCTTGAACAGGATGGAGAAGAATAATGAGGAATGACTCCTTGCTGTTTCTCTCAGTTTTGGAGCTAGGAGGACAGCTGCTGGACTGTTCAGGTGCAGGCTCAAAACAAAAGTGGCTGCAGCTTTGCACAGGACAGAATCCATGGGACTGACTGCTGCAGGATGTTACATAGACCTGAACAGCAGATGGAATGAAGCTGGGGATCACTGAAGCTAGGAAGGGACAGGGAGTAACAGGCACTTCCCTTGCCCTGTGACTGCATCCAATCCTCTTTCTCTTTCTCCCAGGTAGATATCAGACCTTTAGCTCTGTCCCTGATATGGGGTTGGAACTAGTCCAGCTCACACCAAGAACTTCTTTGTGCCCCTGCACCCACATCTTTGAACAGTTAATATCCACACTTGTGTGGCTCAGGTAGGGTTGCATTCAGGTGAATATGTGCCATAATAAGAAGTGTTAATGGTAGTGTCACCTTCTCCCATTACATCTGCTCCCTCAAAGGAGGTGGGAGATCAAACCCACGTGCGCTGTATTTCCATGCAGCCATAGACAGCTGGGATCTAGAGAGGACATCCAGTCTGTGCTCGGCTCAGTAGCTCCTCCTAGCAGAAAATCTTCTCTATGAGGTACATTGTTTTCAGAGTCCTTTCAAGAAGGTGGAAAAAGCATTTTGCAAAACAATGGGAAGTGGAGAGTGTCATGAAAACACACTCCAGCTGAGATTTGGCACCAGCAACAGAAAGCTTAAAGAGTCTTGTCCAGCTCTTCATGGCTTTCAAAATGAACATCGCAATGCTGTAAGTCAAATAACATTGCCCAACCCTTTTCATCCTGTTTGTAATTCCACTAGGGACATCATTACAGTAACCAGCTGCTCTGGGATCCTCTAATGAAAACTTTGTTTCTGAATGGAATAATTTAAGCTTCATATTCAATTGTCAAACAGCTCTGTCTTTGCTCGGTGCATGGATGTGATTAGCCACAGCAAACCATTCTGCAGCTTAAACACACAATTGCATCTAGTATAAAAATGATTAATTAGGCAACGTGCTGTTTGGGAAGTTTACAAGCAGATCAATGAGTAATGTTTAAGTGAAAATTTTATAGAGACGTTACGGGCACTGCAGGTTGTGTGAAAGCCTTGTTGATGGCTTACAAATGCATGTGTTCATGTCCCATAAAGAAATTCTGCATCATGAAGACAGGTTCAGCAGTTATATATACATGGGAAGAAAAAGCCTGAGGTTTTTGGGGTTTTCCCTGTATAAATACTTTTTGACAGGGAATCATTTCTTTTTCCCCTCTCAAAACAGAGTTCAAAGGGTAGTTTCTACTTTGAGCAATATTTCTCCATTTCTGTTCAAAAATGACTTTTCTTCTTGTTTCTTTTCTTATCATTTCTGTTCAGAAATGGGGGAATGGAAGGGAAAGATTTTGTATGTGGGAAAATTACCGTTAAACTGGAAAAATCCACCCTCAGTTATGAAGGTGTTAACAAAAATAACCAGTGAATTTCAATGAAGTGATGCCCACCGTTAACGTTCATTGATGTTTTTTTTTTTTTTTTTTTTTTTTTTTTTTTNTGTAGAGAAATGGGTGGTCATATTTTCGTGTGATTACACCTCATTTTATCACGTCTTCCATAAGTTTCTCCAGCCTCTCTTGAAATGAATATATCTGTCTTGTGACTCACTGACTTCTGATATCAGAGATAAATCAGGGCTTTTAACTGTCTAAAAATCTTACCCACTAGCTGTCAGCTTGTATTGCTTTTTATAGCTGTAGAGGAGTCCGCTGCAGTGTTAGGTGTATCCTCGTGAACCAATTTTTAATTCTCTTTTCGCCCTGTATTTCTGGTTCCCATAAGAGGATCACAGCTGTCTTCTGCTCCTTGCAGCAGAAGCCACTCCTTCAGTGCTGATAATAGAGATTGTTGGGTTCAATGCTGTGTTTCCTGAGCTCTTTTTCTGAGGAAAGCTCAGAAACAACCTAGTGTAGAAGCAAAAATGAATTCTCAAAGAAAGACTAATTCTGGCTTGGTGTACATGGCCCACAGACAGCCCCAGGTGAAGGCTTTTAATTTGTACCTGAGCCCTTTTTGCATTGACAGTTGCAGACTCTCTCCGAAGTTGCATCTAATACATCTTCCTCCCCATTTGTAGCCTTTGGGATGAAGACAAATAAATAAACATGAGCAAGAGCATTTCTGTCCTGTACTGTATGTTGCCAAAAATAGTAGTCAGATGGAAAAGATTTTTCCAGAAGTCTTCTGCTGCATAATCTGTTTCAAATAAAGATAATAAAATAAACAACTGTTTATAAAGAGAACGCAAAGGAACAGGGCTCCCCCGCTGCCTGTTGTGAGGGCACTCTGTTCAGGCGTTGTCTGCAAGAATTCCTGATCTGGCATATAAGGTTCTGTTTTTTATCTCCAAACCCCCCACTCTGAAACACTGTGGGGCAGATTTCAGGAAACCTGTGGTAAATATAGCACCCCAGGAAACTCCTGGACTCTGGTGTGAACAGAGAGGGTTTAGGGTCCGAATGCCTGGGTCCTCGTTTCGTCTCCATCAGCAGCAGGCAAGGTTCTTGTTTGCTCCCTGTCTGTTTGTCCAGCTTGATGGTGGGCAAAGCATTGCGTGGGGTAGGAGACTTGTCAGCTGGTACTGCTAAAGGGCTTTGCAGATCAAACTGTGATCCATGTAAATACCCCTTCAGCAAGAGAGATGTCAATTTGATGAAGCTACTGCTCGGTTCCCCTTTAATCATGAATGTTCACAAGCTCCCGGAGTTGTGAGTATGGCCATTTTCCAGAGGTCTCTATTCCCCTCCAGCTTTCCTGTAGAAGTCTTTGAGAATCAGCTCTACTTGAAGATTTCCAATTTATCCTGCACTGAGCATGGTGGCCAGAAATCCTTCCAGAGCAGCCTTTCACACCACACCACAATATGTTTAAGAAAGTCTGCCTCTGATCCTGGCCAGATAGCTTGAAATGCAGAAGAGCAACAAATGAACAAGAGCCAGGGAATGTGGGAAAGGAAAAAGTGACCCAAACTTGGGGTTGGTTTTTCTTTCTTTGGTTATTTCTTTTTTCTTTTTTTTTTTCTTTTTTTTTTCTCGGAAGATTTGATTCAAATTTTGGCCTTTGCTTCAGACTGATTCTCCTGTTTAAAAAAAAAAAAAAAAAGCTAAAACCCAAACTTAAATATGCAAAGAAATAGATTTCCCGTCACAGGAAAAGAGGAGTGGACCTCCATGGCAGGTATAGAGGAGAAGATTGCCAGAGGTGGAAATTTTCTGGGATCTGTAAGTTGGGTTCAGCTGGTTATGAGTGTGAGGGACTAGATGTGAATATTGGATCCCTCTCTAATTTGATTCTTATGGCAGTGATTATATTTATATACAGCCTGCAGACTCCAACCAAGTGTGGTGTCTCCAGGGATGGCATAGCCACACGCAAAAGTGTTCCTACCCTAAACTGTCTGTAGTCTAAGCCAACAACAACTGAGAAGGGAAATGGAAGAAGAGAAAAAGGGATGGTCACCAAGAAGGTCTGGACATGAGGTTTAGATTCAGACTCCCCTCCAGCCAGGGAATCTGCCTCAGTATCCGCAGATCCTATCCCAGCTCATCCTTTCCCTGCTGGTGGTGATTTGGGGTGAGCAGCTCTCAGCGGCACCCTGCAGCACTCTGGGCAAGGAGGGGTGAGGAGCAGAGGACAGACAGATGTCTTTCCCCCTGGAAACCCACAACCTGGGCCCCTTGCCTGGATGGGGGCCTGAAAACGTGAATCTCTTCATAAAGTCGGGTTATCCAGTTTATAGTACAATTCCTTGGCAATGTATCCGTCAGTGTTTTTTTTTTTTTTTTTTCCTCTCTGTTTATCACAACCTTTTCATTCTTCAGTGTGTAGCTCTGTTTTACTAGTATAAATTTACATGTTATGGGCAGCAGAAGGTCAGGTGAAGCATATAAAAAGAGCTGATGTTAGTTTAGAGTAATTGAAAAATTACTGCCTGAACACACCGATCTGGTCAGCCCAGCGTCTGCAGCTTGTGCCTCTTTCTGGAATCTTTTAAAACGTTAATATTGGAATTAAGATAGGGTTTGTTTTCTACTCTGTCCTCCTCCCTGCTCAGCACTGGCATGCACTGTGTGCTCCGAAACATTTTCTTTATCTGCAGAGCAGTGCTGCAGACTGGCTCTCATCTCCTCTGTCTGTTTTAATTGTGGCCAAGGTTTCCTTTGAGGAATGAGGAGGGGAGGCAGGCTTGGCTTTCCCTTTCTCATCCAGCCATTTCTGGGCTGTAGTTAATTTTTGACTGTTTTATTTAAACGTTCATAGACTTGTGGCCTAAGCTGGGCTTAAGAGTGCACCAGGAAAGTGTTAAAAAACCATGTCTCGGGCAAGGCAAAGAAGGATAGGTTGATGCCAGGGCAATGTGTGTTTGATAAACATACGGATTTAAAGGGAGATAGGAGCAAGGAGGCACCTCGCCTGCATATGGCTGTATTATTTATGGATGTCCTCGCTGTGCGGTGAGAACCAGGTTCTGTTTAGCTCTCTTTGGGTGGTCTGCAGGAGATTCTGAGTAGCCTTCAGTAGCCTTCAGGCATAATTGCCAGGCATGCTCTTGTATCTGAGATAGCTTAATAAAGCATTACATATCTTACTGCTTCTATATTTTATTACCTAACCCAGTGCATGCGGTCAGTGGGTAATTAAATTCAGCTGTGTTTTTACTCTCTGTTTTAAGGTCGAAGTATGAATTTCTCCGCGAATTCTTTGAAACGGACTAATACGATGCATGCATGATAAAGGCAAGGCTAATCAGAGCCAGACTGTTAGTGCAATATAAGGTTGCCCCAGGTGTAATTTATTTTCGTATTATTGGTGGTTTTACTGTCGAACATATTAGAAGACGAAGAAGAAATAATAATTCTTTTCCGTGTATGGCCAGAAAGCTACAGGCTGGTTTGAGAAGCTGGGTTTTCTTTTCATTTCTATTTTATGCCACGTTTCAGCTCAACTGCTCGCGCGCTGTACTGAAGTCAATTTCAATTAACCTATTCCTTCATTAACTCGCTCTTTAAGTGCATGAGGATATTGCTAGATTGCTCGGTGCCATTATGAAAAGGATTGTGGTCCAGCCTTTATTAAAAGCAATGTCTGCAGTAAAATGTGTACTGGAAAAAGCTTAAGCAAATCTTTTTCTTGGATTTGACCAGCTGGGGCTGGAGTGATCACATGGGTTCCAGAAGGTGGAAGATTTTTCCTGAGGTGAGAGTGGGCTGGGAGCTGAGGAGGAGGAACCAGGGGTTGCTCAGCTTGTCATTTTCCGTGAGTCTGAGCAAGGCCATTGGTGTTTTGGATTCTCTGTGGTCCTCACTGAAGGCTGATTATGCAAAATGGAGAGATGAGAAGATCACAAGTACGGGACCTGGCCCCACTGGGGGCTGAACCTTAACCTCTAGCGACCCTCTCTATTCTACAAGAAGACTTTTAGAAAGCTTACAGGAATGTAGGGTGTGGTTAATCTCTGACTTGACTTGGATAAATGAAAAACATGTCTGTGGAGTTAGTCAGCACCTCTTCTCTTGATGGGGAGAGATGGGCACATTTAGGATGACACTCATCAGACTTGGTTCAGCATATCTTTGGCATCATATACTGAATGGTTAAAGTCTCTCTCCCTAGGTAAAGATGTGTATGAGATCAGCCTTCAGATTCAAAATCCACTGTAGCTGGCCTCATGCATGCATTTATGGTCACACAGACCTCAGAACAGGAGTCTCTACAATCCCCTGCCTTCAAGGGGAGATTTCATGTCACATAATGAAAAATGGCAAAGCTGTGGCAAGTCTTCCAGTTGCCACATGTCATATAAAGTGCTGTAACTTACTGCCTTTGTTCACACTTGCCCTATGGCCGAACGCATTGGATTAAACCATCCTAGCCATCCTTTGCTGAAGTCCTTCTCCAGAGCAGATTGAAACCATCCTGCAGGTAAACGACCCCACATGTACCACTTCCAAGGGATTTCTTTTTACATCATCCTTTCAGACAGGTGGCTCCCAATCCCAGTCAGGGACAGGATGCTGGGCAGAGCCAGCCCTTGCTTGTCTCTCAAGGGGCACCTGTCTGCCGGGTGACTGTGCCTTGCAGTAGCCATGACCACTTAGGCACTGCACAGGTAGCAGAGAGCTTGGCACAGTACACATGAAATCAGGTGCTTGTTTGACCTCTGCTTGGCCAGCTGCAAAAGGGTGAAAGAAATGTCCCCTTCTCCATGGTTGTCTTCCCCCCCCCCCCCCCGCCTCTAAATTAATAGTTGCAAAATATCTAGAGCTCCCTAGCTAATGGTGCTGCAAACCATGCAGCTTGACTCTGCTGTCACCAGTTGGAAGGAGCTGTGCTGGGCTTAGGAGTTAGTCCTGTAGAAGTATGATTATTTTATTGTTCTAGGAACAATAGGGTGGTCTGGCTGCTAAATTGCAGCACTCCCTATGCTGGGCTAGTGCTTTCCCTGCCTCTTTGGGGTCAGAATTTGGCCCTTTCTGGTTTCATGTTTTCCTACTGAACTCATGAACCTGTATCGAATGTCGAAGAAACAAGAACGTGATGGTGAGGCTCTGCCAGAGAAAGAGGGCTTCTCAAAGATCAGAGCTGTCCTTCACCAACTCAATCCCTTCCTTCCCCCTCTCCTCACTTTCTCCCCACCCCTTCCCTTCTTCCCAGTAGAGAACCACCCCCTGGTGCTGGTGAACCCAAGTGCTGCCTGAGAAAAACTTGATAGTGTGCAGATGCTGTTCTGTCTCTCAGCAATATTTACTTTTCAAAAGGATCTTAAGTAAGCGTGAGGCCAGTCTCTCAACGCGATGAGGTGGCCATTGCCTCCTCCAGCTGGAAGTGGGAAGCATGTCCTGAGTTTTTCTCACCATCCTTGGCCTTGCTTAGGGAGCGGGTGGAGCAGGAGCATCACCCTTGTTCCCTGACCCCTGACTCACTCCATGACCTGGGTGCGGAGGAGAAAAAAAAGTAGTTTCTCCCCCTTGCCCCTCCCAAAAGCAGCCTGGGAATATTCAGGCTCTGTGATATTGGGATTAACTTTGTTCAAACTTCTCTGCTCCAGCATGCATCCTGCAGCCCACGTTGGGGCATGGAAATGATTGCCAGCTGCTGTGAGCATGGAGTGAGCAAATGCCCTCTCTCCACAAGGGAACTGGTCGGGGGACGGGGAGCCGAAGGGCTGTCTGAGTCCCTGTGCTTCCCAGGCATGGCTCCGGGGCCCTGGCGGGCTCTTGGGGGGATTTGAGGTTTTCTCCCAGCCCATCTCTGATGTTGAGATCTGACTCGAACACATGCTGCAAGCTAATCGCGTGCATCTGTGCCTTTTAAAAACGCGGTCGCCTGCTGATTGGGTTTAATTCTTTATCTTATTCCTGCTAATCCATTTTCCAATCTGGTTCCCATTTAGAGACAAATTCCCCCAAACCCCAGCCACTGGTGGGATGGAAGTGCAGCAGCAGGGGTGAGGGGGTGGAAACAGAGTGGGGCACTTATAGGCTGAGGAGTGGACATGTAACCCGTGAGACGCCAGATAACAAAATCCCACCCCAGCTTGTGCCACAAATGCCTAACAGCCTTGTAACTGTCTCCACTTGGGATCCCACCTCCTGCAGGCTGCTATTGCCATGAAAACGTGACAGCAGCACGCTGCCAAGCATCCGAGGAATAATGGCCTGAGGCTTTTATTGGGTGGAAAGATTCCTTTGGAGCATACCACAGAGCTGGCCTGGTGGTCCAGCAGTAGTGGAACAACCTGGGCTGCTTTGAATTTTGCGGCCAGTATTGGGCTCGTGGGGCTGGTGAGTCCTGGCCAGGGAAGAACACTCCGAATGCACAAACTGTCCTCTTTCTCATTCCACCTCCTTGTCCAAGCCTCCAGTATGTTCATGTGTGGAGGCTGCCAATTGGGAGAGACATGCCCCAGCGCTGAGCGTGGTCTGTGTCATCTCCACCAGTGTCCCTCTGCCTTTTGGGAAATTATTGACCCTTTTGCCTCCACTTCCCCCTGTTTCTGCTTGGTTGTCCTCTCTTCCACCTCAGATTCCTCCTGCATCACTACAGTTTTTCTCATACCCCTCAACTGCAAGAGATGCCTTGGACATGGGCAGCAGACCCTGCAGTAGGCCTCATCTATGGAGCACTTCAGTCCTTGCAGGACTGGTTGTCCCATGGGGAGAGCATGCCTTGTTGGTGTGGGTGACTTAGCACCAGGAGACGACCACATGTTTCAGCCCTAGTATGAGCTGACCATGAGTCCTGATGCCCCCAGATCTTCAATGTGTCCCACTTTAAATCAAGCTGCATTTGCCCAGGTGCCTCTGTCAGCCCTGGATCCTCGCTGAGTGCCCAAGAGCCAGGCTCTGTGCTCCTGGAGCAGTGACTCCTCTAGCTCCCTGTTCTCTAGACCTTGGTCCTTCCAGCTCCCCTGGTCACCCACAGGGCAAGGAACAGTTTTGTTTTTTTTTTTTCTTTGAAATATATGCCTCTCTGTAAAAACGTATTGCAATTTGCTGAAATATTTAGCAGTTAGTGAGGACAAGCACAGAAGGCAAATGAGAAAAGGCTGATTTACTCTGTTGTGATAAAGAGCTGGAAGATGTGGCTCATGTTCCCAGATTTATCACCAGTTTATCCATGGCCTTGAACAATCCATTTCACTTCCTTCTGCCTCTGTTCCTCCTCCTGCTCTTTGGCCCTCCAGCTTATCAGCTCACGAGGTGAGTGGGAGCAGCTCATGCAGCCCTGTGCATCAGCACATGCTGGTGCAACCTGTCTGCTCATAACTCCCCTTCCAGCAGGATGGGGTCCTCGAGTGCTGGGTAAAAATAATGGATTTTCTAAAAGTGTAGAAACATGGTTATTAAATGAAGACCTGAAGGAAATATCAGTTCCTAAGTTCTCGGAGGACAAACAGAAAAACTAGCAAGCTTGTATTTTTTCCTTCAACTTTAGCAAATCTTCATGGTAGTGAAGGATAATGAGTTTGAAAGACCCATGCATTTTTAATGTTTCCAAGTGCATGTGTGTGCACATGTAGAAAATCCACGGTGCATTTTATAGGGTGGCCAAAAAGCACGAGTGAAGTGGCACATGATGCAGCAGCCAAAAGAACCCGTCGCCTGGCCCAGGAAAAATTATGACTGTAGCTCTAACCATTTTTTATCGTTTTCATCTCTATTGACTGACATGTATTTTCTTCCTTCCCTGACCCAGAACACCAGGACTCTGAAACTACTGAAATGTTTGCACAATCTTGAAGCATTTATTTAAAAGTTGCTTTTCCCTGAAGGGTAGGTACTACAGCCAGATTCAAAGTCAGATCAGAAAAAACAAACAAATACTATCTTTACAAGCCCTTCATATCGGTATGTACCAAAGGACCTATCGGCTTCCTTTTCCTTTTTGGCATTCTGACAACAGCCCAGCGCCTCAGGCAGAGAGCTGGAGTACGTGTTTACAACCCTTTCAAATTCACAGGCCAAACAGGAAAAGAAGGAAAATGTCAAAAATTACAAATAAAACAGTTGATCTTCAAAAGCAACGAGGCCTGCAAATGAATAATTTTTAGGCATGCTGTATCAGATTTCTTAAATATTTGTCACAGCTGTGAGTTGCATAGTGCACTGTTTGTTAACCTTAGAACTTGTCTTAAGTGCTCTCATGAATAAATTTATTTATACTGAAAAATCCAAGTGTCTTAATAACTAAAACGTTTTTCAGAGGAGTTGCTCCCCCCCTCCCTTTTTTTTTTTCCTAATGCTGCTGCAGAGAATTCTTCCCCATGTGCTCAACATATTGTGGTTTTGCTTCAGCACAAAGCAGGAGTGATGATAGAGATAGTGGGAAGAGAAAAATAGAATAGGAAAGCAGGAGGTGGAGAAATGATGGGACTTGCCTATGTCTTGGTTGTGGTTTTTTTTTTTTTTTTTTTTTTTTTT
>VXAV01007472.1:0-11817 GCA_013399715.1 Alectura lathami
CCTGCAGTGAACAGGGACATCTACAGCTGGATCAGTTTGCTTGGAGCCCTGCTCAGCCTGTCCTTGAAGATCTCCAGGGTAGAGGCATCCAGCACCTCTCTGGGGAAATTTCTCTTGTTTATGTTCTTATGGACATAATTCATAGGCAGTATGTTCCCAAAACTTCAGCTACTGTTCTTACATCAGGAGTTCAGATTTTCCTGACCTGCTTTCTTCCTGCCTTTGCAGCATTCTGGAGTGTCTCGTCACTGCCTTATCAGAGCCAAGCGTGTTACCAGTGCTGCCTACCCTGAGCCAGTGATGCCTCTTGTAAGTTATGCTCCTCCTGGTGCTCCACTGCCAGACTCTCTCCCTTCCCCACACCACATCAGAGTCCTGCCCACCCTCTCTGGTGTCTGTGGGCACTTTGAAAGAGGCCTTTGGGCCAATGGTCACAGGCTGATGTGCTTTCAGAGCACTTTTCAGTGCTTTTTAGGCCTCTCTGAAATGTGGGTGACAACACTGCACATGGCAGGGGTTTGGAGCTGGATGGTCTTTAAGGTTCTTTCCAACCCAAGCCAGTCTGTGATTCTGTGATTCTGAACAACAGAAGCCATTAAACTGCAGTGGTGCTGTTGGCTGCAACTTGTGGCAGACCCCATGTGGAACTTCAGGAGAAGCAAGGCCTTGTCCGCACAGTGTGAGGGCAGAAGGGACTTCAGGGTCAGGCCATTGATGTTCTCACCCTGCAGTCACCCCACCATCTGTGAAATGCAGTCAGTCTTTTTACTTCCATGCTCCCATTTGTTCCCTGTGTTCTCACTGCTATGGAGATGCAGTCAGCTGTGAAATGTTTTGAAATTTTTCCCCATGAAAGTCAGTCCAAAAATGAAGAACACAATGGAAGAAAATCCGTGTTTAGAGGAACAAAATCTGCCCTGGAAATTGTGTAACGGTTCCATTTTATGAATATATCTACGTCTTGCTCTCTGTTAGTTGGTTCTGAAATGTCAGAGTTTGGAGTCTTACTCCAGCCCAGTTAAAGGTTTTGTACCTCTGTATGGCTTGAACCGAATCATAATGGGCATTTTGTTTCAGAAAATAAATTTTCAGAAAGCCACTAGAAAGCAGGAAACCTGTAGTTTGTGAAGAGATGTGTTTAGAACTGGTAATTTCAGCAAAGTATGAGTGGGAGAGAGATGCTGTAATGAATTCTCCATGGTGGAAAAGTGCTTGTCACTGCTCAGCATGCAGTTCTGGGTTCAGCCCTGCAGTTTGTAACTAAATGCAGCTCTGTGGTCTCTGCAGTTCAGCCTCTTTCTCCACAGTGCCATGCGGAGTCTGTACTTTTTGACTGGAAACTCTGCAGAAAAAACAGTGGCATTTTAAGATGAAATGAACGTTTCAAGTAGTTGACACTTACTTACACTTGATGCCAAAATCGTCAAATACCAGAAAGTTGAGGCCAGGGTTTCTGTTTGACTTTTGATTTAAGTTGTGATACAGCAAAGGGAGAGGTGAAGAGAGGATCCAGAGTCACGTGGTGGGTTTGCACCAGCCATCACCGAGGGGGAACTGGGCTCAGGTGTTACTGAGGACAGAGACCGTGGGCTCAGTGTGTGCAGTCTCGAGGCCGCAGGAGCCTGCACAGCCAGCAGCAGCAGAGACTGGGGAGCTGGGACTGTAACAAAGCATGCATCACCTGCCCTGAGGAGGATTTACATCTATCTGGTGTCTCCAGATTCTACATGGGCTAAGGGAAAAACAAAACAAAACAAAACAAACAAACAAAAAAAACCCACAACTTTGCATGTAAATGTAATGTATAAAAGGAAAACCCATGAAGAAGCATCCCAGTGCTGTGCCCGCCTGCCCACATCCCACCTGGCAAAGTAGCTCTCCTCCCTTCCCCTCGGCAGCCCCGCACAGTGGGCAGGTGAGCTGATAGTGCCTTATCAAAGCCACATGTCAGAAACCTGGTACTGCTGTAGCGTGATATGCATTTGAAAGGGTTTTTCTGGATTTGTTAGAAACCCGGACCTTAACTGAATGATGTCAGTGACTCCCTATAAATATAGCTGTGCTAGAGCCTTTGATAACTGTGCCCATCATTTCATCTCATCAGCTCTCTCCCTGCTTTTTGTGCAGTCTGAAAAGGCCCATCAGGGAACAAGAGATCCTTCATGTTCTGTGAACACTCCTGAAATCAGAAGGGGCTGGGAGAAGATGATACACTGTCACCAACGCACATGGCACCCGTGTGAAGTTCATTCTCCATCAGTTCGGGAGCCATTGCAGGCAGCATGTCCCTGCACAGATGGTGTGCACTCAAGGGCTGAATGGGGCGCTGGGCTGACAGCCTCCCACTGCACTGCCAGACCTGGTTCGTGAGCAGAGCAGAACTCTCCCAAACCTGCATGTGTTGGGGTAGGTAGGTAGCACCACAGCTCATAAAAACCAGAGCTGAAGCACTAGCAAGAAATTGAATGTGCCAAATTTTAGGACTAAATGGGCAAGTATACGCAAACCAGCAAGTGGAGTTATTTAATCTGCAGCTTTGTGAGGTTTTGTTTGTTACTTTGTTGTTTTTTTTTTTTTTAGTGTAGATCTCTTTATATTAGTCCAGGTTTTATTTTTTATAAATTGGCTATGCCTTCCCAGAATTTTCAAAAGCACAGTTGGTTACAGATGAGTTGGTATAAGGATGGTTATACTAAGATCCATTACTTTTACCTTAAAGCATTAGAGCTATGTGATGTAGGAGCTCTGGCAGCTATACAAGACTGAGACTTTCCTTACACAGTTCTGCTGAAGAGCGGTGACATTTAGCAAACGTATACAGGCTCATTTAGGTAAGACAAGAATTAGATTAATTAGACTTCAGCTGTGCACAAGTGACAAGCCACAACAGGCAAACCCCCCTGTGTCAGCACTCCCAACAATTTGTATAAGCTGACGGTTCAGTCTTTGGCTGTTTTTATTTTCACTTCTACAGCATTCAAGATTAATGACAATTTTCTAGCATCAATAAGATAGCTCTCCTAAAAGATTAATGGAACTTGTATTGAAACAACCCCAGAGTTGGATCACAGTTTCCTAGCCAGGCTCTAGCGTATTGGTTTTGCTCTGTTTTCTCTTTCCTTTGCTCTCTTGCCTGCAGCCTCTCTGAATGTGGGTGGCAATGGTAATTCCTGACCTTGTTAAAAGCCAGTAAAGCAGTCCGATTTACCTTTTTAATTTATATTATCAATCATTAACATGGGCATATAGAGGTATTGTTTTTTAACATTTCTGATTACTTTTGGATAAATTTAATCCTGCCCTCCAAACACCTGTCTCACAGGCGCCTGTGCAGAGTGGTGCAGTGTCACCAGCACTTCTGTTCTGCAGGGGGCTCCCTGCCTGCCCATGGGACGAATCCTGCTAAGCAGGCCCCGGTTCAGCCTTTCTTCCAAAGAAGGCATTTCTGCACTTCTAGAACTGCCTAAAACATGCTACTGTGAGAGTAGCTCTCACCATCCTGACTGGAAGCTACTTCTTAGAGAAACCAGAATCTGTATTTTTTTTTTCACAGAGGCTGGTTGATAAATGGGTTACTTTTGCATTATCGTCAACTGAATATGACAACTGCACCAAATATTTGGCAAAGTTCAATTTTTAGATCAGTTTTCCTGAAGAAGCATAATTTCATATCCTGGTAAATATGATGATAGATTTATGGACTTGTAAGGATCTTTATGTACTGTATTTTGATGATTAATACAGTATGGAATTATCTAATGTGCATTTAACAGATTGAAAAAGGAGTTATCTATCTGACAGATTTTAAAGAGTATTCAGTGGAGAATAATCACTGAACATGAAATGTTTCTCATGGTGTTCCTCTTGGGTTGGCACTTGGACTGGCACAGTATGGCACCAATGGATTAA
Source organism: Alectura lathami (assembly GCA_013399715.1). Classification (NCBI taxonomy): domain Eukaryota; kingdom Metazoa; phylum Chordata; class Aves; order Galliformes; family Megapodiidae; genus Alectura; species Alectura lathami. The sequence goes on from VXAV01007472.1 coordinate 3,910, forward strand.
TCACAGTCATTCACTTGTCACAGTCATTGGGCCCCTCACTGCAAGAAGGACATCGAGGCCCTGGAGCGTGTCCAAAGAAGGGCAATGACGCTGGTGAAGGGCCTGGAGCACAATGCTGATGGGGACCGGCTGAGGGAACTGGGATTGCTCAGTCTGGACACGAGGAGGCTCAGGGGAGGCCTCATTGCTCTCTACAGCTGCCTGAAAGGAGGTTGCAGTGAGGTGGGAGTTGGCCTCTTCTCCCAGGTAAGGAATGACAGAATGAGAGGTAACGGCCTCAAGCTGTGCCAGGGGAGGTTCAAGTTGGGTGTTAGGAAAAACTTCTTCTCTGAGAGAGTGGTCAGGCGTTGGAATGGGCTGCCCAGGGAGGTGGTGGAGTCTCCTCCCCTGGAGGTGTTCAAGAAACGTGTGGATGGGGCATTTAGGGACATGGTTTAGAGTGCATGGTGGTGTTGGGTTGACAGTTGGACTAGATGATCTTAGAGTCTTTCCTAACCGTAGCGATTCTATGATTCTATATTTACCTCTGCATGCGGCACAGGAGGTGAAGCAATGGCCGCTCAAACACACTGATTTGTTCAGTCACTAAATTAGATTCCGTGTGTAGAAGAAGAAAAAAAAGTCTCAGTGCAGTCAGTTTAAGCTGAATGTAGGGCCACAGGATGAGGGCCATGCACGCACCTGCCAGCATACTGGAGAGGGGATGCTCTGGCTTCACCTGGTGCTCTTGGCCACAGGGATCACGGTGTGATGGTAAGGGCAATAGGCTCAGAGTGAAAGCACAGGCACAGGGCATCAAGGCAGGAGGCTGGGATTAACTCTGCATTTATGGAACTGTCCTTTATGAATGCAGAAATTTGGCAACACAGTGCAGAAAAGGGCTTCAGTACTGTTTGGAGTTAGGTATTGTAAGGGAGCACTGGCACTGATGCTTGAGCCACCTTTCAATAACAGACTTCCAATGATTATCAAAGCCACAGCAATTTTTAAGCTGTGTGATCTAAGCCTGCTCCCAAGGCAACTGTTGGCGTGCTGTCCTTAGCCATTTATTTGCTGTGTGACCATTCTGAGACCAAGAAGAGATTGGTAACAGTGATCTCTTTGCACACAACTGATGTGCCTCGTGTCCAGGAATGGCAGCGATGTGAAAAAACCGGTATGTGTCAGAGAAATATAAAACTGAAATTTGGCCTGATTCAACTCCTTTTTGGCAACTTTGGAGGCTTTAGTAACAACTCTGCACACCACTGTAATTCCTGATTGCACATGGCAGAATGCGTGCCTCCTGTTTTGCTTTTAGCAAGCATCATGCTGCCAGCGAGCACTGCTCACAGCGCTTGGTGTCTGCCTGTGTAACAGCGGTGTTCTGCAGCTGCATGCTGAAGGTGGGGAATCCTGAGGAATTTGTGACAGGCCTGGGGAATAGGAGCTGGGTGAGGACAGGCCCTTGTGAAGACCTTTGGCTTGTGAAACATGAGCACAGGGAGAAGGGCTGGGTGCGTTTGTTATTTTACCTCAGCTGGGAAGTGGAAATATCTTAGGTACTGAGAGGGATTTCAGAGGCAGGCAGTTTAATCACTTAATAGATCTCACTTCATTGCAATCATGATTTAACTGGAAAGTTTTGCTGTTCTGAAAGAGAACAGGTGTTCTCTAATAAATTAGATGAAGAACATAATTTTACGTCAAACACGACTGAGAAATACTTAAGATTTTTAAGGATGTGGAGTTTGCAAACTTTACTGTGTTGTATAAAACTGAACTCTGTTAAAAGCATAATACACGATCCTCACTCAAACTGAGAGAAAAATATTTCCCTGAGACATCAGGGAAAAATAGTGCCATCATGTAATTAAAGATAACATTTAAGTTAGGGCTACATCTGGAATATTAATTCATACATGTGCTAACTTTTGCTTGTTTAATTTTGCAATGTTAATAATCATTGAGCATATGTGTCCACTTTTCCTTACAGTATATTGGAGAGACGTATGTGAAATTAAATGAGTGGGACTTAGAAATGATAGATGTGCTGTTTTTTTCCCCGACTACACAATAGCACGTAACTGTAGGGAACAACTTGGATTAAACAGAATCCCACCATTAATCAGACCGGAAAAACACTTTTCTTGCTTCCATTTCTGTCCATTATGTTAGGAATAAACCCATTATGTTAGGAATAGAGATGAATATCCTGAAACATTTGCTTTTCCAGATCCATCAGAATTCTTCCCCCATGGTTTTCTGAGTCTCAATTACTTAAGTTCCCAACTATCTCCCAAATATAATTAAAGAGAACTTTAATATTGCCAACATACATTGCATTCCTTACAAAGTACGTGCATGGTACCTCTTTCATCACGTCCTAAACAGGGAATACTGAAGTTTGCTGTTAGTCCACGTCACACACAACAAAAGCTTTTTGGCTATTGGGTTTTTACTCCACTGGAGAAAAAGCAAAAGGGCACAAACAGAAACAAATCCAATACGAACCAACCCTTTAGTCTACTAAAGCAGCCTGTTCTGCACACACATATAAAAATAATAATCAGTCATTAATAAACACTGAACATTTGTAATGAAGGTCTGGTTCCAATACCAACCTAGTCCGAGCATCTTCAGTAGATTAATTGCTGTGAGATCGTATATCTCAGCAGCAGAAAGGCTAAATGGAGGTTTTAATGTGCTGCAAGCCAGCTGCATCAATGTAACTTATTCCCTCTAGTCAAGCAAGATCAATTTTAGGAGCAGCTATTATCCACACCCTTTCTTTTAAGGTTCTATTCTTTAATATTATAAATTGCTGCTATAGAAGAATTGGAAATGTTGCTAATTAGTACCTTCCTTTTGAAGGCTAAGGTTTTGAATTATTCCTGATCTTCTACTGAATCCATTAGAAAAAAAAAAAAAAAAAAAAAATTGTCCTTAATCTGAAGTAGGATTTCCCTCTCTTCCCTCAGAGGGGAAGAGATAAACTTCCATTAGAAGTCCAGTCCATCTCCTCAGGCCCTTGTCTGAAGTAAATTTGGCACTAGATCTCTACAAAGACGCATGGCAGGAAAAGCGGACACTGTTGTATAGATCTGCGATGAGCTCTCCCAGATGGACAACTCTTCCACATCACCAACCTCATGCAGCACAATTATACTGTTCAGCTGCTGCAGGAGCCTCAATACTTCTGAAGAACAGCGCGGGATTTTCTCTTTTTCTTAACTAATTAAAAGGACCATCTGATAGAATATGTAGCACACAATCCTAAATTAGGTTAGAGGATTAGTTTAGAGGATTTATCATGTGCAGTTCACATGTATTCACAGAATGGAGAACAAAATTCTCATATTAAATGGGCTCTAATTTTTAAGGAGATCCATACTTAGTGTCAGAATCTGATGCCCAGTAAATACTTAAACTGCCTTGTCTAATCCCTAGTAAATTCCCCTGCCAAAGCAGCTAGATTTGTACCACTCCTTCTACCAGCATCTGTAGTGGAGGAATCCCAGGACTGTTACCAAGACAATTTAATGCATTGCCAATGTACTGGATTTATCAAACACCTGCAAGCCAGCATGAGGTAGAGCAGAGCCAGTGACACCACAAATCATGCTGCAGGTGGATTTGGCCCCTTGCAACATCACTGGCCTGAAGGATGTCCTGGACGTGGCAAAGCTCCAGCCAGTTACACCCACTGGAGCAGTGAATGAAACCTGAGTACCAGGGCCGTCTGCTCCGTTAGTCGCTGCACAAACAGACGTGACCATCACCGCCCTGGTGCATCTGTGTGTGACTTTTCTGTCAAACTGACAAGGACAAGGGAAATGCTGCTGCACTGATTCTGTAAATATAGACATACTACCTCCTGTTTTTAACTTCACAAGACTTCATTTCCAACATGTAATTTCAATTTTTGGAAGACAAAGTTAAGTAAGATGCAGAGAAGGAATTTGTTTTTAGAATATTGATTTTATTGAAGTATACTAAAATATGTAGGTATGGACTTTTTAACAGGAAAAACTGCTTGTTACATTGTTTAGCTCAGTTTAATTTCAGAAGTTCTACCTTTGGAAACCCATGGGAACTATGGCATGAGACTAGTGACAACCATTTCCAGGACAGAAAAAGCAAAGTTCAATACACTGCAAATGACACAGCACCCTCCTGAAGTGCTCACGTGCAACCAGAAATGTCTGACAACTAGGAAGTGTTGCTATTGGACAAATTTTTCCTAAAAATTGCACTAAATCAATGCATCTTGGCTTCCAGGTTCCACTAGGGGAAACTGTTGATGTCATGGGTGATAACAACATGTTGGGCTGCGCAATTTGTACTTCTTCTGTTGCCAGAAAAAGTATCAGCCAAATATCGGTGGTTAGCAGTCAAGATTCAACCTATGTGACTGTTTTTGGAAGCTACCTACCTATTTAAAAGCTGAAGAACTAATTTAAAAATAACTAATTTTAGAAGTAAAGAACTACTTTGCCTTTACAGCAGTTTCCAGAGCTGCTAATAAAGCCTCCATCTGTTCTCCAGGAAAAGCAAAGATGTATGCAGATATGTCCTCAATAAACTGTGGTAGCTTTTGAAAAGTTTCTAGCTCTCTAAAATATGCATCTACTAACCAATCTGCAGAAAATGTACTTTCCCTATTACTGTTACCACCAGTCCTTTCTGGACACATACTTGAACAAGCCATCTCTCTGAGAGTTAAAGTAAAGGGTGAAAACAAATTATAAACTGAACAAAAATTTAGCAGCATCTTGTTAAACAAAATCAACCACAACTCTCTTTGCTGACTGCAGAAATCTTGTTCTGTGCGCTCACAGAAGCTTTCAATTTTCTCCTCTGGATGAACAATGTTCAGAAGTTCTTGTTTTACTGGTAGGGATTGAAGATAATCGAGCGGCAACTTTCCATTGCAGTCTCTCCGTTGTAGAAGGACTGGTCCTGCAGGAAAAATACAAACATTAATAATAACAACATGTCCCATTTGGCAGCTGAGCAAGATTTCAGTGGTGTTTTTCTTCTTTTGTGGCAGAAACTAGGAATCTGTTTAAAATCATTTTTGTACCAAGTTTTGTTGATGCGACAGATGAGGTTGGCATTGGCAACACAATCTAGAACTTGCAGACAGAACCATTACAGTAGTTTCTTACGACATTGTTTTAAGCGCCTTCCTGGGTTTGCTACGTTGAAAGTGAAGGATTATTAAATAGAAATGTAGAAGAAATTCAAACATATCCTATCCTAAAATTTCAAGTAGCGATACACAGAATACATAAAAGTTGAATGCTATTACTGATGTAAAAGATCATTAAGCATTTTACAGTCCAGGTTATTTGCTGACACTGTCTCAAAATTAAAAGCTATTTACCATAATGGTCTTTATTTTACCTTTTTGCGTGGTGCAGCCAGCCTTGTACTAGGCCAAGCAGCAAGGTAAAATACTGAGGTAGGAGCCCTGGTTTTTCTTAGTTCAGTTACAAATTTGGTCTTAGCAGATCTCTGCAAAAATTAATTACCATAATAAGTAGATTTAAAGTAAGTAAATGGGGCATGTTTTACTTGCTCAGATTATACTAAATTCTTTCAGTATTTCCTGTTCATTAGTACTACTAATATTTATTTATTAATAATATTATTAATTAATATTTAAACAGATTACAGTTGTCTTGATAAGTTTAAGAAAAGGGACATCTGTAACAAAAAATGAAGTGGGTTGAAACACTACAAAGATGAAACAATATGAATCTTCTTACGTAAATTTGGGTTGCAATGCTAAAGCAGTGATGCAATTTTATAACTTTCATGTGTTTTCAGAAATATATTTTAATTACTAAAGGTAATTCACAACATATCCATTATCAGAGGTTTTAACTTTGCTGTGATAAAGTTGCATTTTTTTTTTTTACTTCTTCACTGATTTTGTGAAATAATTAACTGTTGCAAGTTAAGGACTTTTTAAGAGAAAGAATCAGAAGAAGCTATTGCAGAGACATACTCCAGGCTGTTGAGCTGAGTAAAGTGAGACTGAATGGGTAGCATGCTTCCTACCATAGCCTTGTCAGCTACTTGACACCAAGACCCAGAGTGTGACAAAGGCAAAGATAAGGGTGCACGCAGCCTTACAGTTGCCAGAAAACTTTGATGAATGCAAGTGCAAGTAGAGCTCTTCCCCTAGGACAACAGGATCATCCACTACCTATTCTTCACGACAGCCTAGGAAAAATGCACAGCTGTCAGAGCAGTGCCATCTCAGTGGAGGAGCCAGGCTTACGGCAATATTGGCTACTGCATCACTTAGACCGATGGAAGTGAGCCCAGGTATTGGCTTGGCGTGTCAGACGTGTGGGTCAGTAGATACATAAAGCACCTGGGAGCCCCAGAACCGGAGCTCAGTAAACATAGAGAGGTAGAGCTGCAGAGGAATGTATTGATCACGAGCCAGTGCTTGCACAACAGAGGGAAATAGCCTTTAGGGGGCAGGAGAAGACTGTAAATACAGAGGGTCTTATGCCAAGAATGAAATAAAATTTTGTTTCTCCAGCTTAATTAAGTAACAGGCCATCTGAATACAGTGCATTCTTTTACCTTAAGGCTATATACAGAATGATTTTTATTGAAAAAATCTGGACTCAGCTTACAATGCATAGAGATTAAATCAACACAGTACGTCAACGGTAAGGATATTGCAAATAGTCATTTTAATAAATGAAGTCAAAGAAGAAAGAGTTGATATGCAAGATCAGTCTTGTAGATTTTTTTTTTTTTTAATAAACATGTTAAGTTCACTATACTGATACAGGATATTTCGAGAAAAGATACAACAAGATCCCTGTCACTGAACAAAAAATATTGTTCAAAACATTTATCATGTGTCTGCCTAAGGGGCAATGTATCTTTTTTAGAAACTAAGGCATCCCTCCCACTATTATCCCTAAACAGCAGTTATCACAATTACAATATGGATTCCTTTCTTAAACTAATTAGCAAGCTAATTGTATTCTTCAAAGACCATCACATTAATTTTCATAAATGCTGAATAACTTTATATTGAAATACATGATTATATAGAGATATACTGATCTATTTTTGCATTATGGTAAAAATAGATCAAAATAAAAGAAAACCCTTAGCTTTGCTTGGTGACTAGGTAATCTTTATCTTCATTAATTAGTTTGGAGGATATAGTTACAATGCAAATGGTGCAAAATGCAGAATAAGAACATTATCATATTGGAAAAAAAAAGCAAAAAGCCTGGTTAATTTCATATTCAGCTGGTCAAAATAACTGTAAGAACAGTAAAATTTTTAATGTGACCAAAAGAGCTTGGTTTAAAAGTGTTTTAAAGAAAATATTTTATAACAACGTTTTATTTTACACAACTATTAATCAAAGCACCACAAACTTCACATGCCCTCAGAACAGGGTAATTTCCCTAAACCAGTTTAGCATAAATGCACTCACCCCCATGCTGAAGTAGCAGCTTGCCAATTTCTACATGTCCATTTGACAGTGCATCATGCAAAGGAGTCACCCCGTCCACTTGACTGAGCAGGTCTACCTCTGGACAGCGCTGCAAAATTTCACGGACACACACTGTGCTGCCATGGTTACAGGCTTCATGCAAAGGCGTCCAGCCAGCATAGTCTGAATTATAAATCAAGGGAAGTTTTAAAACAGCAGAAGTAGCACTAAAATGCTAATAATGTAATTCATTAGACAGGAAAACAGTTTACTTTTCAGGATTCATTACGGTTGCAGTGGCAACTTGTAATTTCAAAATAAGAAATTTTATTGAAAACCAGTCCTTTAAAAATTAGTAGAAAATGCAATGTTAAAACACACAGCCATAAATTAACCTTCCAGCAACTTTTGCTATGATGTCCTGATCTTGCATTATTTAGAATAAC
>VXAV01007472.1:18495-33263 GCA_013399715.1 Alectura lathami
GGAATGAAACACTGAAATGTTTCCATCTGCAGTCTGTAAGGGTCAAAAAGTTCAGGGTAGTTTTTGGACCTATTGCTGAAGTGTCTTTAATAAACAACATCAAGTTTGTTAAGAGAAAAGTCTCATCTGAGAATTGGCCTGAGCAAAGATGTCTCGAACTGACTCTCTCTCTTATTATGATATGCTTAAACCTCAACCGAAGCTGACAAGAGAGCTGCAAAGATTTTTTTTTCTTCATACTCCATGGTCGTCCTTCCACATTAATACCTATTGAGATTTATTTAAAAGGATTTCACTAAGAAAGCTGTTCTGTTTGGTCTTTGCTTGGAATAGACAGACATACAGCCAGCCACACACGTGCAGAGTAAAACAGAGTTTCCTGCGTACATACATATCACACTGGACAAATGCATGGGTGCAAAAGAAAGCAAAATACAACCTGAATGTAAGCTGATAATTTTAATTTAGGACTTCTTTAGTGTAGCTGATTAAAAGACTCGGATGCATTTCAAATACTCACCGTCGCAGGCAATGGCAATGTATTGTGCTAAATTATCAGCTACTTGGTGAAACGCATTCCTGTCCATAAGCAAACTTGAGATGATCCAATAATCCACTACAGTTCCAAGAATTGCATTTAATAGACCAGCTATTTCACATCTGAAAGCCTAAAAGGGAAAGAAAAGAGTATCTACAGACCTGTACTGTACAGCAAATTCACACTGATAACATAACAGTAATAATACTAGAGAACACCTTTAGAAAAAAGCCCCTGATGTCACCATATCACCTCTTCAGTGGTGTTTCTTCTGCTCAAAAGCCAACTGTTGCTGCCAGGTCAATGAAATTAATTATGCCATTGATGCCACAAGAATTAAGATTTGCCATAGGAGAAATACAAGTAATTTGGAAACACACTTTGTAAAACACCATGCAAAATGTGATCAAAGCTTACAAGTACAAAGTGATTTATTTTTAAATTAGGTTTTGTTTAACTGTAAAATTTCAAATACTGCATTTTCACTAGTTAACGTTGCATTTCCTTATACAGTTAAAGCGACCTTATCTTCCTTGCTCTATTAGGATTCTCTTTGCCTAAAGGAACCATCACAAAATCATAGGCCCTGTTGTGATTAACCACACCTGTGCCAAAAGGGGGCCATTTTGTAAGGTGTTACTCTCCTGCAAAGAAAAAGCATGTGTGATCAGGAAACTTTCTTCTTCTAAAATAAACAAACATACAAACAAACAAAAACCAACAACTAAAACCAGCAGCTGCATATTTAGAATGAAGTGCAGCAAGGACACTAGCCTTAGCATTTTCTGCCCTGAATGTACAGGAAAGGCCATGTGCAGATGAAGAATGCAAGGCATATTTTCTGAGAGACATAAAAGGAAGATGTGTAGCACAACATGTCATCCAGGAAGTCCTGTGAGATAAATGAATGCCCTTATTCATTCATTCATATGCATTTCACTTCATCAGTATGGGCTGAGTAGAGCGCTGCTTCCAGTGTCCAGGTTAGCCTGTGCCGAGGATAGTCAGATCTGTCTGCGTAATGCCCACGTAGAAATATTTTTGGCAATGATTCTGAAATAAGATATTCCTCCAACCACACGTGCAACCACAGCAAATTCACAGCTTTGTATGTCAGTTTTGAATGTGAAAACTGGAAGAATATATGCACCATAGTGGGAACACAGGAAATTTCTTCGACAAAATGAGCAGAGCCTACCTAAGTCTCACTGGTTACATGAGAGCATCTGCTGGTACACTGCATTCTGGTGAAAGAGAATGCATACTTCAAAACACTTTGGTTAAAAGGGAAATTGAACCAAATACGTATTTATTGGTCAGCTTGTGACTAAAGAGTTACTTAACGGAAGCAGAACTTTTCTGTCTGCTGTTGTGCTCTCACGCCACAATCAAAAGTTTGTCTCACACACCTTTGAGAACAAAATACATTCAGGCATGGTTTAAAATAACTTCATAGCCTTCCCTCGAGAGATAGGAAGCACCAACGACTGAAGCAGTTTGAGCTCCATCAGTAAGACACACAGACATATATGAGCGCTACAGAGCCTATAACAGAGATGAGATTTACTGCACAAAGGTTACAAAATAATTTTCGGAAAGCCTACATAAATAATGTCCATACGGGTAATGGACATCCTTATTATTCAAAAGAAAATAATAAACAGAACCACAAATAAACATTGTGCGGTGAGGTGAGGTGATCTCCATCACTGAAGGCTTTTAAGAACTGTTTAGACAAAATCTGTCAGGAATGCAATCTTTAAGATAGCTTCCAGACCTAATTCCTCTTATTTTGATCAGCTCTACTTGATTTGGTTGGCCCATTGCTTTTCTGTATCCTAATACATTATCTTACATGAACTGGGAGATCTCTTTAAGAAAAAAAAGAGAGAAAGCATTGATATGGAAGGTCAAGAACTTGAAAACCGATTTTTTCTGCTAGTATTTAAATATTTGAAAAAATATATGGCTCCCTATCTTCTCAGAATTCAGGAACAGAAACTGAAGAACCAGTTCGAAACATCTCAAACGTGTCTGAGTTTCCCTTAGGTATGCACACCTCTTCGTCTTTGGACACCAAAGCAAAATACTGGGTGAATAATTTAATCCTGTCAACGACTCTCAAGTGAAAATAAATCAGAAAAATGCAGCAAATAATCAGATTGTTAACAGAAGTCAGTGACAGGGTAAAGGCCATGCAGGTGTAGTCTGAGGCAGGTGCATGCAAAGCACAAGTATTTACATTGTTTTTCTTTATTTCCAAATAACAAGGCTGTATTACTTGATCTGTGAAGTGTTGTTGGGGCAGGAGGGGCAAGTCTACTGAAATAATGATTGTTAACACTGCAAGTATTAATGACGTTTCACAAAGTCAGATGTATAGTTGCAATGTAAATCTGGCTCTTGATGCAAGAGCTGCAACTACCTTTACGGAGCTAAGTATCCCTGCACAGTGACAAAGACAACCTTGATAATGCCAACTGGCACAGGCGTAGATGGCATCTTGATAAATGGTACAAACTAAGAGCTTCTACTTAATATCTTTAAATAGATGGTTCAGTGTTACAAATAGGGAGAAAAATACTCTAATTTACTGAAAGTATCATCTGTTTAAAAAATACTAACGTATCAAAAATATTTTCATTTCTCAATCACAGAACAATACAAACATAGTAATGAAAATGTATGTGCACAATATTAAAAAGGAAACAGAAGCAAGCATTTCCATTTGACATGGGAATTGTTACCATGTGTGACAAACAAATAGCTCCTGCTTTCAGACTCAAGAGATTAACTCTTAAAAAGTAAAGTCTCCTTTACAGTTTTACACTGTTGTTTTAAAGCCACAGTTTTCCTGAAACTTAGTTGATATTTTTAATAATCAAATTACCATAAAAAAATACATAAAGCAAAAAGTTTCAGCTACAATATTTTTAGAATATACGAATAAATTCATTCAAAGGTAAGCGATCTCTGTATGTAAATCGGTATCAAAAGCAATACTGGGAACAGTATGTGAAAATTCTTATTGTGAATACAAAACAAGTCACCCATATAAATTATATAAGTTCCTATGCCACTACCAAAGGCAATTTTGGATTTAGTAAAAATACTTCTACATGAGAGGTTTTTGTTTACACCACTATTTAGTTAAACCATGTGGCTATTACTCACTGAACACAAGCCTCCAATCAACAAAAACCGGGAATATTCAGAAACCACTGATTTTGGCCCTACCATTTATTCTTTAACTTTTAACCAAACCTGAAGACGATTTATTTTTAACAGTTTGTTTCCTTATGTATCGGGTACATTAAGAAACTATTCGAGTCCCTCTCTTTTTCCCATAAACACGTATTTTTAAAATTCCTAATACTAATGTACTATTACAAAACGTAGTATTCCAAAGTATGCTGAAAAGATTCCTAATGGAACTGCAGTATTACTTTTGCTTACAATACCAAAGTGGGTATTGGCACAATTGTTGCATAATTGCATAATTGTTGGCACAATTATTTTTTTTTCACAGCAGCCTGTATGGTGCTTTGTTTTGAATTTGTTCCTAAAACAGTGCTTGTAACACACAATGGTTTTACCAGTTGCTGAACAGTGCACAGCATCAAAGCTTTCACATTTTCACTGATACCTGCTCGCAAGGCTCGAGATGCTAACTGGGAAAATGAGAAACTCTTGGTGCCTGCTTGCTGGGGGTGCACAAGAGGCTGGGAGGGGTTGCAGACATGACTGCTGACCCCAGCTGACCAAAGGAACAGCCCATAGCGCATCATGCTCAGCAATAAAATCTGTTGGGGAAGGAGAAGGGGGGACATCTGGAGTTACGGCACTTGTCTTGCCAAGCGACTGCTGCGACTGCCACGCGTGCTGAAGCCCTGCTTTCCAGGAAGCTGCTGGACACCTGCCTGCCAATGGGCAGGAGTGAATGAACTCCTTATATTCCTGTGGCTACGTCTAAGGCTTTGCTTCACTTACTAAACTGCCTTTGTCCCTACTCACGAGTTTTATTGCTTTTGCCCTTCCAGTTCTCTCCCCATCCTGATGAAGGAAGGACTGCGGCTGAGCTGGGGCCGACCTGCCAGCTAAGGCAACCCACCGCACCATGCCCAGCAAACTGAATTACATCCAGTTCAGCACTTGATTTCAAAACCCTCTTCCCGTTGTTAGTGCTGAGAATCAATACCATCTCACCAAGAAAAAGCACTGAAGTGGGAAGAGACTGTTGACTGTGTTAGCATACAGAGGTCATACCAGTACGGCCGATGACTGCTAGCTTCGCAAATGCAGCTCCTGCACTGCTATTCCACTTGATGCTTTCCTGAGTCAAGTACAGTGCTCCAGTGACGTAAGTTTTAGTACACGCAGAAGTTCTCACTGGAAAGCTTTAAGTCACAGGAAAATTCATTTAAACTTTTTTACTTCAAATTACAGTTATTTTAGAGATGCTTTTTAGAGTTCTTTTTTATGAGGTGTAATGTCTTTAGGGTTATGCAGTACTCTGAAAGTGCCTAAAACATACTTCCAATAAAATTTTTGGGATTGATGGAAGGCCATTCAGCTCTATGAATTTATACCACACTGAAACGATATCCAAAACATGTTAGAAAACACATAAGAAGTATGTAAGATGATGCAAATAAAAAATTGAATGAATCTCTTTTACACTTCCTTGTCAGGTTACGGACCTCAGCCTTATTAAAAAAAAAAAAAAAAAAAAAAAACTGCAGCTGTGGGATGAAAAGCATTTAGGATACTATCAGTGATATAGGATCACTGTGAAAAGCTGCATTAACTGCATGGCTGCACAGCACAATAAACACCTTTGCTCCTTGTTTTGTTCTAAATTAATTTCACAGCTTTGATTCAAGGAACCTTGTATAAGTTTCTCCATCAACTCTATTTACTTTTGAACTATGTCACGTACAGAATCATTTCTATGATTTTATGATTTTAGCTTTACATTCAATATTGATTCAAAGAACTCAAGAGATGGGAAAACTTCTATGTTCTCTGGCCCTGCATTTTTTATTCTACAAGGATAGTGTCAGCTTTTTTTCACCAAACTGTCTCAGCAGATTAACACAGTAACGAGTGAGGGCATTCAATTTCCTGTCGTTAACTTTATTCTTTATTTAAGACAAGGTAAATTCGAAGAAATCAAAGGCATCTGTATATGTAACTCCAGACAGGCATGTATGTAACCATAGTCTTTATAGCCCTTCATTCTTCCTTTTTGTTTGTTTCTGATACAGGATATAAGGGGCCTGGAAAATGAAACACCTTCAGAGTATTTACTCCAAGAAACACTAATTCTTATTCAGAATTTCAGCATGAAATTTCTTACTTAAGATACTACAACTGTTTCTTGCTTGCTCTTTTCACGCATATGTATTTATGTACCTTTCCATATATAGTTTACCTATTTTTTCTGCAACAAATCTAGAGGAGAGGGAATATATACAGAGATGTTTCCTCCCCTCTACTGCTGAATTGTTGTAATCTCTTTGAATCATGTAAAAAGAGATGCTTGTCGTCTAATTCTAAATAGCAAAAAAACCCTAACAAACCACAAACAAAACCCCTCACCTTCACAGCTTAGAAGTGAATCTGTTAGATATACCCCTCAAAAATGTCATCAAATCATTTCTCTGTTTTTATTCACAGGTATGTTCACTGGACAATTGCACAGATGTTCAGCACATCTCAGCTGGTATGTTTGTTTCCTTCCACAAGCAAATAGCCTTGTGTGAGCAGGCAGATACAGTCACCCTTTTACACTGTGGTATCAAACTATTTCTCTGCCTTTACACACAGTAAGAACATCTAAGTCACTCCTTTAATTTTAGTTGCTGAGTGACCTTGTGTGCATATTGCCAATGTGCTGCCTGATAAGCAAACAGCTTTTTAAAAACAAAACAATTACCCATACTCTCAAAATGTACGAGTGAAACACATTACACCCAATATGCTCTATTTATGGTATGCGTGTCTAGAATAACTAAAAAAAAAAAAAAAAAAAAAAAAAAAANAAAGAAAAGAAAAGAAAAAAAAAGAAAAGAAAAGAAAAGAAAAAAGCAAAGAAAACATGTTTTTCTTCCGTCTTTTGGCTCCTTTAAGCTTTTCAACTATATTATGGAAGTCTTTGAATTTATGGAAAAATCAGTATTTCTGATTCTAGTATATCTAGATTCTAGTATTTCTAGATTCAGGTTCTAGTATAACAAAATTGAGAGTGCAGAAAGCAATAATGATCAGTTTTGTGTGTAAAAACACAGTATTTTTTTTTAGTATTTTTTTGTCAAAGAATGCAAAGGAAAACGTTTTATAAACATACGAGGCTAAAGGATAAGGCCATAAGAAAGAACATACAACACTACAGACACTATCAGGCAACAGTAGAGAAGAGCTGCTTTTTAAGGCTAGAATTCGTATCTGCAGGGACATTGTACATTGTGGTGCATAGGATCAAAATGGAAAAGCAATAGACACCATGGCTTTGTGATGAAAATACAATTCTTATATATATATATTTACATCTAATATATGTGGAAATATGAAAAATCAAATGTAAACGATGTAGGGCTATCTTTTATGCTGTGCTTTAGTCCTTCTCTTTTCTTCATGTAAGTACTATACTCCATCTGGCACAAGTGATTGTTCTGCTTACACAACAAACTGTTTATGATAAAGGTATGGCTTGTAATACTGGAACTGGTCAAAAGAAGGTATAGTAGAAAAAAAAAAAGGGTGCCTAGACTTAAACTGTACGCTCAACACCAAGAAACATACAAAAGCAGTCTCATTTTCCAAAGAAAAAGAATGGCCACTGAAATCAACTGAATGTGAGCCTACTTGGCGCTCACAACCTTTCAAAAGGTAGATTGTTTAAATATAAATATGGGCATAGAAGCCTAATTTTAGGCACTTTTTTTAATATCTTGACCAAGGATAAAAGGCAGCACTGTTTCAGAATATCTGGCTTTGATACCCCTCAAAAAAAGGTAGGAGGTCTGGCTAGGTAAGATGAGTGAAACTCTCATTATGTTTAATCTTTCTCCTTTCTTAACGTAATGAAGAACTAGTAGCTATTATATTGAAAGTGCTTTTTCATCCAGATCACTTGATTTTCTACTGTTGTTCTGTTACTGTAATGAAAAAGTGAATGAAGTAACTATTTATTCTGTGGTTTCACAATAATTTAAAAGCGAATGCAGAGACAGCAGTAAGTTNTGTCTTCAATTCCATTTTTATGAAAAGATCTATGGAAGATACCAAATGAAACTAAAGGACGTGGGAAGAAATTGGGGCATCTAATAAAATAAAAAAACATGTACTTGTAGAAAACCATAAAAAACTACTTGTTTTGTTAGCTTTCTCCTTCCAGCGTATCCTGAATACAATCACTGTAAAATAAGATAATCATCTCTTTTGTTACACCTTATTGTTTGACAAGACGTTTTAAGCTTGTGTCCCTAATGACTACGGTAATACCTGCTGGTAAGGGCATGTGAACATCTGAATGTAGCCAACAAGCTACTCATGACTCGTTTCTTCTCTACAGATCAATATGAGAACCTTATGGATCAATTCATTTCCTTTAGTGGAGCAAAAACCAGCATGCTTCACAACAAAAGGCAGATATAACAAGCAGCTGTGATACTTACATATAATTCCTCACAAAAGAATGAACAAAGAAATGTCTTTTAAAAAAACATGTCAGTCTCTATTTTAAAGCATAAAATTCATACTCACATCATTTGTTCTTTCCAGTTCTCTATAGGAAAGTATGACCCAATCGGCTAGAATATTTATGTGTTTAGTAAAAAGCACTGAGGTTTCGCTTCCCAACCAAAAGGTCTTCAGAAGAACTGTCTGTGGCATTACTTGCTGGTGCTGTAAATTGGTCCCTTCAACCAAACTGTAAAAAAAAAGCACATGAAAAAAAAACTAAATCTTTATGCCGCTTTGATTAGTACAGCTACTAGACAGAAACCTCGCCTTCTGTCAAAACATACAAAGGTTTGGCAATTTTAAAGTATGCAAAGATCAGACACAATTTCTGATGAATAATAAGTAAAATAATGACGACTATTACAGTCAAACTGAAGGAATGCCAATAGTGTGCTAATATATTAAGGCTGCCTTTATTACAAAAAGGCAGAGCAAAATTTGTTTATATTTCATGAACTAAGGAAAGATAATTACCTCCCTAGTGAAAGATAACATTTAATTGATTATTTTTAATATCAGTACTTTCAAAATAGTGCTCGTCTAACTTACAGAATGGATAAGAAGGCAATGCAAAGTCACAAATGCAGCTTCATGAGCAAAAGTAAATGCTTCCTGAAACTTGTAATATAGTGAAGTAATAGTGCTGTGAAAAGCTAGAGGTCTTAAAGCACAATTAGGAAAAACCAATAACAATTACAATAAATAAACTGAGAACTGAAAAGAAATGAAAAAGAAATGAAAAGAAATCTTAAGTGACAGCATTTCTGTGGAATGGAATATTATTACAGAGATACAAAAACCAGGATACAACCAGCTGTAGGTACAGAAATGCTTGTGACATTGTGGAAAAGTAATAAAATTGTTATCCTATAAAGCTCACCTTTTTGTCAGAAACTCTACTTCAGCCTTCACCAAGTCAAAGAAAAACTTCAATAATGTTTTGTGAACCCTCTGTTCATCTGCCTTCGCTGAAACTGGGACTGCATGACAAACGTTTTCGCAATAAAGGCAAGACCTGAAAAATAAACACACAAAAAAATCCACTTGTATGACAGAAATTATCTGATTTCTTGGCAAAGAAGGCAGTTTTGACTTTTGACAATTTTGACAAGGAAATATCTTATTCCCCAGTAACACTCATCATTTTAAGGACAAACTTCCTGTTTTTAATGCCACATTTCCTCAAAAAACTTAACATGTTTGTGACTAGGGCCTTGTGCTGTAGATGAAGATTTTGTATTATAGTGTAAATTAAGTCATTTTCTGTATTTCCTGCATTTTTCTGTCTCTAAGTTACTAGACAATTGCTGAATTTAACAGAATATCTTACAAATCCTTTAATCACATGGTAGTCTTACCGTATTTCAGACACTGTAACATCCTATAAGTAGTTCAGAAAACAGTTCACTGTTTGAAAGGAATATAGTTTTTCATCAAAGCTAGCGCTTGTCTGACATGAAGATAATTTTGAGGTAAAGTGTGCAAAATTTTTCTGGCTAGAATTCTGACAATTGGAAATAACATGTTCGAAAAAAAAGAACTGGTAAACAAGTGCTGGGTATTCATATTCTGCCAGTAAGTACTGAAAGATAAAAGATAAAATATAAAATACTTTATCAGACAAATTATCCTCCATTCCAATGGCAGGTGACATGTTCCTATTCAAAATCTTCAGATGTCCAATTACAGTGATTCTAGCACAGTGATTCAATGCCCTTAAAAACTATATACAATCTTATACCTTCATGCAGTTCTAATCACATTTGTATCAAAGTATTTAAATGTTATTTAAGATTTTATGACAGTACTAAGAAGTGCAGCTCCTCTTCCAACAGCATAAAAAAATAATTCCTGTTGATGTAAGTTACAAAAAATGAGTTCCTAAGCTAAAGCATACATGAACTCCCTAAACAGTTATTGTATACTGAATCTTGTATTTGTACATGTGTAAGCTTTAATCAGACTTGCTGAACATGATAAAGTTTATAATTAAAATCAAAATTGATCATGCAGCTTTTTGTTTGGTAAGATAAGACTGAATTTTGCTTCATAGCTTCAGATGTATTTGTGCATATACAAATATCCATATGCACCAGAAACTGCAATAATACACAATAATAATTTAGAAAAGCTTAAAACAATAAATTATTATTCAAAAAAGGAGGAGGATAAGAATGTGTACAGTTTATTTTCTTTTCCAAGAAACATGTGAGCTAACACATACTGAAAGTCCAAATCTCAATTACTATTCTAGACCTTGACACGCAGTTGATCTGTTGTGGTGAAAATATGACTTCAGTATTGCAGAGTTCCAACCCTCCTTCCTCCTCCGTAAGTCTGGAAAAACCTAACTATTGGATCTAACGCCTCACCAAACTTTCTCACCTTACAAGCATCTCTACAAAGGTCCATGTGCCCTTCTTACAGATAGGACACTGAAGAAGATCCAAATAGTATCTTAACATAGATTGGGATTTCCAAGGAGGATCAAGTTGAAGAACAAGGTACAAAGTGTGATGAAGTTTAGCATTAAACACTGCATCAGTATTTCCCTGTAATAAAAAAAGAAAATACTATTGGCTACACAATGGCCAAATATCCATGATTCAATCTCAAGCGACTGAATTAAATCAGTGAAGTAACAGTTAATGCATAACCAGGAGCAGCAAAATGCAGATTTTACAATTACTAAGTAATAAGTAAGTACATAAGCAAAAATGAAAAAAAAAAAACAGTTACTCTAGTATGGTATTTCAGCTGAATACTTCACTGCTTAGAACAAACCTTACTTTCCATTAAGCATTCTATCTGTAGCCTGCTAGGTTAAGAAAATATATTGCAAAAGTGCTGTTTCTAAAAGGAATTAAAAAAACTCTGGGCTGATTCTTTCACAATATTTAGAGTGCTACATGAATACTGTTTGTAAATTAATAACAATAATAATAAAACATCGATTTTTAAACTCTTCCCTTTCAGATTGCATTAATGCTAAGACACTGATGAACTTGAAGGGGCAATACATCACTATAAAACATAAGCATCCTGTAAGAAACAAGGATGATACTATTTCCACTTCTTGCTTTAATACTTTTAATACTTTAGTTTTTTATAATACTTTAGCCTTCAGCTCTCACCAACAGGAGATGTTGTAGAAGAGAATGAAAAAGTGGCACAGGAGGTATAGAGTACTTTTGACCAGCAGCAAGTTCTGTGATTACATCAGCTAATAAGCACTCTTCTATTAATTCTTCAAATATGCACCATCTGCGTGTGGACAGGTCAGTATTTCTAACCTAGAAATGAGATATATTTGTAAGTAAAAGAACAGCATAATAAACAAACTTACAAACCCAATACAAAAAAAAAAAAAAAAAAAAAAAAAAACACAAAAAAATACACTTACATATTGCACTTCTCAGANAAAATGTAGTCAATATAATAAAATATGAGAACATTATAAATGGCAACATAAATATTACTTATTGCTTGATCCAATGAGTTGCTGCTATCTAGAAAAAAACTTCATTTTTATTGAAGTGGGCTTTCATTGACAAGAAAGTGCTTTCAGAATGTGCTTCCCTTCTTAAGACTATTTGAATGCATTTACCCTTTCAAAAAACAAATTACAATTCACATAGCTTGTCTGTAATTTTTTCTGAAAAGTTATGCACAGGAAGAACTACTAATATTTTCAAACACGTACAGAATACACCTCACAGAATATGATCGGAGCAGTAAGATAATTAGTATCAGCAAACAGCTAAAGAAAATTAAGAAAAAATATAAAAATACATCATTTATGAGTAAACTTTATAAAACTACATACCACGTATCTGTTTTATCTCCCTAGTTTTCCTAACACCATACTACATGTCAAAGAAGCAGCTAATGCTGCAGATAGCACAGGTATTGATCCCAGTGGATTTCAAAGCTCTGAAGATCTTTTTAATGGCACAAGACTTCCTTATTCTGTGCCACTCATGACAGTAAAAAAAAACTTCACAAGCTTTCAGAGGACCCAGAAGAATCTAATGGTTTCCCTGAAATGCAGTATCTCCCCTGTAATTTCCCTGCTAATGTCTATACTCTCAGCTTTAAAAACTTTGTTTCTACTGATTAATGGCATGAAAGAGAAGCTACTGAAGATCTCAGCTACATTGCTATTTATATCCTTCCTGTAGCCAAAGACAGAGCTAAGATGCATACACCAGTTGCAACCATACCGCTGATGGAAATTTCAGTTTTGAAATCCAGCTATTTTGTTCGATCACACAGCCTGAGGCTCTGGTATATTCAAGGAAACTAGGGTAGGTAGTCACAATTGAGAGAAGCAGAGTCAAGCAGAGCCAATCACTGGTTGAGGTGCAGGAAATTAAAGTTACACAGATCTATTATCGCTTTAGTCCTTTACCAAATAGTAGACTTTACTACCTTTGCCATGAAACTTGGCTCTTACTGCACAATAAAAGCTACTTGAGACATTCTACCAGTTGTTCCAAAATTAATTTAAAATTAACACAGGCATCAAGTCCAGATATGGTACCGAGGTCACAGAGCACACTGCTATTAGTGAGAGTTCCCAGAAATGTTTTAGGAATAAACAAAAAACATTAAGAGCTCTGGTCAAACCTGAAAAAACAACTGTGAAAGAAATATTAATCATACGGTAGCTAAAGACTCAGTGAATTAACTCCACCATAGCATTAGATATTTAGTTTCTCTGTAAATGCTACATTTCTGAAACCCCTAATATATGCTGTTGCTATATTAAAGATGCTTATCTAGATAATTTGCTCACAATCAAATCTTTGTGCATCTGGTGTTTGCAGCTCACATTTATTTTAATTTCACCACTCATGCATGCACTATTAACATCTTAACATTATTCCCTTTGGAAATAATAGTTGCATTCATACTTTTGTAATGTTAATTATATGCAAACAGCACAACTAGAGAGCAATCATGAAGTTTTTAATGGCAATCAAAAACCAACTCTGTTGTCTAGATTTAGGATGTGCGAAGATGACTTAGTACAAGCATGTCACTACTGGCATGATCACAATCTGGTGACTGTACCAGCATGTCTTTCTATATCGCTCAGGAGTTTGCAGGGCTGGCTGAGAGGGCTTTAAACTAGGTTTGAGGGAGGAAGGGGATAAAATCAGGCTCACTAGTGATGAGCCTAAGGGCAGCATGCCAGTGTTAGGGGTGGGATCAATAAACCAGCTGAAATGCATCTACACCAAAGAGTGCAGCATAGGCAACAAATGAGAGGAGCTGAAAGCCATTGTGAGGGGGGAAAATGATTACACAGCCACCATCACTGAAACATGGCGGGACCACTCTTATGCCTGGAGCACTGCAGTGGATGGCTGTAAGCTCTTCAGAAGCGACAGCCAAGGAAGGAAGGGTGGTGGTGTGGCTCTTTATGTTAGAGAGTGTTTTGATGTTGTAGGGCTCAGTGCTGGGAATGATACAGCTGAGTCCTTATCAGTAAGGACTGGGGAAATGCCAACAAGGCAGACAACCTAGTGGGAGTCTGTTACAGACCGCCCAATCAGGATGAAGAGAGCGATAAAGTATTCTTCAAGCAGCTGGCAGAAGTCACACAGTCACCAGCCCTTGTTCTCGTGGTGGACTTCAACATAACCAACTTTTGTAGGAAATACAACACAGCACAGAGGAAGCAGTCTAGGAGGTTCCTGGAGTGTGTGGAAGATCTCTTCCTGATGCAGCTAGTAAGACAGCCTATCAGGGAAGGCATCCTGCTAGAGCTGCTGTTTACCAACAGAGAAGGACTGGTGAGAGATGTGGTGGTCGGAAGCTGTCTGTGGCATAGTGACCAGGAAAAGATAACAGTTCTCTGTTCTTGGGGAAATCAGCAGTGGAGTCAGCAGAACTGCTGCCTTGGACTTCTGGAGGGCAGACTTAGAACTGTTCAGGACCTTGGTTGGAAGAGTCTCTTGGGAGTTGGTTCCCAAGGGCAAAGAGGTCCAGGAAGGCTGGGCATTCCTCAAGGAGGAATCTTAAAGGCACAGGAACAGGCTGTCCCTGTGTGCTGTAAGGTGAGCCAATACGGAAGAACACTGGCTGAACAGGGAACTTTTGCTGAGCCTTTGGAAGAAGGAGCAGGCAACTTGGGAAGACTATAGGGATGTTACTAGGATAGGCAGAGAGAAAATCAGAAACGCAAAAGCCCAGCTAGAACTCAAACCTTGCAACCATTATAAAAGATAACAAAAAGTGTTTTTAGAAATACATTAACAGCAAGAGAAGGGCCAAGGAGAATCTCCATCCTTTACTGGATGTGGTGGGGAACATTAACACCAAGGACAAGCAAAAGGCTGAAGTACTCACTGCCTTCTTTGCTTCTGTCTTTAGTAGTGCGATCACACAGCATCTGAGGGACAAGCAGGAGATCAGCCTAGCCAGCATGGGTTCACAAAAGGCAGGTCCTGCGTGACCAACCTCATCTCCTTCTATG
>VXAV01007475.1:17743-34831 GCA_013399715.1 Alectura lathami
GCATAACCCTGTAGTGAGAATTCAGTCATGAAAAGGAAATGGGAATTGTGAAAAGTTCAGACTTTGATAACTTTACATACCTGAAAAAATTAATCTTGATCTGTTCCTTATTTTTTTATGTCCCTAAGGATCTGCCTTAGTCCCCACCTGGGGCTTCTGTTCTTTCCATGTTACTTTTCAATGTTTACTGTTCTTTAAGCCTTTTTTAGTGTACTGATCAATTGTTCCACATCCTTACTGCCTTCTTCAGCTCTTTTGCTAGAATTTAAATTTTCTCAGGGAACTGCAGAAGGAGTTTAACAGACACTTCAAAAAAAATTTAAGGAGCAGAATCATCAACCCCCTGGTTTCAGGTTTATTTAAGAGAGCCCAGAAGTATGTGCACTATCTTATATTATTCACCACACAGAAAAAGTGTATTGGGAATATGTGTAAAGCGCACTGAGGTGTTCTTAGGTTCTTACCAAAGTGATAGCAAAAGTCAAGTAAACATTGGTACCAAAATTGTGCTATGTCTCTAAAGTGCTCAGATAACTCGTAGGAGAGGACGTAGGCATATAACATGCTCAGTGCATAGGATACGAAGAAACCTCTTAATGCATTGCATTTGCAAAAAAGTAATATAGGATCTCTTCCACTGTCTTCTACCCAGATACTTAGAAGTTTGCATATCAGTACATGTTTGCATGGCAAAGTGGCCATGCTTGCTAAAATACAATTGGAAAATTTCCTCTTTTATTTTCTTCCCTTTCATTGTGTTTCTTTTTTTTTTTTTTTTTTTTTTTTTTCCCCAACTTATAATTTCTCGTAAGTGTATTTTTGTATTATAATGATTTTGTATAACTTAGTTTACCAGACTTAATAAAGTAGCCTGGCTGCGAAGGAGTTTTCAGTGTTAGTGCAGCATACTGCTAATTAGTATATTGTTATCTCTGAACAGAGAAGTGCTTTCAGTTTTGGCACTTGAGAATATGCAAATGATATGTAGGTATGACATCTGATTAATGTCACTCAATTCTTCAAATATATCACTTCAAAGCCTGGGTGAATGTACATTTACATGTAAATTATTATCTCCATTTCAAGCATGTATAAAATATATTTCAAGTATTCAAGAGAAAATTGATGCTTTCTGGTAGGTAACATTGCAGGTAGATTACATTGCACGGATAAATTGTTGATTGATGTTTCATTAGGGAAAAGAAAAAGTCTATCTTGCACATATGTAATAAAAAGGTTTGTTTTCCTCAACATGAGAAATTATCTATCCTGACTACTAGCCAAGATTTAAATGAAAGTTCCTCTCTTAGTTTTCTGAATGACACGTTTCCTGATCTTGACTCCTCTATTTGTCTCAAACACAAATAAATAGTTCTAGAGTATATATTTGTTGTGCAAGTATATGGAAAACTGTTGTTCTTGTGGGTGTACTGCCCAGACTTGTCAGATTATTCCTTCTTGTAGGGGGCTTTAGTTGCTTTCCCGCTTAACCTGGATGGAAGAATCACTCAGGATGTACTGAGTCTCAGTGGTGTAACCCAGACTATAAAAAAGAAATGAGCTTCTTTAATACCATTTTTGACCTACAAATAGAATTATTTAATAAAATATTGAAATATTACCAAATCCTGTTTTATTTCTGGATTTACTTTTAATTCATGTCAGCTGTCAAGACAAAGCTTTCCCAGTACTGTACATTATAGAATGTTTTGCCTTGAGATTTGGAATGAATAACAAAAAGATAATTTATAATCAATGTAGGGTTTTTGTGTGTGCATGTATTTTTTTTTCCTATAGATTTCTAGTAAAGCATCTCTTTTGGCTTGAAAATGTAATCTGTATTCTGTGAAGTATCTTACAGAAAAGTTCAAACTTTGTATTCAATGCATTTTGATGTAGTTTGCATGGAACCTTTCAGAGATCTTCCTTTTCATCTTCCAGTCAAGCTGAACATACTACTTCTGTAAAATAGTACAAAACCTATTCTGTTTTTTTATTCCATTGAAAAAAAAGAAAGAATAAATAAATAAAAAGAGAGATGAATTTTGTTATTGAAACTATAGATTGTTACTTATTTCTCTTCTTCTGAAATGGAGCTATAGAAGTAGTCTGAGATTTTAGACTATCTTTCAGACAAATGCTCTTAACCAACAAAAGACATCCTAGGGAGGATTATAGGCAATCAGGGGGAATAAGTTTGTGAATAGTTCTCATCATTAAATACATATGTATGTTTATATATTTGCATATATATGCGCATACATGTATTCTAGCTGTGTTCCACTACAAGTTGGCTGGGAGTATAAGACATGCTACATTTAGAAAAGAATTGTGAAAATTAGTCTGAACAAAATGAGAAATGTCTTATATAATTCAGCAACTATTCTGTTAACAATTGTAGTTAGTTATGAAGTTTACCAAGAACCTAAAATGAGAACAACTTAATGTTTCTTTTAGTCCTACTTGAAGAAATGTTTACCTTCTATACCTTTCGGAAAAGTATTTAAACATAATGATCAGTTATTCAAGTATGTGTTGTTTTCTGTTGAGCAACACAGTGTTATGTCAGTTCTTCGAACTATTAACAGTCTAATACCTGTTATATTAGTTGTTCTTATCTTTCCCCTCAATATTTGGGTATGAAGAAGACTCTTGAGGTGAACTGTTTTGTTAATACACCAATGCATTGCAATTTGAAATTGTTTTGGTTGACAGTAAAGAGATCAATTGTTCTCCACTGACTCAATTGATTCATCTTGCTTATTAATCAAGCGTGTATACTCTCTGTGAGTTGGAAATTACAAAGTCTACTTGCAAAAGAATCCTGGTTATTCAATAGGGATTGCTCAAGTTAAAAAACTTTATTCTGTAGGCCTGATTTACAATTCTATGTTTTGCAGGCAGTTAAAGACTCAAAAAATTCTTTTGTGTTTTTGCCACAATAAAAAGGCTACATTGGTATAAATGTGAGTTACAAAGGAATTGAGATTTAGTTAGAGGACTTGTGATTATGTTTTTGAAGAATAATTGCTTGAACTAGTCTATCTGATTATGACAATGAGTTCATACTTTGATATTATGGTTGTTAATATCCTTTAGCTCTCCATGGAAATGACCTAAAATTATTCTGCATTTTTATTGGTATGACTTCATCACACTGTTGTACTCCCTAGAAATTACAACTATTAACCTCAAAGGGGCAACTCTGAAAAGAATGTTTTTTCCTGCAGCCAGTCATGGTTTTCAGTGCTGATGAGATGAGGAGGACCATAGCTATCACGGCTTTTAGACAGAAGTGCAAAATACCAGATGTAATTCATCCTTCCTGCAAGTAACAAAGGATAGGAGAGAAAATGGATAGGAAAATAGAAAAACAAAACACTGAATATTAATCTGTTCATGGAAGAAGTGATTTGCTTTCTTTTATTTTCAAAGCGTGATCACAGTCACAGGCTGTACTATTTGAATTGAGATGAAATAACAAAATACAGAGCCTATTAAGTTAACTTCAGTGGATTTTCATATCCAATGTCTGTAGCAGAAACTAAAGTTTTGATCAAAGTATCTTGTATAAGCAGATTAATCCTGCTTTAATTCCAGTAGGTGTAACCTACATACTGAGGTTTTAAAATCTCCTATTGTACTCTGGGCAAAACGATGCCCACTACCTAGCATTTAAATACCTACTTATTCAGTAAAAAGTTATTTCTCCTGTCTTAGTTGACTCACTGCTGAACTTCTGTCCTCACCACGAAAGTGGATGTGCTGTTAACATGTAAATATTCTTTCGGGTTATCAGTGGATTTAATGCAAGTGCACTCTAGCACACTGACTTATCTGAGTAACAAACGCCCGGTTCTGTGTGTCAGAACTGTAGGAGGATATTTAGCAAGGCTCGTGGCACTGCACCAAACCCTGTCATCTGACTTCTGAATCCCCTTAGCATATGATGGATCAGAAGGATTATGTAGTTGATGTGCAGATGCTTAATAACAATGCAAATAACAGCATTACATATTTGAAAACAAAACAAACTCTTTGCTATGACCGACAATTTATCCCTTGATTTGTTCAGCTATCTGGTATCTCCCACAATTTCTTCTATGTTTTGGTCAAAAGCAAAGTGTACAGATTTTGCTCTGAAAATCAAAATTATCTTGCTCAATATATTTTTTCCAGCTTCAGTTGTCAGTAAAATTGTACACACAATGAGTATGAGGGGGAGAGTAGGCTCTGCATTTGAGGGTAAAGTGTCTTCCTTTGTCAGGCTGGTAGTGCTCACTCAACTGTGATGCAGACAAGAGGAGGAGAACAGATGTCTTTTTTTTTTGTAGACAGTGTCTGTGCACAGCTAAATTTGCTGTTCCCTTTAATCATGTCTGGATTTTTTATTTTCAGTCTTCTAATGGCATCAGTTTATTTATGGTATTTTGAATTACTACAAAGTTCATGGCTCTTCTATTGTAGTGCGGAGTTGACATTGTCCCATACCGGGAAGCATTCAAGGCCAGGCTGGATGGGCTCCTGGACAGTCTGATCTAGTGGTTGGCAACCCTGCCCATGGCCAGGGGGGGTTGGAACTAGGTGGTCTTTGAGGTCCCTTTCAACCCAATCCATTCGATGATTCTGTGATTCTATGACTGAGATTTGCCACAAGATCTCTATTCTCCTACTAATATAGCTGGCCATTTGGGTTTTTTCTATGCTCATTTTTCATTCATTGTAAAGACAAGTTTGGAGAGAATGTTAAGCAAGTTAGTTTTGTGGAAAGTACAACAGCAAGAATAGAATGTTCTCAAGTGTTTCCAGTACAAAAGGCAAAACGTAAGAAATATTATGAAGGCTGGATATGAAGAAGGGCAAATCCGGTGATAAACGGAATGACAAGAAAGGGAGTTTCATTGAAGTCAAATAGTCATTTATTTCAGTTCTGCATGTGTTGCAAGAGATGGCGGCGAATGTATTAATTGCAGATCAGTGGCTGTATATTATGGAGACTGGATATTGATTTATGCGTAATTACTTTTATTGAAAAGACAAAGTATTTCCAACTATGTCAACTGAAAGGGTAGGACCTGGTTATTCTTAGGAACAAAAGGAATATTCATAAAGCAAGTATTTACTTTTCCTTAATTACTCTTTTTGTAGTCAAGATGTGGAAGTTCTGTTTCATGAGCAATTTTGACAATCTCTTAGATTTATTTTATTCTATCATTTAATATTTTAAAGCAATATCTTAATACTGATATTTGAAAATATTTTCAATAGTTGTTACACTATTCAAGTTTTCTGCTGGTAACAATTTAAGTATGAAGATAAAGATATTTGAAATTAAACTTTTTGAGTTGCCCTAAGTGGAACTAGATGATGTCTGAGGTGCCTTCCAACCCAAGCCATTCTATGATTCTCTGAATCTGTGAAAATACTGAAAGGAATAAGTGTGTCTGGAACAATTACTGCATTTTGAAATTAAATAAGGTAAATATAGATTTTAGTTTTATTATCATGCTATTTAATTGTCCATCATAACTTTTTGTTCTCCCATTAATGAATGGGAGTGTCATGGTTTTTTCACAGGCATTCCATATCATGACATCATGTAATAAGCTGACACAGGTGGGAGGGTTGCTAAGGGGAAACAACAGCCCCAGAATGCTCCTGTCCCTTCCCACGTGGTTTCTGGGTTTGAGGAGCTCCTACTTTTGCCTCTGATTGCCATTGTGGACATGCACACAGTTAGAGACACTCCCATTTTTTGAATACATGTATTTTCCAATTTGTTAGATTTATTGCTTTCAATTCCTTTCATAGTGTATTCTTTTGCATTCCTTTGCTGTTTTAAGTGAACTAGTTATCTTTTGCCTCAATTGCACCTCCTCCTTTCTCACTCACTTTGAGGTATTTCAAATAATGAAAAAAAGAAAAAAAAAAAAGCTTTGAAACCTTTGCCAGAATAGAACTATCAGGGGCTGCTGATTTGCATGGAAGATATATTCATGACATTTTTGCAATGTGCTTAATTTTTAAAGAACTGTTGTTTGCATGTGTGTTTAATTTAAAAAAAAAAAAAAAAATCAAGCTTCTCAATGCAAAGAGTCAGATTCTGATACAATTTCCTGAGTGAAATTGTTTTAATTGCCATCCAGTCTCTTTCAATGCAAATAGGTCTATTCAAACAGTGAATGCAATTGATGAGTATGCTATTGCTCTGATCTGTAGATCTGTTCAAAATGTAGTCCTCATGTAGCACTTCCTAAAATAATTTTCTGTGATATTTTGCCTTACTTTAAAATGTTACCACACTTAAAAAAAAAAAAATAAATAATAGAAAAGAAAATTTCTAAGTCTCCAGAAGATGAGCATTTGAGTTGTGAGAAGGTACATTTGAGATCCTAATGTGTACCATCTGCCACTATGACTGAACGTGCATAACACTTAGGAAATGCTGTGAGGCAGCTTTTCTTTCAGTAGCAACAACTTGAAGATTGGTGCCTTAAGGCTTTCGTTGCTTATTTAATACTGCTCAGGCTTCTGTGGTATGGAAATTAAGCTAGAATTCTTGCAAGGGGCAGATTTCACTGTGAGAATCTGCTGCTGTTTTGCTTTGCTAGAAGAAAGAGACTCTTTGTAATGTCATAACGTAGTGTGTGATGTTTGTCCTGTTTTGTTACAGACATTAAAATAGCCTTTTAAATTCTTAATTTTTAAAGTCAAATTCTGAATGAAATGGTAGCAATCCTAAACTGAAGGACTTCAAGTTTCACTGAGACTCTTCATCATTGTCCTATCCCAATATATACTGCTTGCCTTTATTCAGAAGTCAGAGAGTAAACAAAGAGTAGACATTGGAAGAGACTGGTAATAATCACAACTTATTTATTTAGCTGAAAACTATTAATCAGACTGTAACAAAGAAATCTGTAAAGATCATTAACAGAAAAAGGCTAAATTTATCAAGTGAATCATTTTTGCAAAATATTGACAATGACCTGTTGTCATCATATTTCAGCTTTCTCATCAGTTCTGTTTAAATAAGCACAGAGATATACATATTTAAATACAAACAACAATAAATAAAAACCTGCCACACACATGTATATAAATCTGTACACTAGTCTTTCCTGTTTCAAATAAATTAGTCAGAAGCACCAACAGAAACTGTCACAAGCTCACGTGAATGGTTGCACCATCTGTCCTCTAGGAATGTTTCCTGCTTGTGAGAGTAGATATGCATGTGAGCTAAACAAACAAACAAAGTAGTATTAAAACAGCAGGATTTGCAGACCACAGCCTGCACAGGAGACAATGGAATGTTGCTTTGTATTCCCTTTGTGCCTAAATTGCAATGTGTTCACTGTTTTCTTACGTTGGTAAACATTCACTTGCGCTAATAGACAGCAAAACAACTTTATTCATAATTAATTTCCAAACACTTGTGTATCAAAATAGGAATTTGCAAGTGTGTTAACCAGATTCTGAGAAGCTCAGTTTCCATTGCGCAATGTAGATGAAGTCTCCTCAAAATATGAGCAAACAAAACAGTAGAACAAACAAGGATGGTCAGAGCTGTGATGTAGATGATGCATGAGATGATGAGACTAAACAGATTAGGAATTCTCAGTTTTGAAAACGTGTAATAAGAAGTGCCGTAGCAGCATTTTAGATTGACGAGTACCATAGAAACTAATAAAATGAAATTTGCTCTTTTCAAACATGTAAGACGATAACAATTTTACCCAGTGAAATTGTGCATCATGTGATGTTTGATGGTCACTCAATAAGCAAAAACTATATTGTATTCTGTATGTAATTCAAAACTGATGCTGCAAGCACCAAACACTTAGAGCCACTTTGAGAAGCTCAAGCCAGAGGCACAGTACACCAAACCACCCTCCCAGTACCTGAAGGGAGCCTTCAAGAAAGCTGGGGAGAGACTCTTCAGAAGGGCATGTAGTGACAGGACAAGGTATGATGGCTATAAACTGGAAGAGGGGAGATTTACACTGGATATAAGGAAGAAATTCTTGCCTGTGAGGGTGGTGAGACACTGGAACAGGCTGCCCAGAGAGGCTGTGGATGCCCCCTCCCTGGCAGTGTTCAAGGCCAGGCTGGATGGGGCTCTGAGCAACCTGGTCTAGTGGGAGGTGTCCCTGCCCATGGCAGGGGGGTTCAAACTAGGTGATGTTTAAGGTCCCTTCCAACCCAAACCATTCCATGGTTCTATGGTCAAAGTTTTAGCTGATGAAGTCACAGAACAAAGTCACAGGAAAGGCTTTCTGAATCCAAATTACTGCTTGTTTTGCAGATTTTCCAATTTTTCTATTTTATTCTGCAACAACAATCTGCTTATCCTTCATGTCCTAGCCAATGTCTGGTTCACGGAGACATCTTTTTTCATTGATAATTTGAGCTGTGGCATCAGTTTCAAAATGGAAAGAACTCAGTATATTCATGCTTCACCAAATCATGAGTGTGCTTTCTCACCTTAAATTTCAACTGCAAAATGTCAGTGTCTTTTCATGATTTACATGGGTGAGACTTGAAGGCATCATTTGGTACTTAATTGGGCTGTGTGTTTGGGAACACGTTTCTTGTAATGCACTTAACATGCTTTAAAATCCAGTTTCACTGAGTCACCTTTGGGACTTTATGAAGAATAACAGGGATGTCTGAAAGCAAATTTGTTAATGTTTGCGTGCAACTGAGGTGGAATTAAATGGCAAAGCAATTTAAAAGTGATTACTATTGTAACGACTAAATTTTCTTTTCAGTTTTAAATATTTCAGTGTGTGCACATTTGTTCTCAGCACTGCAGTAGAGATTTAATTGCTTTGAATAAAAATACTTGTGATCAAAGTTGAGTTTCAGTGCAGCTGAGATTGAACACAGTAGAAAGAGGACACTTACCTCTACCTGATTCCATGTAAGCTTTATTCATTGTTAATACCAAGTTTTCCTGTATTTTCGTGCATAAAAATATCAGGGTTTGTTTGTTTGTCTTTGTTTTAAATTGTTGTTGTCTTGTTTAACAAAGATGTATTTTATTTCAAAAGAATTTCTCAGCTGAACTGTGTGGTATGAAATACAGTAATTATTTAACATCTCTATTGCTCTATTGATTAGGAGTTAACTAGGTCAGGCCCTATTGTACTAGGCACTGTGGAAGCATATAAAATGTGACAGTCCTTGCTTCAAAGAGCTTATAGACTGCAAGTCAGCAAGTGCCAAGTGGATAAAGGAGAAGAGGATTGAGAGAAGACATGGGAGGGGAAAAAACTGTGTGAAGTTCATACCTCTTTAAAGGAAGTTATCAAAACATAAAAAGAAGTGTTCTAAGGGTTATTGTCTAGTCTGACCTCGTATTTAAAACATGCCACAGAATTTTTCTTCGTATTTCCTGCATTAAGCCTATCGTGTCTGGCCCTGCAAGACAGGTCAAAAAAAAAATATATAAAAACTTAAATCCCTCCCATGGGCAGAACCATTCATCACAGCTGCTTCTCTGTCTAGACTTTTCTATGTCAACATACACTGTAACAATAAGTCAGGCAGAGATATGATATGATATGATATACACAAATAGGTGCTAATGAATGCTGTGATACCCCAAAATGTTCTTATGCTGTGAGTTATGAGTCGATTCTCCTATTTTCCATATAGGTCTTTGCAATACAGAAACATCTTAGCTGAAAAATCAATTATAGAAGAATTCAAGTATTCTATAAGTTTTCTTTTTATTTATTTGTGAAGAAGAGTTTATCTGTGAAATTGGTTTGGGTTTGAGATCTCAGTTCAGCTCAAGTAAGTTTCTCTTGACTTTTTGTTTGCTATGGAAAATAGATGCTAGGCAGATCTAAATAGACAGTAATGTGCTGGTCAGGGGAAAAGCGAACTTGTTATAAAGAGACATGGTATGGTAAGAGGTAAATAAATAAATATATATATATATACATATATATTTATATGTATAAATGTATAAAGAGGTATGGTTAGACCTTGTTTAGTTAGTCCTGATGCCAAGGCTGATACATATAAGAAAGGGAAATATGTATTCCATGGAGGTCATTACAGAAGCGTTAATCTCATAACAGTGGAACTGGGGATGAAAGAAAGAACATTTTCTGTTCTTTCTGAAAACAAAATAGTAACACCCTGAGGAATATTGTAGTCTGAAGTCCATATGTGATTCTACTGTGATGCCAGCTTCTTTTCAGGTTTTACAGACTGTTTTCCCTCTTGACAGTGTTTTTGATACCCTGCAAAGGATAAAAGACAATTGCACATTTAGACAAAATAAAAGAAAATGAAATAATATTTTGATATATT
This sequence comes from Alectura lathami, assembly GCA_013399715.1. Classification (NCBI taxonomy): domain Eukaryota; kingdom Metazoa; phylum Chordata; class Aves; order Galliformes; family Megapodiidae; genus Alectura; species Alectura lathami. The sequence goes on from VXAV01007475.1 coordinate 28,070, forward strand.
TACTATCAGAAAATGCCTGTCACATAAAATTGACAGAAAGCTTTTGGAATGATTTATCTCAAGAAAGAGGATTTTGTCAGATAAGTTTGGAGGCTTTTATTTTGGCTTTCATTTACGCTCTTGCTTTTTTTTTTTTTTTTTTTTTTTTTAATGACTAAGGGGGTTTTCAAACCATATGACTTCCACTGCTAGAAGAAATATTGAGATTTGATCAGCCCTGGGGACAGAGACATCCAAAGTGCAATTAGATAACAGTGAGACATCACTGGAATTTTCATTTTCTTTGTTTTGTTCTAGGACATTCTCTGTAGAACATGTAATATATGGACGTTTTTGAAAATATTTGAGAAGCAAATACTCGTGCACATATAGAAACTGATAGAATGCAACTTTACAAGTATTTTGTATTTTTCTTCTGTGAACTGAAATTTGAAATAGAGGAGACAATTCTGTTAAAACATTATGAATACAGATAAAAACTCCAGATAAGCTATCAGTTAGATAGGGGTCTTAGTATTTTACAAAAGTAAAAATTATTCCCCACCCTTCTCCTTCAATAAATATTAGTTATTTTTAAGAAGGACAAGATCTTTCATTCTTTGGTTTGGAGCTGATGAAGTCTGCATTATTTTCTAATCTTTTTAGGTAGATCCTCATGGAGGAAAGGTTTTGATTTACAAATATTTAAAAGAATATCTTACTATTATGAAAGCATATATTCCTGATAAGGTGTTTTATGTAACCATCTTAATGTCTTCCTATTGGCTTTGGGAAACTCATGCAACTGTTTGCTTTCTTGAAAGCACAATTATTTCTTAAACCAGTTTTAAATCAGCTGAGTGCCCCCTTCACTTGCTTACATTTTTTACCTTGTGTTAATATGGTCACATATGGTTTAACTACAGATAATTAAATAATAATTAAATAATAATAATAAAATTGCATGAAACTCCAGTAACTTCATTAGATGAATATGAAACAGTGCTTGTTAATAAGCTGAGCAGAAAAGATTGTTCAGTACAGATTATCTGAGGTCAAGGCAGTTCTGTTTCAGTTAAGCAGCAATATGTTCTGTTGGTTATCAGAGGAACTATTTACTAACAGGATGTTTAAAAGGTGTATCGATGTGAAAATACATATTCTTTCTTCAGGTCAGATTCAGTTCTATTTGATTATGTACTGGCCTAAGTTACACTTTGCCCATTTCCTGTATTTCTGAGTATGGATTAAAAAAAAAAAACAGCTTTCCTTATGAAGCAGGCGTTTGTGTCAGTTTAAATAAAATTTGTAGAAGGTAAAAGGAGAATGTGATTACCATAAATGGGTTAATAATAAAGACTCTAATTATAACTCTGGTGTCACAAGCTAGCATAACTTCTAACAGTGCATAACTATGCATAACTATGTCCACCCAGGGAGGGTGGGGAGGACAGTAGGAATGATGGATGGTATATTTTTCTGTCACAGTGTAAAGGACGACAAGGTTCTTGAGTCATATGCACCTAGTTAGGTTGATTTGTAAAATGTGCTATTGAAAGGAAAGGAAGAATTCCATGAATCCTAAAATCTTTAATTAAAAAATTGAATTTTCATTGTAGTTAACAAAGTATGATATTTTATTTAACTGAGTATACTTCATTTTTTCACCAGAAACCAGTAACTAAACAAGAATTATCTATAGTCAGAGCCATTTCTGAATACTGTGCAGAACTTAAAAGAAAAAGAGAGTTTGTACATTTACCTCTGATTTTCTACTACATAAAAAGTAAAAACAAAAGACTGTTTTCAAAATTACTCATACTATGTCTGCCTCTTTCACATGTGTTGTGTGCTGTACAACATATGCTGTCTGAGACTGGTAAGAAAGCACTGTCTCAAATCAACATGAGCAGATAAGAGGGAAGACTTCTACCGTCAGCAACACTTTGTTGATGGTTCAGTTTTACATTTGAAAGCATTTCCTTTGGACAGAGCCAGAAGCTGTTTGCTTCTCTAATGGGAAAGCCCAATGCAGGCAATGCTGGGTGGTGCTTCCTGAAGATTCAAAATGGTAATGTGTTCTGTCTGAAGACTTGGCCTGGGAGCAGAAGTTTTCACTTTGATAAAAGAAGCTAGGAGCTGATTTAATTGTGTTCTGTGAAGGCAGGACACAGTCTGGGGTCTACCTGTTTCCTCTTGTCTCTGCTGATTTAAATTTGCAAGGCCTGGAAGACAGGAACAAAGGAGATCCCTGCTGAGAACCTGGATGCCAGAAACTGTCACTCCAAGTGTGGTCTGGGACCGCTGGAAGCGAGCATGTATGTTCTTGTTTTGGTAGTTGGCAAGTCATCCTCATGTCCTTGTCAAGTCATTCTCAACTCACCATCACGCCTGGGACTTGCCATCACTACCGCAGACCAGCACCCCCAAGACATTGCTGGATGAGAGGAGTGGTGAAACCTCTTTGCTTTGCTGTCTATATATATGTCTTTCATTTGTCCGTCTGTCTGTCTCTTTATCTTCTTTTACTCTTTTAACTCTTGTTAGTAGTCGTGGCCTGCCTAATATCGTCTTAGAACTTTTAATATAGAAATAAGACGTGCGCCAAAGTACTTTTACTGGTAAAGCTTATTAATTGCTGTTACTAAATTATCCAATTTTGCCTCGAAGTAGCTTATTAGCTGTTGTTAGAAAGCTCTCCAAAAATTTCGTAGTTATCCTCTCGAGTCTTGGATGACCCCTCCGCTATGCGACCCCTGCTGCCAGGGGAGGCCCGACTCAGAAGACAGAAAAAGATTCACCTCCCTCGAAACCCACGGAGTGGGACAAAACATATGCCTTAGGAGTGAGATAGCCTATTTATTGGTCACGTGTTGGTTTACTGATGAATTTTCAAGTGAAGAGGTAGATTTATTTCTAGAAATATGAGAAGAACGGAATTAGTTATTGAGGGGTTTTACTGAGGGCTGATGTGTCTCAATCTTAAAGTAGTGGTAGCATGATATTGAAATAGACAAATGTTGAGGAGGCTTTCATAGTCCTATCTGTCCTGCATATGTAGTTCTTTATATATACTTGGTGCAATGTTAGTAAATTGTTTCCTAAATTCTGACTGTATTAAAAAGCAGACAGTAAACATATATTATATATATGAAAAAAATAAATTTAATGTAAACTAATTTAATATTTTTTGATATAAAAAAATGAAAACAAACCATTTTTTTCATCTTTCAATATGTTTGCCACTTTTACTTTATGAAGACTGAAACTTTGCATTTTATTTTTAAATCAGATGTTTTTACCATTGCTAAAATATGATCCATGTGTGGTATTCGTGGGCTATGGCATTGGTCATGATGATTAATATGTCCTAGTATGTACAAGCATCTGTTCATTGTATGTTTGTAAAAAAGTATTTTGAGTCAGGATAATCTGAAATTTGAATATTGTGTTTTAACTTGGCAAACAAGGATTTTCTTTCACATCCTTAACAATGTTCAAATAGCTCAGGTGCTCTGCTTCTGCTCAGAAAATAGCCTCTGAAAAAAAGGTGGTATTATTTAGCTGCCATATATAGATGAAAGCTTTTCTACATACAGTAGCAAAAAAATGTATGTGCTTCTTTGAACGCAGAAGTAGCGTTTATTTAAGAATGACTTCGGAGGCGGTGAAAATCATAGAATCGTCTGAGTGGGAAGGGACCTTTAAAGGTGATCTAGTCCAGCTCCCCTGCAATAAACAGGGACACCTACAGCTGGATCAGGTTGCTCAGATTCCTGTCCAGACTGACTTTGAAGGTCTCCAGAGACAGGGCATCCACCACCTCTCTGGGTAACCTGTGCCAGTGCTTCTCCACCCTTATTGTAGAAAACTTTTATATCAAGTCTAAAGCTCCCCTCTCTCAATATGAAACCATTTCCCCTAGTCCTATCACAACAGACCCTGCTAAAGAGTCTGTTCCCTTCTTTCTTGTAGCCCCCCTGAAGATATTAAAAGGCTGCTATCAGGCAGCCCTCCTCTGGACACGCTCCAACAGGTCCATGTCCCTCCTGAGGACTCCCCATCTGGATGTGCTCCAGGTGGGGTCTCACCAGCACAGAGCAGAGGGGCACGATCACCTCCCTTGCCCTGCTGCCCACGCTTCTTTGGATGCCGCCCAGGATGCCGTTGGCTTTCTGGGCTGTGAGGTCACACTGCTGGCTCATGTCCAGCTTGTCATCCACCAGTACCCCCAAGTCCCTTTCATCTGGGCCCTGCTCAATCCTTGCATCCCCCAGCTTGTATTGACAGCGGGGGTTGCTGCGACCCAAATGCAAGACCTTGCATTTCACTTTGTTGAAGCTCATGGGGTTAGCCTGGGCCCAATGATCCAGCCTGTCTAGGTCTCTCTGGATATGGCATCACATCCCTCAGATATACCACACAGCTTGGTGTCATCTGCAAACTTGCTGAGAGTGCACTCAATCCTGCTGTCGAAGTCATTGATGAAGATATCAAAGAGTATCGGTCCCAGAACAGACCCCTGAGGGACATCACTTGTCACTGATCTCCCTCCAGACACAGAGTCATTGACCACCACTCTCTGGATGCAATCTAGCAGCCAGTTCCTCATCCATTGAAGAGTCCACCCATCAAATCCACACCTTTCCAGTTTAGAGAGAAGGATGTTATGGGGGACTGTGTCAAAGGCCTTCCTGAAGTCCAGATAGATCACATCAGTAGCTCTTCCCTTGTCCACCAATGCAGTTCTGCCATCGCAGAAGGCCACTAGGTTGGTCAGGCAGGACTTGCCCTTGGTGAAGCCATGCTGGTTGTCTCACATCACCTCCCTGTCTTCCATGTGTCTTAGCATAGCTTCCAGGAGGATCTGTTCCATGATCTTCCCCGGCACAGAGGTGAGGCTGACAGGTTGGTATTTCCCTGGGTCATCCTTTCTACCTTTCTTAAAAACGGGTGCAACACTGCCCTTCTTCCAGTCACCAGGCACTTCACCAGACTGCCATGACTTCTCAAATATCATAGAGAGTGGCTTGGCACCTGCATCAGCCAATTCCCTCAGAACTCTGGGATGCATCTCATTGGGACCCATAGACTTATGGACATTCAGGTTCCTCAGGTGGTCGCAAACCTGATCCTCTCTTACAGTGGGAGGGACATGGTTTCCCCAGTCCCCACTTTTCAATCCATCTGCTCGAGGGATGCATGAAGAGTAGTTGTTGTTGAAGACTAAGGCAAAAATTTGTTGAACACCCCAGCCTTATCCATGTCTGAATTTGAATATTTGCAATGGAAACAAGTTACAGGTATTGTTATGGTATTCTAATCTTTGAATGAAAACTTATCATCTACTTGTCCAAGCTAAACAGGTGCTTTGGATATGCTCAGTGGCTATACCACAAACTTTAGATATTTGCCAGTCTTGTTTGGAAACTATTCAACATGAATATAAATAAAGACAAGCTTTTAGAGACTCAAAAATTCATCTGTAGGTGCAAATATCTGTTAAGGTGTTTTGGAAAAACAGAACCCTCATTTTTGAAATCAAGTAGACAATCATAACTAGTTCACAGACAAGTCATTAACTCAAATAAGGTGAAATGTGTTGATCCCATCATTTACTGTGAATAATTTGCTAAGCTATAAAAATAGTCTGAATTAAAGAGTTGTTATGATAGTGCAGTCACAGTAATGTCTCCTAGTTGTGAAGAACAACTGAAATAGTTTCTTCATAAACATTTGATGCAAGTCAATCAATTTAGATATATATGAATTCAAACACTCATAATATTGATAAATACATATCTATCCTACTTAGAATAGCATTAATTCAGATCATGCACTATAATTATTTTTGTTATTAAACCAGGTGAATGCAGTTCAATCATTTTTAGTTTTTTAAAGCACTGAGAGAAGGAAGAACCTAGTAGTTTCCTAAGGAAAAGCTTTATTTCCACCCTCCCCTTCCTCCCCCCCAGGATCTGTATTTCTGTTTGTTTTAGAAATATCATGAATTATATTTTCTTTCATTTTAGAGTTGAATTATTCTCCTATTTCTTTTTTTCTTCTGTTACTAGATGGTCACAGCATTCTTTTGAAAAGCAATGAGGCCCAATTCACACACACAAAAAAAGCACATGCCAGAGGATGTTTTCTGTTCTGTTAAGTTAGTCTGCACTACTTTGAGAAACTTAGGAATAGCTATGTGGTAAGTCATTTAAGGAAAAACAAGGTTGGAGCTATTTACAGTCCAGTGTGATTGGAGGGCTGATCAATCTCCAGTTAGAGCATCTGCAGGGATGATAATTCCATCTGCAGTATCACCAAAGACTTTAAATCTTCACATTCAAAGTTCTTACAGATGTCTTTACCTCATTACGTGGCTACTGGGGGATTGTCTCATCTGGTGTCCTTTGCAGCCGGGTGTACCTTTAACAAGCAATCTGGCATTAGCCTTCTGTTTCTACTATTGGAAAGCGCAGAATTGTTATATATCATTGATACTGTTAATTACACTGCTGTGCTAGGCATCATTAAAGCTCAGAGTGCTGAAAGGCATACCAGGAGGATGCATTTTTACTTAAGTGAAACTGCATTTAGCAACCTGAGAAAACTGTTACAAGTAATAACCACTTTTCTTTTTTCCCCACTAACCTATATTTCAAGATGAAATATATTTACCTTAAACCTCCTGGTCTAAGTAAATTTAATTTGGGAAAAGCCTCCTTAATTCTTTTTTTTTTTTTTTTTTTTTTTTTTTTTTTATATAAACCTAAAAAAAAAAAA
>VXAV01007475.1:83715-108511 GCA_013399715.1 Alectura lathami
GATACTGCCAAGGAAAAGAAGAAAGAAAGAAAGCAGAACAAATGAAGTAAAGGAACAAAAATAGAATTAATAGTGGTCTCTTTCTTCACTGAAGCTAAGGCAGGATACCAAAAATGATGACTCTCTGCTGTAGTTTATTGATGACATACCAGTATTGCTCATGTGGGATGGATCAGAATGTAACAACCATGCGGAAGTTGGTTCTGACTTTTTTTCTGCTTTGTATTTACATAATGGAAGTGTAACTTTTCACATGCTAATAGGAGCAAAAGGGAGGCCTGAGTCACAGACTTACTTCCACTAGTCACCCTGCACTGTTTTCCTAGGAAGTGTTGCATTACTGGGGAAGACGTTCTTGAGGAGAAAAGTTTTATGTTGTAGCTGGTGAGTTAGCTCAAAGGTTAGAAATCATATTACAGAAGCAGAATATATTGCCATAGTTCTGGCCAACATTAACTTTACAAATAAAGCAAGTAGTGACAGATTGTGCAGAGCTCAATACAGCACACTCTGAGCTATTGCAGAGTGTGCTGTATTACGACAGTTGCTTTTATGACCCTAATCATTGTACTGCCAGGTATAAAATGTATAATATATGCATATGCACAGAATAGTCATGCTGTAAGCACACGCTTCTGATGATGGTATTTAAATTTGATAAAATTGTTATTTTCTTATCTGATTCCCTTCATTACATGTATGGAGCCAAGTAGGATGTTATATTTTGCTATTCATTTGATACTTTACCTTGAAAATGCTGTGGATTACTAAGAGAAAATGCTAACTCTCAGAAAGTCTGATGTGAGCTTTGAAAGCCATAAATGCACTTAGGCAGGCTGGATGGAGGTGTTTTCAAAGTTAGCTAAACCAGTTCTCCTAGCAGCAGAGCTCATCCTGAGAGACTGTGTTGATGATACCCAACAGGATGGAGCAGTCATCAGTGTCATGGTGCCCAGTAGCCTCTCACCATGAACAGAGACAGGGGGAGCTGGGGCCACCGTGGTGTCCCTGCAACCTTGTGCTGCTCCAGCACACATTATAGAGAAAGGTCAGTTTCTTTGCTTCTTGGACTGTTCTGCAGCACAAATATTTGCATGAAAGGACTGGAACTGGATGCTTAATGTTTACTACTCCGTATATGTGGCCATTTATTTAATTTTCTCCTATTATTTAATCCACTCACAATTTGCCTTTCCTTTGAATTTTGACTTGCGTTCTAGAAATTCTTCTTTGGGACTAAGCATATTGCTCTCTAAAGAAATGCCATCCACCATGTACCCAAACAAGGATGTCATAGTGTGCTGCCATTTGACACCTATATAATGGCTAATTCCTGCATATGGCTTAATCCAATAAGACACCAAACCATTTGAGAAAGATAGTGAATGTCTCCAATGATTAGTAGCTCAGTAAAAGTTTAAGATAATCCTCAACTTCTGTGTTAGTGCCTTAATGCATTAATTGTTTCAACATTTATTTTGCTTGTCTCCTCCCAATTCCTTTTGTTTGCTCCTTCAGAGACTTCCTAATGGCAAGATACACTGTGGCAGATGAATCTAGGCAAAACATTTTTCTAGTTGTTCTTTGCCAGTATTCATGAATCTTTCTATTTTTTTTTTTTTTCCAAGAGTATTTGGCAGAACTAGAATTCATTTACAAAGAAAAATAATTAGACTGTATAGCTAAGGGGATTACATAACTTAGCAATGAATCCCTGAAGGGATTTTTATGGACAAAGCACAATGTGATGTAATATAAAGCTGTTAGTGCTCTGAGAAGCATTCTGGATTTGTTTTGATAGGCATACAGAACTTAAAATTTAAAAATATGCTCAGATTCATCTGATTTTTTCATGATCAATGTATCTGTGAAAACAGATCAGGTTTCATGTCCTTTGTATAATATGTACAATGGAATTGAAAGTAGAGCTAAGCTGCATCTCTAATAAATTCAGCTCTGTTTTTACAGACAAGTTTGCCTTTGTAAAGACATTTGTGTAAGCGAAAGACAATTCATAACAGCAAAAGTTTTAAATAATGGAGGAAATAGAACATACTGTTAGAATAAAAGCAGATTAGATAGCTTGTTCATACTGCCATCTGTCTATGCTGAGAAATGAAATGAAAAAAAAATAAAAATAAAAATCTGTTCTTGGTGTTAGACTGTAGCAAACCTGAATTACCTGGGAAAGGCTCAGCTGCTAAAGGTGATATGTATAATATGTAGACTGAAAACCAGAGCAGGCTGTTATCTTGTGCTAGAAGCCAAGAACATCTGTGGACATTACATGGATATGAATGAAACTTCAGCAAGCAATTTCTAAATGGCAGACAAAATAGGATATAAAGCAGAGCTAATTAATGTGACTTTCATAGTCAAGTTCAAAAGTCTACTTGGCTCTAGCTGTCTATGAATTAACTTCTGCACCCTACATCATTCAGTTTCAAAGATTGCATTGACTATTAATTGTCTTCTACTGGTTACAAAACAGTATATCTCAAAAGTAATACAGCCATTAAATACGTTGTAATCATGGTATGTGTAGTATTTGCACGGCATCTTGGTTTGCTGTTACAAAATGCCCGGGAGAAATATGACCTAGTAAATACCTCCAATTTACACACTATGAGGTAAAATAAGGAAAAAGCATAGAACTGTGGTATTCTGTCTGCAGTGGATTTGCAGCTGAATGTGACATTGGAAAGAAGCAGAGGAAGGGCTGCTCTCTTGGTTCAAGCCTCCAGTAGCCTTGTCCAGGGTGAGGAGTTTGTCTGCATTAGAGGTGGAATTCACTTTTAGACATTTTTTTCTTTGTGGATAAGTCTGACCCCATGAGGGTCAAAGATGTGTAAGGGTGATAAAATGAAATGATATCCCAGAGCTGGTGAGTGAGATATAAATTTACTCAAGACAGGATATGTCTTACGATAGGTAGGAAAAGAAGCAAAAGCAGGTGGGGCCCCTATTGGAAGAAGCAATGAAAATGTTGTGGTGTTTCTTTATCAGAAGTTAAAAGGGCTGGAAAACACAAAGACAAAATAAGACAAAGATACAGGCTGCATTAGGCAGGAAAAAGAAGTTGTGAATGTCAGAAAGCATACAGATAGATCACTGAGAGAATTGCTTGGTGCAGCTTACTAAGCCACTTAGGAATCAGATGGCAACATTAGCATGGGTTAAGAAATCTCATCTGTTCTTGGCTTCATTAGCATGAATGAGCATTGTAAAAATGAGATTCCAAGTAATGGCATCAGACCCGAACCAGGAATACAGACCTTCTGTACAGCTTCCAGTTCTAATTGGAAAGACTAAGATACTTCAAGATTTCATTGAAACTGGAGTATTGATTGGCACCAGGTAGCTGAAACTGCTGGTTGATTACCATTAAGATGAAAGTAGTATAATGGTGCCTAATAATTTTTAATGACATGGAAAGAAGTCCCTGAGACAAGCCTTATCTGAAGATGAGAAAAAAAAATCAATAGAACAGCTTGATAAGATTTGTTTGAGGTACTTGAGTGCAGGGCTAATTGTATTTTAAATGCCATAAATATGGCAGCATCTCTCCAGAGAATAAGTTTATATATCTGTTACTAATTTGTATGGATTTAATTTATCATTTTATTTAGTTTAGTGAAATTGTTTTATTGTTTTATGTTAAAAAATACATCTGGAGTATACGTGTGTATTTATTTATTTATTTCAGATTAGGCTAAATATCAAATGTCAGCTTTAGGACAGACTGCAGAAGTTATATCTGGGTGTTCATACTAATGTGTAGGCACACAGCTTTTACATGTAAGTGAACCCATTAAAAAACAGATATTGTTTATGGACAACTTGAAATTGGCATTTTTCTGTGCCATTTAGGCCAGATCTTTTACAACCTTTTGGAGTCTTTGATCCTTTGACATTTGCTATCTAATATCAAAGAAATGGTCAAATATGCTCTGGTCTTTTTCTATCTGAGCATCTTTTTTCAAAGGCTTTCATTACAGATCTGCTTTCCAGAAGTGGTACTCCAACTATCAGATAGTTGGAGTACTTGAACGATCGACATTCATTTCAATTCATTCTTCATGTTAATCAACTTTTTGGGAAATTCTAACATGTCTAAGTACGCAAAAGTTGCTAGCCTTCTATTTACCTCAGATAATATTCTTGTGCTCCTTCATACTTTTTTTTTCTTTTTTTCTTTTTTTCTTTTTTTTTTTTTTTTTTTCTTTTTTTCTTCTTTTTTTTTTTTTTCTTTTTTTTTTTTTTTTTTTTTTTTTTTCTCTCTAAAATATATGATCTGGTTGCTTATAATCACCTTTTTGCAGTTTTAAGTAGTTTGAAGTCTTTCACTCATGTAGTCCCTGTTTGTAACAATAAGGCAGGTAGTAGACTGTAGAATGTCTTTGGAATTTTACCTGCACACTACTTAAGAGGATAAATTATTAAACAAATCCTTTGTTAAGAAATCAAACAAAACTATGCTTACTGTTAGCTCTTTATTAAAACAATGTATCTTAATTATACCTCAGTAATATTGCTATTTCTATCTGGTACAGTTTAAGAATGTTAATTGCACTTTATTAGTTTCCTAAGATTATATTGAATGTAAAACTAATCCTGCTGATTGTCTATTATTACAAGCATATTAAAAAGTGAACTGGAGACTTTTTCCACCTAACATGGCAAATATTATGGATTGCTGAATTTTAAAGACAAATAGATTTGTCTTTCCAATTCCACAATGCCAATTAGAGCTTAAACCAAACTCAATACCTTTATATTTGAAGATCTTACAGTGCCCGAGCATCAAAAATTACTATCTTCAAGCTGTAAAGTTTCAGAAGATTCCTACAGACAAACTTGAATCTGAATGGGACTATTTCTTAAATTATAAATGTGTTTATTTATGTTAACCTGATAGCAAATTATCTGTATGTCTTTTGTTTTGCTTCAGTCTGAGGAACTCCTTCAATCTATCATAATTAAATTATCATGTAAATATACAAAGCTCAGTGCATCACAATGATTAAAAAAAAAAAAAAATTAGAGCTAGTTAATTTTGCATAAACTTTACTTTGGGAGTTTACTAAATAATGCTTCCCAAAATATTCTACTTGATATCTTTTCTGTTTGAGTAGAAGATCTCTTCCTCACCAGAAGGAGCCTCTTTTCAAACTGTTCTAAGTCAAAGTTTCTCTGTTTAGGTTGGTCAGAGTCCTAAGAATTGTTCTTAGCTTAAACCAGAAGTAGGTTTAGGCATCTTCTACCCTTTTCTGAAATGCTGTGTGCTCTTTTAGCCAGTTGATCTCAGTGAGACTCTCTTTATGTAGTGGAATACCATGTTGAATTATCTCAGACAATAATGACTCTCTTCTCAAACTGGTTGGCATAAGAACAGGGCAAGATAGAAAGTTTCTATATCTATGTTTACTTTGTGTCTGTTAAAACCTCTGTGTATTAAAAAAATAAAAATAAAATCACATCATAGAATCATAGAATGGTTTGGGTTGGAAGGGACCTTAAAGATCATCTAGTTTGAACCCCCTGCCATGGGCAGGGACACCTCCCACTAGACCAGGTTGCTCAGAGCCTCATCCAGCCTGGCCTTGAACACTGCCAGGGAGGGGGCATCCACAGCCTCTCTGGGCAGCCTGTGCCAGTGTCTCATCACCCTCACAGTAAAGAATTTCTTCCTAATATCCAGCCTAAATCTCCCCTCTTCCAGTTTGTGTTCATTATTCCTCGTCCTATCACTGCATGCCCTTCTGAAGAGTCCTTCCCCAGCTCTCCTGTAGGCCCCCTTCAGGTACTGGAAGGCTGCTATCAAGTCACCTCAGAGCCTTCTCTTCTCTAGGCTGAACAACCCCAGCTCTCTCAGCCTGCCTTTACAGGGGAGGTGCTCCAGCCCTCTGATCATCTTCATGGCCCTCGAGCAGAGCACAGGGGCAGGATCACCTCCCTCACCCTGCAGGTCACGCTTCTCTTGATGCAGCCCGGGATGCAGTTGGCCTTCTGCGCTGCAAGTGCACATTGTCGGCTCATGTTGAGTTTTTCATCAACCGACACCCCCAGGTCCTTCTCTTCAGGCCGCTCTCCAGCCATTCTCCACCCAACCTGTATTTGTGCTTGGAATTGCCCCGACGCAGGTGCAGGACCTTACACTTGGCCTTGTTGAACTTCATGAGGTTGGCATGGGCCCACCTCTCCAGCCTGTCCAGGTCCCTCTGGATGGCATCCCTTCCCTCTAGCATGTCAACAGCACCACACAGCTTGGTGTCATCTGCAAACTTGCTGAGGGTGCACTCGATCCCACTGTCCATGGCGCCAACAAAGATGTTAAACAGCATTGGTCCCAGTACCGATTCCTGAGGGACGCCACTTGTCACCGGTCTCCATTTCAACATTGAGCTGTTAACCACAAGTCTCTGGGTGTGACCATCCAGCCAGTTCCTTATCCAGAGAGTGGTTCCTCCATCAAACCCGTGCTTTTCCAATTTGGCGACCAGGATGTCATGCGGGACAGTGTCAAATGCTTTGCACAAGTCCAGGTAAATCATGTCAGTTGCTCTTCCCATACCCACTGATGCTGCTGCTCCATCATAAAAGGCCACCAAATTTGTCAGGCACAATTTGCCCTTGGCGAAGCCATGCTGGTTGTGACCAATCACCTCATCTTTACTTTCCATGTGCCTTACTAGATCCTTCAGGAGGATCTGCTCCATGATCTTGCCAGGCACAGAGGTGAGACTGACTGGCCTGTAGTTTGCCAGATCTTCCTTTTTACCCTTTTTGAAAATGGGGGTGATGCTTCCCCTTTTCCAGTCAGTGGGGATTTCACCAGACTGTCATGACCTCTCAAATATGATGGACAGTGGCTTGGCAACCTCATCCGCCAGTTCCCTCAGGACCCTTGGATGGATCCCATCAGGTCCTATGGACATGTGCACCTTCACATTCTTTAGATGGTTGGTCTCAGACCTGATCTTCACTTACAGTGGGCAGATCTTCCTTCTCCCAGCTCTTGCCTTTACTTTCTGCAACTTGGGTGGTGTGGCTAGAGCCCTTGCCAGTGAAGACAGGCAAAGGCATCACTGAGCTCCTCAGCTTTCTCCATATCACTTTTACTGTTCTTTGTAGTCTGCTGATGATTAAAATTATGAACCTACTTATAGAAGAGATTTTGTGGACATCTATTAATACTAATATTAAAAATATAAGTGTTTTCTTTGAGAGTCAGCTGAACATCATGGTCTTGCATCAAAGAGCAATTTCATCAACACAATCATGATGACAATTGCAATGTCTTTTTGCATAATTCCAGAAGCTTTTTTAATGTAAGTAATGAATAGTAATAGTGGAATGCTGTGTATACTCCTTTACTTTTGTCTTTTGTTAATACTATGTGTTAGTGTAATGCAATATATTTTTACTGAAATACACCAAGTATTATATTATTTTATGTTCCAGAGTTGTGTGCTTATAGTGATAGTTCAGTACAAAGATGAACTCTTGTTTTTCTTATCAAAAAGTTTTTCATATTTGTTTAAGGTATAAAAAGAATGTTTACAAGAGTGTACTCCATAGTATTTTTGAATACATTTGATTTCAGCTTCTTTTAAGATGTTATGCAGACCACATTCTTTTTGACATCTCGGTGAAGTGTAAGTATACATTTTCACTACTGGACATACAGTACATTCTGAATGTTAAAACACCTGTACTTTGCACAATATGGAATGACTGGAGTATTAGGTATTCTGTTCTATGAGGCTTGTATAATTTTTCCCTTATGATAAAAAGCTGTTGCAACAAAGGGCTGGTAAACTTACTGCTTTTATTCCAGATGGCCCAATTTGTGCATCTGCATTAATATTAAAAATTTAAGTGTTTTCTTTGAGAGTCAGCTGAACAGCATCCTGGGAGCTACGAACATCGCTTCTGGGCTGATTTTCCTACTGCAGTTCTTTTCTTTCTGTCTAAATTCCATTCATTTTTTTTTTCTTCATCTTCTTTTTCTTTTATGCTCCCCTCCAGTCTCTAAGCTGGGGAACTGTTTGTGATCAGATATTAAAACAAGAAATTTACATACAGTTTACATACAGATTTTAGGTAAAGTTGTATTTTAGATAAGTTTAGACCACTTTATTTCTAGCCAAAAGGAAACATAAAGGCTGAATAAATATTTAAGTGAATTCAGCTTCAGTCTATAGAAAACAGATGTAAATTACTAAGACCAATTGCCTTTGTATTAAACTTCTTTTGCACAAAAGTCTTCTGAGTAGCTCATTAAAAATACCTTATGGGTAAATACTCTGTTAAAACCAATATCCTTTAGAGAGAAGCTAAAATACAAAGTACTTGAGAAGTTTCTGGTTTCCTTGTCAAGTAAAAGCTTCACTCTGGTTCTCAGAGTGAATCAGCTTGCATCTCTGTCTATTTGGATAGTTTTTTATATTTATTTAGTATGCTATGAGAAAAATACTGTTGTTTGAACTGCTGTGTATTCTTTAGAAGCACCTGAGGATATTGTCTGTCTCTTTCTAATGCCTATAAACTTACAGAATGTTTCTCTCTTTCTAACAAAAAACAGGATGCAAAACAGATATTGAAATAATGCCCATAATAAAGGGAAATTATCTGGATATCTTTTAGCAGGAATTGCTGTCAGCAGGCTGTTCTTATGACTATCTTGGTTCATCTCTTCTACAGACAAAATATTTTAACAGCATTGTTACTTAGGACTTAAAACAGCAAACATATACAGACTTCTTTCTGTATATGTTTTTCTGAATATCCCACTGTTTTGCCCTGCAGACTTTTTGGAAATAAGACTGGTCCTATTTGTGCTCCCAGCTGCAATCAATATTAGACATAATTTGAATACCTGTAAGTAATTGTTTTACACACCCTGCCTTGAAAATAATTCTTAATTCTTATTCTAAACTATTTTCAAAGAGGGAAATGCTATATATTTATGGAAGTTAATCTCATGAATTAACAAGAGTTTCTTCTATTGTCCACTAAATTGTCCTGAACTCTTCACACAATTGAGAAGAGGTTAGAAGAGACTACTGTCAACTGGCAATCTTCTGACAAAATATCTCTGCATCAGAAAAGGTATGTATTAATGGAATAGGAGCTTTAACCAACAGAGCAAAGTCAATAAAACTTTGCACATGCTCATTTAGTTTGTTCCTCTCTGTATCTCAGCACTTGTTCATAAAGTCTTGTTGAAGCCTTGCTGTATATGAAACAAGTCTGAAGAATCTTGCAATTTCTTTCAGAAGTTGTGTTCATGACACTTGCTAGCTCCCTTTGCACAGCTAGCAGTCTGTCCCATGAGAGGGACAGACTTGGTCTCTGAACTTTTAAGTTCCTTCAGTATAGCTTCCATCAGATCCAGTTCAGCTCATATTTGCAAGAAAGTGTATGGTGTCCTGTGGAGGAGACTGGATGGCACCAGCTAGAAGAAACAGAATGGAAAGACATAATTGTGTACCTGTAGTGAACAATGCAAGGTACGAACAGTATGGAGAGAAACAGGATCTAGTAATTAAGATACGGGTGTGTTGCTAAGAGATGAGAACAATGACAGAAAAAAGAAGAATAAGTTTTGGAAGTACACGTAACCTACACCACGTCACCACCAATCAGAATGCGAGGACTCTGCGTGTACGCCGCATGGACGTAGAAGAGTGACAAATCAGCATACAGAACGGGCATGTGTACGGTCTGATTCTTTTAAACAATAGAAGCATAATATATAAAATGATGCTTGCCTGTGTAATCATAAAAGCTTGCTTTTCTCTATACTTGCAACGTCTGTGTTGTGTCCATCTCTACTGTGACAGTGTCCTCTGCTTGTAGATTTACACTGTTATTTGTATGAAATTACTTGGAAACGGTGTTTCTGCATCTGTGAAGATAATGATAATCTTTATTGAAGGGTTCATGTAAGTTGTAACTGATAACAGAAGAGCCTGCAGGGGCAAAGGACTTTCCCTTTCCCTTTGGTCCTACACAGAAATTACCTATCAAAGATGATGGGGGGGTAAATCTTGATCACTATGTGAGTTAGAGTACTCACATTGTGGCTTTTTACAGGAAACAAGCTGTCACAATTTACATCATGGTTAAATGTACACAGATGAAAATATAAGGTCAAAATGCTGCAAAAATACCAAACCAGAAGGTTCCAGAAAAGCAGTGTTGGGAAAAAAAGTACTAACATATTTCTAATAGCTCTAAACTGCGAGAAGCTTAAAGAGAAATAGTTTTACTTCCCATTTCAATGGAAAAGTAACTGCTCCTCCAACCTCCTACTCTGCTGAAGAAAGAAAGGAAAAGGGAATCTGGAGTTGCTAGTGTCTTTAATAACGTTAATTATTATCCATTCCACTTTTTACTGGAAACATAAAATTTGAATGGTTTCCCCTACTTGATGCAAAAATAAAGATTTTTGTCTAGATAAAGAAGGACATAATAATTGTGTTATTATTCCTGCCAAATAATAGATTTACATAATTCACTACCTACCAATTAACTGTCAACATTAACCCCTGAATGTGCCAGGAGATATGTGGATAAATTGCAGGCAAATAAGGAGAGTAGCTTTCTAATAATCTTGCAGAGTGGAACAGTAGGCTAGATAATCTGTTGAATGCATTAGCATATGCTTGTGATGTGAATGTACAAGGCTGCGAGTAGAAAGCATGTGAAAGAGAAACTGTTTATGTTAAAATAGTGTAGGTGGCATAGAAGTGGTAACTTGTGGTCACATATCTTACAGTGAGGTGATTATTAAAATGCCAGAGTAAGCCTAAAAGACTAATCATATTTAAATTCCTGATGTTTCAGTATTCTAACTCTCTTGAGAAGAGATGAAGCAAAGCCTGTGTTTATTTGACTGCACATCATAAAAAAGAAATTATGTTTAGAGGAGTGATATTTGCAATCTTGATGTTTAATATTGGTCAAAAAGCCTTAGAAGCAACTGTTTTGACATTTTTTTTTCAGTGTACCATGCATCTCTCTAAATTGCTTGTAATATAATCTGAAAGCATTGACCCATAATCTACAAAAAATAGCATAAATAATACATTCCAACATAGTGAATCTTGTACTAGAGACAAGCTGTAGTGATAATGTATGAATTATCTTATTCTCTCCTTTCCATTACTGTGTCTACAGATGTGGCAAGATAGTACAGCTCTTCTCAGCTCCAAAATACTGCCTACATAGTATAGATATAGATGTCCTTAGTGTTTTAGCTATTTACCTAATTCACCAAACCAATAAGTGTTCATCATGTATTTTTTTAAATTTACATAATCACAGAGCACAAAATTTACAAACTAGTGTGGAACAATATCTGTGAAAACAGATAAGTTTTCTAATGGCCAATTTTCATCATACTTTTTTAATTCAATAAAAGGTTGTCTTATTAATGGAAGACATTACAATAACTCCATATACAGTAAAAGTCTACTTTCTGACATTCATTTATTTTTCTTATTGATTCTCATTTTAGTACAGTTCAGATTTTGGTATGAATTCTGCAAGGGTAATATAAATTCCTTAAAGTGACAGTGTAATGAAGAATGTAGAAAAATCAAACAAAATCCAGATATAATAAACCAGCTATTAACATCACTAGCATTGCATCATGAAAATATTACTTCGGAATAAAAAAGGACTGAAAAGTATTAATTCCAAGCCAAAAAAAGAATACTTAAAAAAAAAATGTATTGCATCTCCCCTCTGCAGTGTGTACGGAAAAGTGCAAGGTACAACATTACCTTTATCATAGTTCTGTGTAAAGTGTTTGACCTAGAAAAAAATGTCATTCCTGTGTGAGATAACTATAATTATTTAAAAAGTTCAGATGCACTCACAAAGCTTTGAAGTGGTAAATATGTATATATTTTTCAGTTTTAACCAAAAAATTAATAAAACTTTCAAAAATTTACAGAACAGTAATTAATTATGGTGCCTCTGGGTTTTTAAAACACTGTAATTTTCTAATTACTGAGCCTCCAAAGTCATATATTCTGATTTGCTCTCAGATGCATGCATATAACTTCTCTAAGGTTAAGAGAGGTAACAGATAACTTTGGGAGGAGAAAAATATTTCCTAAAAGACTTTCATGTCACACACATATCAGATAATTATGTATAAAATAATTAAAAGTATATACATTTTTATAGTAGATATTGGAATGAAATATTACATGCTCTCTGTCTGGACTTTGGAAAAAATCTCTACTGACTACATTTGAGGAAGGAAAAAGAAAAAGACAGGGACAGTTAAAATGTGATCACACATCCAAAATTGATAAAACATTGATTTGAAACAGCACCAAGTACAGTGTATGTTTATCTAGTTATGTACTATTTCTTTCACTTGTTTGAATAAAAGGAATTGTTTATTGGAAGTAACTGGGATTTACTTTTTTTTTTTTTTTCTCTTCCTGACTCCCCAAAGACAATTTCAAACCAATTGGCATGATCCAAGTTAGGCAGAGCACTTCAATGTTTGGCATTAAACCATCTACCTTTTCAGCGTCTGCTCATCAATAAGAAAGTATGAATCTCATACAGAGGTTCTTTTCACAAGGCATGAGTAATGTAAGCATCACAGAGTAGGAGCCTAAAGCAGCCACTAGGAAAGTTAAGAATGGTAGAAAAATTCAGCTTCTTTGAGAAGACCTTAAAACCAGTAGAAATATCATGCCTCCTGCAGAAGCTTTGCTGGTAATTCAAATGTTTGTGAAGTAATTCTTAAATTTAGGAGATAGTTATATAGTCATGCTTGATTTCATTCACTGTCGTGTTACAGGTGAGGAACTTCAGCGTATGAAGTTCTGTGAACTGCAAAAATGAGCAAGAAGCACTAAGGAAATGAGGTATGTTCATTTATTGTTCATTAACAGAGGTAACAGAGGTAAAACTCATTACTATGTGAGCTGGTCCAACATTTAACAAATCTATCTATCATATATCTTTGATTCTTTTAAAAGTAATGTTTGGTTAAAGTGTGGTATATCAGTACATTAGTCCATGTAAAGTTTCACAGAACAGAGATAATATTCAATTCCTTGTTTGCTTGAATATAATTTCTCTTAACATTGGAACAAAAGTCATAAGAAACAGCATATCATCTTTAATAAACTTATAATATTACAATGAATCTTGGAATGCTATGAACCAGTTTTTAATGTGTGCTTCTCCATTAATGCAGAAAATTGCACTAGAGAAAAAGGTACCCAACCTGTTTCTGCTCCATTGCATCAGTTTCACAGATGATACTTTGCTTTGAACCTGCATTGGAAAAAAATTGAATATTGTTAGCAATCTGGCTACATGTGAATTCTGATAATGCTAATTAAAAGTCAATTTAATTACATATATATGTATGTTCAAGAGGAGTCTGATATCTCTATAAATTACTGTTCTTAGACATTTCTACTTCTTGCCAATATCACTGATTGCTTTGCATATCATTCAAGTGTATTCCTTACAGTATAAGAATAGGTGAAAATTATATTTTCCCCACTTCCGTATTACAGTCACCTTCATAACAGTTTCCTGGTTTACCAATGCTGTTCTTGTTACAGTCACTGTCACAGAAATAAGAATGGAATTTTAATGCCAGTGCAGGCTGTAAAATGGTAATCGAGTGTGTGACTAAGTTATTGGAATGTGATGTATTAGGTTTGTAGTGTACTTATGGGTTCTCCAAACTGTATGAGAAAAGATGACAACCAAACTAGCAGCACTGAGTAAGTGTGAGAAACACTCGTTAGCCAATAACAAGGCTTAGGCCAGGATCTCAGAGAAGCAATTATTTGTGATTGCAATGGTGGGTGTCCCACAAGCAGGAATGACAAGCAGGAGCTCCCAGCAGTTTCAAAATAATAATTATATACCCTCTCGTCTGACGCTTAAACCCTCCTGTTTCCTCATTGGTTGAATACTCCCAGGTGCACAACTTATCCAACGTTTGTTTCATAGATTTTCTCCTTTTATGGAAAAGTATATTATTGCTTTTGTTTTAACATCCCTGTCTCCCAAGCAAATTATTTTGCATGCCGTCTCCAAGCTCTTGTCCTTGCTTCTCAAGCTATTATTTAACTGTTCAGTGAAGCATGTCCAGCAGTTTCAGTGGACTTTTCTACTTGCAAAAACACAAGAGTCTTCTTTAACTCTCACATAAGGCAGAACATTAGTTTTGACTGTCAGTAGCAGGTAGCTAACAAATTCGTTTCTGGGATGGAAAAATTTTTTGAACACTTGCTCTTCTGTATTCTACCCAGAAATTATATTAAACAATCTAAAATGTTTACTAACAGGCCTCCTTTAGGAAGGTAGCAATAACCATGCCACTAGAATTCAAAAAACAACAGCTAAAAACAAAAATAAATGTACATCTATGTAATTCTATTTTCAGTTATAGTAATGAATTGATTTGGCCCATTAAATGAGTTAAACTATGTATTCATATAATTCCCTAATTCTTTTGTAACATCTGACTCACTTTATTTTATATTGTAACACTTGGTGTATATCGGGATATATTTTCAATTAGCTATCATTGCTGATCAGTTATTCAGTTCCAACTATAAAATCATCATAACGGGGATTATTAGAGTTACTTCAGTTTTACGCTATTGTAATTCAGATATGAATTTGACCATTATGTGAAATCCTGTTCTTACTCAGTGGGTAGCACTCACTGATTTTTATGAAAACACCATTTTGTTCCATGTACTATAGGCAATTGCTTCATCTAGTTTAATGCATTTAAAAAGGTTGAAATAGTTCTGCAAGTATTCTTTGCCTTGCACTTGTCTGTACTACATTTTATATAATGCTGTTCCTTCAGTTTACAATCTGGCATTGTATCAAAGTGTTTCATATAATGTTGTCTTAAAAGCATTCTGAATGGTCTTATGCTTAGCAGCAGTTGTTCTTCAGATTTTCTGTCTTTGCAATCTTCTTCATGCCTTTGTGAGATATACTTTATTAACTGTCCATTTTGAAACACATCAAAAGAATCACTAAGGGGAAAAGACCTCTAAAATCATCCAGTCCAACATCAAACCAACACCACCATGCCCACTAAACCATGTCCCTAAGTGCCACGTCTACACGTTTCTTGAACACCTTCAGGGACAGTGACTCCACCACCTCCCTGGGCAGCCTGTTCCAATGCCTGACCACTTTTTGAGAATAATTTTTTCCTGATACCCAACCTGAACCTCCCCTGGTGCAGCTTGAGGCTGTTACTTCTTATCCAGACTAAACAGTTGCTCCTCGTAAGGCTTATGCTCCAGGCCCTTCACCAGCTCGATCGCCCTTCTTTGGACATACTCCAGGGCCTTGATATCTTTCTTGTAGTGAGGGGCCAAAAACTGAACACAGCACTCGAGGTGCGGCCTCACCAGTGCCGAGTACAGGGGGACGATCACCTCCCTAGTCCAGCTGGCCACACTATTTCTAATGCAAGCCAGGATGCTGTTGGCCTTCTTGGCCATCTGGGCACACTGCTGGCTCATGTTCAGCCAGCTGTCAACTAACACCCCCAGGTCCTTTTCCTCTTTCCAGCCACTCTGCCCCAAGACTGTAGCACTGCATGGGGTTATTGTGACCGAAGGGCAGGACCTGACACTTTGTATTGTGGAACATACTATAATGTTAATCTTTAGGAACAAACTTTGATTTGCCTACACTGTCCCAGTTCTCCATGTTTCGGATGTTTAAAAGAATTACTGCCAAAGCAGTATTGATATTATTAGTATGATATCAGTTTCAGTCATGTAGCTGTCACAAGAACAATGATCACAGCAAATGTTCTATTCTTCAGCACTGGTAAAGACGAGGAAAAAGCATACATTTAGAGGAATCCTGTGAGATGAGTTGAATCCTCTGTGATTTCCCCATTCTGATCTCAAGTGAAGTTTAAAAAATGAATGACATTTTTACTGTGCAATTTAGTACTTCAGTGAAGGTGATTTGACAGCCATCTCTATGAAAGAGCAGATGGTGGAAGAATGCTCTAAGGTGGATTCTTTTCTTTCTCTCCAGTAGATTCTTTCATTCCAATGAATAATTGATGCAGAAGGGAAATTCATAGCATAAACTCCTTACTAGAAACATCATTTGTTTTTTTGAGAGGGAAACAATGCTTCGTTATTTTTGGAGGGATTTGAAAACTAGATAAAAGATTTTTGTTATTAACTGTTTTAAAGAACATTTGGTGAAAAGAATGAAATCTTTTTTTTTTTTTTTTCCTTAACTTTGTTTTGTACTATTTAAAAAGAGATGATGTACTAAAACGTGGAAAATTAGGCTTCTGTTTAGTTTCTCCTTTATGTGTTCTTCTCCCAACTCATCCTCGTGATGCTTTAAAATAGAAGGTAGAGAACTGACTGGTAGAGTTTGTTAAAATCTCTGAGGATAGAGCAGTAGTCTTGGGAAAGAAGTAAGCAAGTTGGTGAGCCAGAGCTAACATCTCTAATGAATGAGTATTAAGACAGGGACCAAAAGAAATGTTCCCAATGGCCAAGAGAAAATACAATGCTACTTTCTGCACTGATCAGTAGACACCTAGATTGTAGAACCTGTCCACAGCAGCTGGGGGTTGTAGTGAAACAACGATCACTCTATAGAAGCACTCAGATAGGCTGCTTTTAGACAGCTGGTTACAGCTTATTCTCTAAATACATACAATATTCCCTATTGAATATTTTGATGCCATGTACTTCAGTAAGATTACTTAACCAAATTTGGCCATCCTGGTACTTAAAATACAATACTTGTTTTTGTTTAAAACTCTGGTAGATTTTTTTCTAATTGTATAGAGCAATAACAGCAGACCTCTTTGTCAAAATAAACAATTTTATGCAAAAAGCCACAAACCATAGAAACTTTAGCAAGTAATATTAATGAGTTATAAGATGAAAGATTGTTCAAATTATTCTTCTCTTAAAATGAAAATATATGGAAATCATATGCAATGATGAGTTAAAACAGAAACTATACAAAATCTACTGCTGTAAATTAGATGAGTTTGTTAAAACAGAATTACTAGCTGCCTAAGTCATTTTGAGAGTGGAAAAGTGGAAAAATATATATTCTGGATCACTTAAATAAACATTAGTGAAAAACATTGTGTCTGAACAAGGGAAAAAAAATCTTCTATTGCAATGAAGCAACAAGTCAATAAACATTTAGTTGTCTCAAATATTGATATATGCTTTCCCATGGTGCCAAAAGGTTATATTGGTCATATATTTAGTTTGTACCAATATTGTTGTTTATTTTTATCAGACATATGATGTAATTTCTGTTCAGCGTACAAATATCTGACACTTTTAACACCAATATATTTAAAGAAGTACACTGTAGCATGAATATGTGAAACTTTATTTCAGGAAAAAAAAGCTGTCAGATCACTGAACTTAATATTTCCTATATTTTCACTTAATGTTTTCAATATTTTTAGAATATTCACCACCTTTTATGTTTCTAAGTTTGGAGCAATGTTTTATAGCTGGAGAGATAAAAATAATACGTCTTTCAGCTTTTAACTAGCTATTTAAGGTGACCTTTTTTGGCCTTATTTACTTATTTATTTATTTATTTATTGTGCATCCAGCTTGAAAGATTTCCTTTAGTTTTGTCCTTGACCATGTTGAATTGCAGGTGAATTTTCTGCCTTGTTATAGCCTTGTTATACAAAGTGTTTTTTACAGTGCTTAAAATGGGATGGCTTTTGAAAGTGTACACCCTGCTGCTTTCTGAGGAGGAGGGTAAAATTTGATTCTTAATGCCTCTGAAATTCAGTTGGAGCCATTGCTTCGTGCAGTGTTCCTGCAGGCATGGGGCACTGCTGTGTAACCATTGACTCTGAAAAGCTGCAAGTTACTACCAATCAGAACGATACTACCATTTTTTAAATGCTAAGGTGATGTTTTTTGCAGTCCCTTTATATACAGTTCTACCTTTTATACAGCACTTAGATCTCATTTTAAGCAAATGTCATGATCTATGATGCCACAGTGTGGTTAAGGTATGCAAATACTGACTTTTTAATTGAGGTCACTTTATTGATGTTAAGATATTTGCATATTTGATTATTCATTTGATTATTCATGTCTTGTTTAGGTGAAGTTGTATATCTTTATTATTTCAAGTTTGCTTGATGAATCAGTCCCTCCAAACTGGTAATTAATTTAGATGGCATTCTCTGAACTCTGAACTCATTGCAATATATCATCTTTTTGCTGCTGCACTGCACAGGCAAGTGGAGTTTTGGCAATGCCACATGAACAGAAACCATTAATCATCTCTGTGTGACGACAGTGTATATGTAACCGTATTTAACAGTAGCTTTACTTTATCCAATGGTGTCAAGTAAATATTAGAAACAGCAGGGATGAGCTCAACTGAAATTTAAAGTATTTTATGAAAAACTAATCAGTCATGTTTCCTAAGGAAGCGACCCTTAAAAAAGTGAGGCTCTGCCGACTGATGGCAATTTTTTCTAAAAAGGGTAGTGGTACTGGGTTTCCAAAAGATTCATTTAAAAACATGACATGATTCAGACTAAGCTGTGATCTCAGTCCCTGCAGACACTGGAATATCTACCGACATGAAAGAAAAATACTGCATATATCCCAACAACAGGAAAAAATTGAAAACTTTCATTCAATTTGTGTCCTACCAAAGAAGAATTGAGCTGTAAGACACAAATCTATGGGAATCAGAGAAATATTTCTGGATCTTTAGATATCATCAAGCCCATCTTCCTGTACCAAAGCAGAATGATTTAAATCACTTACTTCTTTTTTCTATTGGATGTTTGTTTAAACTTCTGCACCTTTAAAAGATCTGCAAGAATGGAAACTTCACTATTCCCTCAGTACTTCACTATTTCTACAACATCAAAAACTCAGGCACCATTAGTTCCATTGCTTATAGATGTTCCCTGATAAGCATTTTGACAATTTTGTCTTTCTGTCTGTCACTCTTCAATACAAAGAAGGCAACATCTTTTCCACTATTAACTTCTGGCATACAGAATCGTCTGATCCATTTTTGGCTTCCTAGTATGTACAGAACACTACAGATAAAGGGGGTATAGAAGAAACTTTTCCTTCTTTTATAGATAGCTCCACGAAAATAAAGAAGTCATTTTACAATTGCAAGTGGCTGCTAGACAGTGTGATCTGGGAAGAGGTGAAATAGAAGCAAGGAATATCAGTGCTGTCTTCGCAAGCCTTTCTTTTCAGTCTGATGAAGAAATGAATGGGAAATGCAGGGAGACAGAGCATGTAGTCTCCTGTCTGGTATGGTGCATGCTGTTTCATACCACTCAAGATGCTCACCTTCGCATTTTTTGGTGATCTGCTGGACTGTTTTGTGCAAAGAAGTTTTCTGTCTTTTAGTAACTTTGGCTTCTTGATATATATTACTATTTTCTAGCCATATCACGTTATCTTTGAAAACTATTAACTGAGCTTGGCATTGTATTGGGTACAGTATATATACATATGTCTTAGTGTCATATATATTTATTTATATATTAATTAAACATAAGCTACTTCTTTCTCTGCAAGAATGTGGAACCAAGGACTGTCTTTTGATTGTGAACATTTGACTTGTAGCAGCCACTGCAATCTCCTGTTGTTGCACAAGCCATCCACAGACAAGGCATACGGGAAATTCATACACAGGAAACTGAAAATGCTAAATGCAATGTGGAGAAGTATCAAACTTTTTTTATTATTTATTTATTTTTTATTTTTACACTGAGGTGAAGTAATTTTAGTACAGGACCGCTCTTTGCATTATTAGTTTGTTTAGCATTCCTATCCACATATGAGCCGTGTTATAAATGAGATGAGAAACAAATAAAGCTACTGTTTATCAGTGAGCTTACCTGACACTTTTATTGTGACACTGTGCCAGTCATACTTTAGATATATTATCCAGCTGTTTCTTACTTTTGTCTCTTTACACTTGAGGAGAGGGAAATCATACTGTCAGACTTACCAGCTGTTATCCTGGTGTTATCTTGACTGTTATAATGCTCAGAAGGGAA
Source organism: Alectura lathami (assembly GCA_013399715.1). Lineage (NCBI taxonomy): Eukaryota > Metazoa > Chordata > Aves > Galliformes > Megapodiidae > Alectura > Alectura lathami. Next base: position 103,820 of record VXAV01007475.1, read on the forward strand.
TATTGTTCCTTCATAAATTATGAAACTCTAATACAGTTCATTGTATTGCTGTGAGATTTTATGAAATCTGCCAGGTGGCTGTTCTGTTCTTGTCTTAGAGCTTTGGTTATCTTTCTAAGAACTCATATGTGTCTAAATGTGTCTAACCTCAGTAAATAAAACCACATAGCCTTATCATTGGGATAATCTTTACAAACGTTGCATGGTCTCTCATGACCCATAAACTTACATAATGTAAAATAATGCTTTCCTATTGATTCTCAGTGCAGGTTTCCCTGCAGTTACATTTTGAAATCATAGAATCATAGAACCATAGAATGGCTTGGGTTGGAAGGGACCCCAGAGATCATCTAGTTCCAACCCCCCTGCCGTGGACAGGGCTGCCAGCCACTAGCTCACTAGATCAAACTGCCCAGGAACCCATCCAGCCTGGCCTTGAACACAGCCAGGGATGGGGCATCCACAGCTTCTCTGGGCAGCCTGTGCCAGCGCCTCACCGCTCTCTCAGTGAAGAATTTCTTCCTGATGTCCAACCTAAACCTCCCCTCTTTCAGTTTTAGCCCATTCCCCATTGTCCTACCATTATCCACCCATTCAAAAAGTCGGTCCCCCTCCTGCCTGTAAGCTCCAAGTGAGATTTCATTTCATATATATGTGACTGTATGACAACACGTGAACGTGTGTGAATAACAAAGCCATAGAATGAATTAAATCACATTTATCATCTTCTTCAATTGATTTGCTTCCAATTTGCTCATTAATCTGTTTCAAGAGATACCTCTGAGACCATCCTTTTAAAACTACATATTAATGTACAGATTTTGTATGGATGTGAAGCATACTGAAACCACATTTGTATTCAAATGGATGTCTAAGGACGAGAAAAAATGGTAGTGAAGAGGGTTATATCTTGATTTTCTATAGAGATATTTTCAAGCATTGAGAATGTGCCTGTGCATTTTGTGCAAAGAAAACAAAACAAAACAAAACAAAACAAAAACCAGTATGAACTTTCCTGGGATCAAAAGCATTTTTAATTTTAAAACGTTTGGCATTAGAATCCGAACCCAGAATAAGAACAAAACCTACCATGCTGAGGCTGTAGGAGCTGGTTTCAGCAGTCGCCTTGAAAAGCCTTTTACAGATGGTTTAATTATATTGCCCTCTACTGGGACTAATGAAGATTGCAGACTCATGCTTAAAACGTGGAGAAAAAACACACGACTGGCAGAAGACCCAAGAGATACAAATAAGTTATTTCATTCTGCTTAGCAGAATGGATTTGGAATCCAAAGAGAGTCTTGGGTTTTCTTATGCCCTGCAAAGGGGGTATTCATTTCCTTAGAGAAAAATCTGCATAGGCAGGACAGAGATCCAAAGTTGAACTTGCCAAGAAGATGGATTTTGTATTCTTAAAGAAAAAGAAAATACGAATGATTTCTGAGTTATGCAGGCAGATGAGTTCAGAACTGGTGAGTGAACTGTTGTGTAAAATTGAGGAAGAGGTCTCTTTGAGTCCTCTGCCACAGATCTTTTTATTATTATTACTGGTTTGCATTCAAAAGGAATGCACAGTTTTGTCCCCACTGAAATGCATTTTATTATTATTGTTAATATTGTTGTTATTATTATTATCAAGCATTTGACTTAGATAATTTCCCCATTCAATCTTTAGGTCATTAAATGCTTTGTTACTAATGTCAGTGGAAAAAATTAATCCCAAGTATATTTATTCATATCTTAAAAAGATAAAGAAATTTAAATGTTCAGCCGATCTTGGATCCACAGTACAATCTTCAGTGTTTCTCCAGCCTTAGGTCCCTAAATTCTGTTGCTGTTACGCAGGTTAGATGGCTGTGAAGGTACTGACATCAACTGACAAGAGAACTCTAGGCCCAAGGAAATGACATGGAAGGAGCATTTTCTGAATCAGTACCAGGCATGGTGGCACAGTGAAATAAAAATGCACAGTGAAAGCAGCCATCAAACTAACAGTTTCCATTACCCTGAGGCTAGTTATTCCTGTTGTCACAGCTTTGGTTGAATGAATTTTAAACTAAAACAGAAGAAATAAGTCAGAAACGTACAAAGATTACAACTTTATTGATGTAGTTCTAACACGGACGGATTGACCCAATGCACTGGTGAAAGTTTTGCATGCAGCTTTGGAAGGATTTCCTTACTGTATAGTTGAATTCAGCAATTCTACATGCTGGAATAATCTGTAAAAGAAATCTGTCTTTCCATTTAAAGAATTAGAGTGTGTGTGAATTATTCATGGCAGCAAGTTGAAGATCAGACTCCTTTTGTGTAAAAGATTAAAGATTAGGTCAAGACTCCTTCGTCCTGTAAGATGCGCTGGCAGTAGTTTCATTCCAGCCACTTCATTCACAGTTTTCCTGTTCTTGTTTAGCTTTAGCAATGTCATCCACACTTTGAAAACTATAAGAAAAAAATACATTGAAGGGGTAGTTTTTAATAACTAAGCTAATAACACTTTTTTTTTTTTTTTTTAAATTTTTTACAAATAAGCNAAGATTTCTCACAAATAAGCCATATGAACATCTCTAAGTAAACAAATATTTTTAACAATTCTTTCTTTGTAAGATTATTTAGCAGTCCTATACTTCCACACAGTTACTTTGTTTTCTAAACTCCACATGGCTATTGGGAAATCAAAAAGGTTTTTGTGGTTATTAATCAGTAGTTTTTAATTCAAGGACCATTCTTGAGAAGCAAGCAAAAGGTAACTAAAAAGCATAGGGATTTTCAAGTGCTTGAATACGTCATAGAGGGAGTCACACTTCTGTAAAATGTACAGGTAGTCTGCAAATTGAAAAGTTGAAACTCACTGTTCTTATTTTTATCTTATGCTATCTATTTTCCTCACATCTCACTGTACAGTGCTATTTTTTTTTTTTTTCTTTCCTCTGCTCAGTAGCTGCTATCCTATTTCTCCCCAGTAAGTGTAAACTGCTCTGCTAATTTTCTCTCTTGTTGGAAGCAAGAATTTACAAGCTTTGTTTTGCTTATCTTGGCTGAATTGCTGAACTCAGTGGCTTTGAATGAATGACATACAGCTTCAGGGCTTAACTGCATTTTTAAGGAAACTGTACTGGATTGCTGATGTAGCTGTGATACCACTGTCAATGAAAGCATGTTAGCATGCTGTATCTATTTACGTAACCTGTCAGAGCTGGAAATATATTTTGTTCTTCAAATAACTCTGTTGCTAGGATGATGTAAAAAGGCACATTTACAGAATTTAATGTAGTGAACTGTTCCTATGTAGCTGAAGGATTCCTGCAAAACTGTGGTTTGAGACAGAAATAAAGAACCATTTAGATATCCCTTGTAATATACTTGGCGGTTTTCGTAGGTATCTTGTATTGTAAAATGGAGGCAGTACAGAAACAAGGATATATTCTGTCTCTGATGCTTGAGGAAGTGATGAGAAGTTACTGGAAATAAGCTGTTGTGTAAATAATACTGATCTCAGCAGTTCCTTTTGACATTGAGTGCGAATGAGGAAGATAAAAGAAAGTATTGAACAAATAAAGTCTATATATTTTATGATACATAATAAAATTATATTCCTTCTTACTTTTCTTGAGGCTGTTGTGGTTGGGGTAAAACCCTGAAAATCCTGTTTTCAGTTAAATAACCTTCTGCTGGAGACTGATAAAATGATAGAACAGAATTCATTATATTTAATAAAATACTAAACTTTCTTTTTCTAAATATTTTTATTTTGAAAATGATATGTAGTCTGGTTCAGCTATCTTTCTCTTAGTCTTATAATGATATAAAATTATAAATACAATAAGAGAAAAATTTGCTGTTTTCCATTTGATTGAGAATAATCTTTTTTCTCTAAGGCGTGTGTAGTCTGGCCCACAGCCAGAGTATCTAAGCTTGACTCCAAATTCCTTGAAGCCATAGTAAGCTTTCCATACAGTTGAAGGGTATTTGGCTGATAACCTGTTAACCATGTTCTTATTCATTTATTTATTGGAGGGAGGAAGTTACACTGTTGTTTATAATACATAAATGAGCAAAGTGATTATTTTACGAATCATAGGAATTTAGAGATATTTTGGTCATGTTTTTTGCTGAGAGGTAGTTTCTAGTTTTCACCAGTGTAAAGAAGTTGGAAACAGGATTCAACAGTTTTCTCATTCGTAAAAATGTTGTGACTGTAGATTATGCATGGCTTCAGAGATGCACAAAAAGCCAGCAGAATCTTGGTTTTTCAATGCAAGGTTTAGGCAGCAAACTTCAGACTACAGATGGTTGGAAATACTTCACCACAAGGGACTGTTGCTGAAAAATGTGTCACTTGAACCATTTACTTCCTTTTTCTTCTTTATTTTCGGTTTGTAAAAATGTATGTTTTCAAACAATCTTCACTGATAACACTTCCTTAATCCAAGATATAGTTTCTTATCTAAATGTAGAAAAGGAGCCACCCAAAGTCAAACTACTTCAGACAGGTACTTGAGTCCATTTCACTGCATCCCAGACAAGGAGCCTAAGCACCAGATACATAGCTAATCTAAAGTAATGTCATTTTTGAGGGATCATGATTTTTCCAGATGCAGAATGGAAACAATAGTGTCATCTCAACTTTTTCCCAGATGGTGATGAAACCATTTACCACTCTTCTAAAGAGATTCTGAAAACAGGAAGATA
>VXAV01007475.1:134383-164330 GCA_013399715.1 Alectura lathami
ATGTTAGATTCAGGAATACGCAAGATAAAAATGCCATGAAGATTTAGAGTAAAGGTAACTCTTACTTTTGCGGCTGAGACAGAATGGAAGAGTGGCAAAGATATTCCAGATGGACCAAAATAAAATTAAATAGCTCAACTCTGAAGAGTGGAGATACGGGGAAATAAATGGAATGAAGAGAATGGTGAAGAGCAGGGAGAAAATTACCCGTTTTGCATATAAATGATGTAATTACCCCCTCAGCTTCTCAGGCAGAAGTTGACATCCCTAATTAAAATAATTTTATGATCTTCTGGGGACAGATACACAAAAGCATAAAGAGAAGGAAAAAATAACAAATACAAAACTAAGCAACATCAGCAGCCATTTTTATAAAATAATTTTTCAACAGGACTTTAATGCACATGCACTCTCAGCTTTATAACAAATTATCAGGCTTGTATTTTATTTCAAATGATTCACAGGGTGTGATATAAAAAGCAGAAGCTGAATAAAGCCTTTTCAGGGAAGAGAATGATGAAACCGCAATATGAAGACAGGGAATTGAAAGCCTACTGGACTGAATTTCATTGTTTTCTTCTGATTAATGTTGGAAATTGAAAGCCACTGTGTTTAACCTGTGCTGATGCTAGAGTTGCTGTAATTAAGCATGAGAATATGGTCTTACAACTTGTGCATGCTGATTGTTTTATACAAAGCACCTGGCAAATTGGCCAGTGCATACACTATTGAATCTGCAGCAAGGAGTCCAGCCACCAAAGACTTTGTCACTTCTTTAATTGATCTACAGTATTCTGTCCACCACATCTTTCCTCCACACTTCCCAGGCAAGAAAACAACTAAGGAGTCTTTTCCAGACTCCAAAAGAGTGAGGGGATGTGTTGTTTTAATCACATAAAAAGGAAGGTTGTTCTGCAAAGCGAGATAAAACCCAGTTAACTGTAACAAATCTGGAAAATTCCATTATCATATGCCTCATCTTATCATTCATACCATCCGACTGACTAATTTAATGTTGCTAAGAGGCTTGACAGGCCAACGTTTTAGTATTACATACTGTACAATAGTGATTGAGAAATCGATTGTTACCACTAATTTTACTCCAACAAGGTGATATTTCAGTAGTCAGATGTTTGCTGAAGGATATCTCTGTGTACATGCAATTTTTTTTTTTTTAATTTTATTTTTCCCCCCTATAGCCAGTTTTGTTTTGCATTTCCTAAGTATTTTTGATGATTTCACAATAAGGTGATGAGCCAGATGCCAAGATAATAACACTACCCTCAGGCGCAAATGCAGAAAATCAAACTATAAATCTCACAAGAACTGATATTCTTGTCCTATAGCCACTACTTCTGGTTGTGTCTAAGTTTTGAATAATTCAGAAAAAATTAAATCTTTTGTGAGGTATTTTCATGTCTGTTCCTGACTGATTAATTAATAAAGGCAAACAAAGTATTTTAATCTTCAGAAAAGCTTTGGACTTGGTTCTGCTCAAAAGAGAGGCACAATTTCGTGTCCATTAGCTCAAAGCTGATTCATCTTGCACTAATTAATATCATTCATTCATATACCACAGAATCTGGAATAGCTATTGCAGTTTATGACCTAATTAATTATTATCTAATCACCACATGCATTGATCTTCAACTTTATTTATGTAGGTAGGAGAGGGAAGCATATTGCATTTATTTTATCTGACAAATATGGCTCAAATATGGCTCACAGAATCATAGACTCATTTAGGTTGAAAAAGACCCACAAGGTCATCAAGTCCAACCATCGCTTAACACTACCAACTCCACCACTAAACAATATTCCTAAACACCACATCTCTTACGGGTCTCCAGGGATGTTGACTCCACCACCTCCATGGGTAGCCCATTCCAATGTCTAACCACACTTTCAGTGAAGAAATTTTTCCTGACATCTAATCTAAATGCCCCTAGTGCAAGTTGAGGCCGTGTTCAGGTGTCCTATTGCTTGTCAACTAAGAAAAGAGACCAACACCCACCTCATTGCAATCTCTTTTCAGGTAGTTTTAGAGAAAATCTTTCTGTTCCCAAACCTTATTCTTTTATCTGTTTGTTTTGAAAAATAACAAGGATTTGATGAAATGACAGAGTAGTTTCAAGTGAGTCTTGGGCAGTGATTTTGCCTGAGGGGATTCCTCTGCAGGACTTCCCCCTGAGTGCCCATGCTCACCTATCTCTCTGCACTTGTGTTGGCTGTGCTGGTGGGCAGGTAAACTGATAGCTATGCTAGGACCATGACTGATAGAGATGTACATCAGCACAGCAAAAAGCTGCTCCACAGCGGGAGTGAGTGGCTGTGAGCAGACAGGGCTGGTGGTTCTGTGAACTGCCATTGCTGCTCAGAAACCTGAACTTCTGTTCTGTATAGAGGCACCTTCTAAATTTGTGGCTCTTGAGGCTGTGGACACAAATTATCTGGTTTGAGAACATTCCTGAGCATGTTACGCTTTTGCACAACAGCCTCCTGTGCAGGACTATCAAGAACCTCAGCAAAGATGGCAGGCAGTTGAAACAAAGTGGTATGTTTATGGCCAAATAGTGGCCTTTGTTTTTTTTTAATGTGAATGAGAGAATAACATAATTCTACTCTTCATGCTAGAGATACAGAAAATCAAAGATACAACATAACATACGTTACAGAAACTAACTGTAGCACCAGTACAATGTGTAAGAAAGCAAGTAGAAAGGGGCTCCTTTCATTGATAGCATGATCCTGAAAATACCTTTAAGGAGAAGAGATTGATTCTTGTAAAAAGCCTGAGACTCTGAAAACTGTGTGGAACAATCCAACCCTGAATCAACTTCTCCTGTCGGCAAGGGGAGGGTGTTCAATGTACCTTCCTCTCTGAGCTCCTTTCAGTCAGAGTCAGGATTTATTTGCAGAATATTTGACTTGAAAACAAAAATATGGCTTTCCTGCTTCTTCTTTTGTAAAGATGTATATACATCCTGCAGAAGGTAATACACAATCAGTACCAGATAGACTTTTTATTTATTTCTGGATTTTAGAGTGTGTATAAATTAATCTGTCTTTATCCCTATTTCTCAAGAGATGTACGTAGATGTTCGTATACCAGCATTTATCTTTCTGGTTAGTGCCACTGTGTGGGTAATACATCACTAGAGCAGTGGTGCTAGTTATGATGTATGACACTAACATATCATAAAAGCATTGCCACTTCTGTGATGAATTATTCAAAACATGGAATTAAACAGAAAGATCAATATAATACAGGCACTTAATTTTTTAAGGTGTGTTAGAAGGTTTTAGATTAAAGAACATAGGCCCCAGAGGGTTTTCTTAAGAGGTTCAGTACATAACAGAAACAAATGTAAAAAACTGTTATTTCATAAATGACCCAGTCTATTGAAGAAAAAAAAATGCATTCCATGGCCAGTGAAAATTTTGAGGCCTTTCCTAGTATGTTTTAAGTCCTTTCTGTCCTCAGCTGCATTACGGCTTCCTACCATGTTCCTCTACAGTAGCTTCGTCAAACCCCCTCCTCCTCTGTCTCCACAGCAGCAGGGCCCCTTAGCTGCTTCTCAAATCCCCCAGCTATTACCTGGCAGCTCCCGCTGGGGCCAGCTCTGAGCAATGCGAGGATAACCAGCCACCTCAGCCCTGCTGATCAGCTGCCTGGTGTGCTGAGCAGAGCAGAAAATGGTGCATTTATTTTACTGCTTTTTACACAGTGAGGGCACTTCCTTGAGTCTCTCTTCTCTACTTGGCTGCTGATTACCACTAAACTGATTGAAATTTAGTTCCTATTGAAGAACTACCTCTTCATCAAATTTAGTTGGAATTATCACATAGTTTCAGAAGTTAATAGGGAGATGATGGGGTAGGGAGTACAAAAACAAAAAAAAACCTAGACATCCATCTTATTTCCTTTGTAGCTGACTTAAGTCCTTCTGAATGCTATTGTTTTCATTCCAACTTATTATTTCCATGGATTTTCATTTTAAGTTCATTCACTTTATTTTTTCAGTATTGCTAATCCTAACAAGTTCAACAATCGTGCTGTAGGCAGATGTTGAAGAAGAATTTTTTTTTGCTGCTGTTTTTGTTGTAGGTGATTTTTATTTTATTTCATTTTGTTTAAGTTCTCTAAGTCTTTCCAAAGTTCTTAGATAGCATTTTCCTCCTTTTGTTAAGAAATGTGTAGTGGACAAAAAAACTCTCAGGTCTTAAGAAAAGAAACAACAAACCAGACAAACAAAGAAACAAAAAAAAACCCTTTAAGAAGAACCTCTAGTATTGCGAAACCTGTTTAAAACTGCAACTGTTGGCAGTTCTGGGCTTCTCCATATGTTATGTAAAAAAAGAGTCCTACAGTAACCTGGGAAACTTTCTTATGTTCTGGAGGCCTTGCTCTTGAACATCTGAATAGAATGAAAACTTGGTGTAAGTATAAGATCTCTGCTCTTTGCAGGCATTTCTATTGTACAGCTACAAACAATCTTTACTTTATTCCATTTTCTTATGGTTATGGTACAGACAGCTCTCTTCTTTTCTTTGGTTGAGTACTCCATTTATTAGTCTTTTTAGCCATATTTTTTTTTATACTGACTAACCAATTTTCTATTTATACTTTTAGGATACTAAATTTTTCCAACTTCTTTTAGGTAACATAAAAAGTCCCTTTCCTGCCTTGGTATTTTTTCCTTTAATGCCTGAAGATATTTATACAGTGTTATATCCCCTTAATCTCTTTTTCTGTAAGCTTTGTAAATTAAGTTCCCTGCTTGCTCTTCCTCTGTCATATCCCCTAATCCTTGAATCATTTCAGTTGTACAGACTACCACAGGAGCATCATATAAGTTTCATGGGGCCCAGAACATAAAATAATTTAATGTTGAAGAGGCCACAGCCTGCCACAACATGCCTCTATGAGCATACCTATTGTGGACATCCATAGCCAAAGAGAATTACAATTCTTCTTGCACAGCATGGCCAATTTCATTTATTGTATATTTTTATTAGGTTTTGGTAGAATTCACCAAGTGCTAAGCACTTTGTATGCATTAGATGCCATATTTTCCACCCCAAACTTCTTAAAATAGAAGATTTTGATCGTCTTTGAGAGCCTCCTAGAAGGAACGCCTACGAAAAGAGTTACATCTTAAGACAGTTGTCCTATTTCAGTTCCCTTAGAATCAGTATTTGTGACATATAATGTTATGTGATAAATATGTTTTAGATTTTTAATGTGTTTTATCGTAAGAATAATGTTTCAATAAGAGGATTTATAGGACAGCAAGAGTGGAGTGACATAGCTCAGACTAAGCAACATCCAAAACCACTGCTGTTTATGGAGGTCATGGCAATTTATGGCTCTTATCCCCAGATAATGCACTGACAAGTTCATTCAGATCAGTTAGATGTACTTTTAAAAATATAGATTATCTGTAATTTTATCCAAGTCAGAGGAAGATCATAGCATCAGTCTCGTACCCAGTGATTTACAGGAACTGTCTTCTCTCAGAGGCAAGATACTAAATCTGCCAAAATTGTTTTTGTCTTTCTTCAAGTTAGAGTTTAAACAGAAATCCATACAAGTGGTCAAAGTACTAGTGATGCTAAAGAGAAATGTTTGTGCAGATAGGCAGCTGAAGAGACACCTCTCTCTTCCAAAATCCGTTTTGGTTTTGTCATTTTAAGTGAATTAGCAAAATGAGCCAAATGATCATATTTATTCTCTGTGATGTCACAGGAATTTAGTGTTTCTAAATGTAGAATTTCTTCTAGAAATGTCCATGGGGAAAAAAAAAAAAAAAATCAGTTTTATAGGGAACAGAATTCTATATTGCTGTAATGTAAAAGATAATGTTTTAATATAGGGGAAGGTAATAGTCTAGGGCTAATTACACTATTAAACAGACATAATTGTAGATACAAATATGAATGACCAGTGTGTTTGTATATCTACAATTTTATGTCTAGGTTTTATGTGTATATACCTAAGTACATATGCTCCAGTAGTTTATTTATGTACTCAACAGTACGAATAGCTCTATAACAAGCTATTCCTTGGAAGCCCTTTGAAAATGTTCTTGTGCAGATATACAACACAGTGCAGTCCTTTCTTAAACACCATAGAATTTATCTCAATATTCATCTGTGATTTATTTAGTGCAAAGAATTAGGAGGAAGTTAAAGACAGTGAGAGTCTTTTATAAAAGTAAAGAAACATACAATTTTCAGTGTTGTTTAATGAAAAGATTCTCTGTAACAACGTGGATCTGTCCCTCTATCTCAGTCATCATCATGCCCTTTTCTATAATTGCATGCAGTTACTCAGCTGTAATGCAATGAGCAACAGTTTCTTCAACTATAATTTTCCTCATAGATCCATGTAGATTTTAGCTTGATGCATAGTAGGTACTGTTACGGTATTTTACAGTGAATAAGTTACTTATGGTAATCTTAGGAGCATTCCAAATCATAGCCTTTAAAGATAAATATGAATATGTATGAATTATGTCTAGAAATGTTGATTGTAGTGAAAGCTGGACGTTGCATTTATTGGAAGAACTACATAAACAGATACGAAGAGAGATCAATGCAGTTCAACTTGACAATCAGTAGAAGTATAATTTAGCATCCTTTCTTAGACCTGTGTTGAAAGTAAAAAGCTAGATGTGAACCATTAGCTGTTAGAGATTTATAATGCTTTTAAAATGTTCCATACAATGAGGAAAGAAAAGAGGAAAGCCATTGGTCTGTAACTCAGAGAAAGCCATTCCCATTTGGGCATAGAAAAACTATCCTTTGAGGCGTTTATCTGCAAACTATTTACAATACAAATAGAGGTTTAATCAAAGAGGTAGAGCCATACTGGAATTGTGGAAGGTACACAGTTAAATTCTCCGTTTTTCTTTCAGCAAAAATATCGGTATGCTGACATGCAGGAATGTATTTAGAAAGACTCATGGGTTTCTTTTAAGAATTTTCCATTAGCACCTACTGCTATCAAATTAAACCTAAGGTAAAGTGAATTAGCATAGTACATACATTGTCAATTTTCAAAAGAAAAACAATGTATGTTAATATGCAAAGAGAACTCTAAGACTGAAATTAATATATCTCAAATCAGTCTAACTCAGAAGAAAACTTAATACATTATGTTCTTTGATAAAGAGAACGTGAGCACTAGGAATTGATATCAGGCTTTTTGAAGGACTATTATTTTAATTAAACACTATTCTTGCACCTAAATAATGTTGTTATCTGAGGTAATGAAACAAAAGAATGATTGTGTGTACATTTGTTTGCAGGTATTAGTGGTCATGCATATGTAATATCCAGAGAATCCCTTAAGGAATTACAGAAACCTGGCCAACTCTGGTGAGTTTTTCTTGTTAGAAGTTAAAGAGAAAGCTAGAATCATCTGTGAAGATAACCCAGTTTTTTGGTACCCCATGTTAGTTAGCAGGTGAGCATAACTATAGCTGTTGGGGAAATCCTGTTCTAGCATCATTTCTGCTCCAGTAGGCACCCACCTGCTCCCTTTCTGGTGGAAATTCTAAATTTCTAGCTCATATGGATGCAAGAGAAGTTGCAGTCCAATATAATGGAGTTTGTTTGTTTGTTTGTTTGTTTGTTTGCTTCCTCAGTTAATGTCCAGATAGATAAACTGCAGTGCTAATTTTGTACTGTCAAGTTGAGCTGTAACAGCCCAGCCTGGAAAAAAATTGTGGCATATAGTTAAGTCTTCACATAATTAAAAAAGGCAATTCACCAAATGCTAGCTTGAATCAACACAGAACTTAGGAAAGCAATTTCATGAAAAGGGAATTTCTCACAGGTTTGTAGATGTTTATGCCAAATAAATGTGATGTTTGTTATTTGTAGATCACTAGGAGGAACACTGACCATAGCTCCAGATGGAAGGCAGAGATGAAAGAAAAAGGTTTTGTATAAGAAATTAATTGGACTATTACGATACTCAAATGGTACTGCACTAGCAAAAATTATTAGCTCCTTTTATATGGGAAATCTCCCTTTTGTCGATGACACAATTAAGTATAAATTGCTTTAAACTTTCTTTGAGATGGCCAGTTGTCAGTCCTGGACCAGGGAGGGTTGGAAAGTACAGCATTGTTATGGCATAAATGAAGAAGTCTGAGGTATCTTCAGGTGAGATTGCAGACTGATAGAAGCTCAGTAGAGAGTGAAAGATCCAAACCTTCCTGAGCAGAATGCATTTCTTTGGACCAGGGCCTGGAAAGCGATTTCCTCCCTGTTGCTATGGGGTCATATGGTGTAAAGGAAAGACAGCATCAAATATTGATGCTGTCAACCACAGATAAGGAAGGTTTAGAGTCTGGAGCTTAGGAACTGGGATGCTCAGGCATCCTCTGGACTTGAAGGGAAGAAGAGGCTAGGAGTGGGCTTCAAGTCTATTTACACAGAAGACAGCTTGAACCCATTTTTTTTTCCACTTTCTTTAAAAAACTTGTTATTAAAAAAAAAAAAAAACAGGTTTAATTTGCTTTGTACTTTATTATTATTTCTGTAACATTTTAGGAAAAAAAAAAAAAAAAGGTAGCTCTTTAAAGAGACTGGGACAGTTCTTGTTTCAGCCAGATGCTATTTGTTATTCAGTGAGCAGCCTGGTTGCAATACATGCAGGTCTTTATCCATCCCTCACAAATATTTTCTGCTAACATTATATGAAAAACTTGATTTTAATAAGTGATACTCTTCTGCTAGGTCTTGATGGGTGGCAAGAATAATGTTTTCAAATTTAAAATGAACAGCTGTAAAATTCTCGTCGGACCTCATCGCCTAGAAACATTGGAAAGAATAACAGTATACTCTGTAGTGCTCAGGATGAGTCTTCATTAGCGTTTTACCTCAAAACAGGCATGAGGTTCCACGTGAATTTCCCCTCCACTTACTACATTGTGGTTTGCTTTCAAGAATGAGCTCGGAGCATTTGGTTATTTTATTTTTTCAGTGAAAGTGAACTCAAAGCTGAGCTCGCAGAACGCACGTCTGCTCCAACATTTTATGAATGCCAGGCCCACAGAACCAAACTGCAGCTTGTCCATAATAAAATCCATGAAGCATATGGGTATAAAATTGTGTCCTCAACATCAACTACTTCACCCTCCAGTTCTGCCTTGCTACTTATTAACCTAAATGCAGCCCCACAAATATGAATTTGGCTAATAACATTTATTACAGGGGAAAAGAAAAACACAGAAACCTGTATACAAAAAGGTGACAAAAATACTTAATGCCTGAAATATAGCTAGTGTACAGAAGTTTTCTCAACTGAGGCAAATTCTAGGACAGCTTATGCTTTTCTTGTGTAGTCACAGCAAAACATGATTTTTTTGCAAATCATAGAATCATAGAATGGCTTGGGTTGTAAGGGACCTCAGAGATCATCTAGTTCCAACACCCCTGCCGTGGACAGGGCTGCCAGCCACTAGCTCACTAGATCAAACTGCCCAGGAACCCATCCAGCCTGGCCTTGAACACAGCCAGGGATGGGGCAGCCACAGCTTCTCTGGGCAGCCTGTGCCAGCGCCTCACCACTCTCTCAGGGAATTTCTTCCCGATGTCCAACCTAAACCTCCCCTCTTTCAGTTTTAGCCCATTTCCCCATGTCCTACCATTATCCACACCCATGTAAAAAGTCAGTCCCCCTCCTGCCTGTAAGCTCCTTTCAAGAATTGGAAGGCCGCAATGAGGTCTCCCCGGAGCCTTCTCTTTTCCAGGCTGAACAGTCCCAACTCCCTCAACCTTTCCTCACAGGAGAGGTGCTCCAGCCCTCTGATCATTTTGGTGGCCCTCCTCTGGACCCGCTCCAACAGCTCCACATCCCCTCTGTACTGGGGGCCCCAGGCCTGGACACAGTACTCCAGGTGAGGCCTTACAAGGGCAGAGTAGAGGGGGACGATCACCTCCCTCTCCCTGCTGGCCACCCCTCTCTTGATGCAGCCCAGGATGCCATTGGCCTTCCTAGCTGCGAGAGCGCACTGCCAGCTCATGGCCAGCTTTTCGTCGATCACAACGCCCAAGTCCTTCTCCGCAGGGCTGCTCTCAAGGAGTTCTTCTCCCAGTCTGTACACACACCTGGGATTGCCCCGACCCAAGTGCAACACCTTGCACTTGGCCTTGTTGAACCTCATCAGGTTCTCGTGGGCCCACTTTTCCAGCCTGTCCAGGTCCCTCTGGATGGCATCCCTTCCTTCAGGGGTATCAACTGCACCACTCAGCTTGGTGTCATCAGCAAACTTGCTGAGGGTACACTCGATCCCACAGTCTAAGTCGTTGATAAAGATGTTGAAGAGCACCGGTCCCAAGACGGACCCTTGGGGGACACCGCTTGTGACCGGCCTCCACCTGGACGTAGAGCCATTGACTACAACCCTTTGGCTGCGACCCTCCAGCCAGTTCTTTATCCAGCAAACAGTCCACCCATCAAATCCACATCTCTCCAGTTTAGAGATAAGGATATGGTGCAGGACTGTGTCAAAGGCCTTGCACAAGTCCAGGTAGACGACATCCGTCGCCCTCCCTTGGTCCACTGATGCTGTCACTCCATCACAGAAGGCCACCAGATTGGTCAGGCACGACCTGCCCTTGGTGAAGCCGTGCTGGCTGTCTCGTATCACCTGCTCATTTCACATGTGCCTTAGCATCTCCTCCAGGAGGATCCACTCCATGATCTTCCCAGGCACAGACGTGAGACTCACTGGCCTGTAGTTCCGCGGGTCTTCCTTTCTCCCTTTCTTAAAAATGGGAGTGATGTTTCCCTTTTTCCAGTCACCGGGGACCTCACCTGACAGCCACAACTTTTCAAATATGATGGAGAGCAGCTCGGCAGCCACATCAGTCAACTTTGCATCGTATCCTGCTGAGTAACAAAGCCCAATATAAGGTGCCTGGCTTTGTAACCCAAGTTTCTTTTCTCTCTCTCCTTTGCTGATACAACCAGCCACTCTGTTCCTCAGCCTACTGGCGTCTCTAGGTAAATACTTGGTGGTGGTGGTTTCAGCTCTTCCATATGCAGTAATGGCTAACTCTTTTATGAGATGGATTCTGAAGTTATCTTCATACTGCATAGGTGATTCTTGAAACAGGTACACAGTATACTGTAGACAAAGCAAAGAACTATATTCCTAAAAATAACTTTTGCACCTCAGTACTGGAAGCAAATCATAAGGTGTGATTGGTTGGCATACAAAGTAATAAATTAATGTTGTTCTCCACTTTCCCTTATTTTCAGTGGAACTGGCTTTTAAGCATAATGAAAAAAATATATATATATGCACATAAATATTTCAGGTGCTCCCATTGGGGTTTATTTTCTCTCATCTAGTTCTTTCCTTGTCCTTGTGGCCCCTGTCCCTCTGAAGGTCTGAGCACAGTCATTTTGATTCTCTTCGGAGACTCTGCCGATGTGTTTGCATAGTAACCATCTCAAAAGTTCTCAGTATGAGCCACCTACGAACATAACAATAAGCCCTAGATTATCGTGTAAAATGTGGATGGCATTTCTACAGATTCCACTCTCTTATCATTTGTGAATGTGTTTAGGCTTGGCATGCTCATATCTAAAATCCCAAGCCCCTTCAGGCTGTGCTGGCCAGAGTTTAGGTACATGCTTGTCACTTCAATAATTTTGGGAGCAAGGCTAGGATCCTTCCAAGACTGTAAGGAAATCTTCGCTACATTTAGTTGGTGGTTCAATCACACTTCGGTTGTCCAGTTTTGGATATTGAGCAACCTGCTCAGATGTGGTTAACTGCCTGCCAAGAAGATGATTTGGGCTCTGTAACAGGAAGTTTAGTTATTGCCTTTTTAATGATTAGTTATTGCCTTTAGAATGATAATTTCCCTTAGCCTGGCTGGCTTTGGTGTCCCAGCAGGCTGGCTATTGTAAATATCCCTCTTAGGTTTCTAAACCTCTGTATTTAATGTGGGTGATTTAAGGACCTTTACCTGCATTGTCGTTTTTAGCATTAAAGCACTGATCTAGTTCTCAATGCCTTCTGAATTTAGGTATTTATTATCAGACTGAGATGCTGTCCATGTCTATGTTGAGCGATGTAATTCAAATCTGGAAAACAGCAGAATGTGATATAATGCAGTCTGAAGAAACCTATTACATGACTTTGGGTGGAGTCCTGGAATTTGACATCTACATGGATTTGTTCCAAACAATTAAATGAATCTCTCTTCAGAGCATATGGTGCTGAGAACATGTCATGTTTGAGAAATACGGTTGGCTTCTAATCTTGATTTTTAATTTTGTGGTAGAACAATAATTTGGCACAGCATTTTCTTTTTCTTGTGAAATACAAATGTGTTTTCTTCAAAGACAGAAAAAAAAATCTTCTTAGGAAAATCCAGTTATCCCTTACATATCTCACGGATATTACTTCTTTTCTCAGTTCTTTTGAGCTACAATTTGGAATTAATGTGGTTGTTTTTATTTCCTTTTGTTACTAAAATGTGTGGTGGAAATTAAAAATCCAAAGACCCAGCTATTCAAGATTTATCATTTGGTCCATATGAAGTCTGGCTGGTTACCAAAAAGATGATGCTGAGAGAAAGAATTCATCGTTTCTTACATCAGAAATTTAGCAATGCATCCTATTTCCTTGCCTGAGTTGCATACTGATGTTTAATAATCACATCAGAGTCCAGGCTGGGTGGCAGAGAGGTAGGACACTTTTTGAGCTAGACAGAAAGTAGCAGTCTAACTCTGTTCAGGCTGCTTGAAACACCTGAGGTGAGATACTGGGTCCAGCAATATCAGGGCAAGTGGTTTCCATGGAGCAGCCCTCTTCGTGCTGAGCAGAAAACAGTGGGATTATACTCAATCATTAGTCAGTCAGAGAAGAACCTCTGTGTGTGGCTTTATGCTGTTCCTGACTAACTATCCCACTTGGGGAGCCAGGTGGGGCAAGGTGAGGAACAGAATGCTGCAGCCCATCTGGTGCAGAGTCCAGACAGGCTGCTAGGCCTGCTTGGGAGCTGCGCCACAGCATCGCCGAGCCAGAGCTTTTCTCTAAGGGACTAAGGAGATTAGACTTTTAAGGGGAAATTTAAGAGGATTGTAGATTTAAGAGATGGCCAAAGGGGCACATTTATAGCTTTTTAATTAAAAGATATTTTGGCTTGAAGGCCAGAAGGATTAAGGAATCGGTAAAACCAAGTTAAATGTCAAATGCAGGGTTAAACCACAAATTAGGTATATTTCTAATGGATCTTTAGCTTCTAACTTTTTTTTTTTTTTTTTTTTTTTTTGAATAANTGTAAAGCTTATTAAGGTCATTTCCTATTAATCTTCTTCTTTTACCACTCCTCCTCTCTTTCCCATATTTATGGCATTACAAATAGCTTTAAATCCAACACAAGAACTTGGATGGCTGATAGAATAAAAAGGGAGACCTTTAAGAGGCTATGTCATGCTCAATTTTTTAAAGAAA
Source organism: Alectura lathami (assembly GCA_013399715.1). NCBI lineage: Eukaryota > Metazoa > Chordata > Aves > Galliformes > Megapodiidae > Alectura > Alectura lathami. The sequence continues at coordinate 147,874 of VXAV01007475.1, forward strand.
AAGCTTATATTTTATGAGAGTGATAACTGAATCTACATTTTCTAAGCATAGCTACATTTGAATATTTAAATAGTCGGGTCTTTTCTTTATTCCATTTTTGTCTACTTATTTTAAATGTTCTGTAGTATATGAAAGTCAAAGAGAGAAGCAAAATATTGATCAGATTATACAAGAGAAATTCTCATGGGCCTAATGCAAAAAAAAACTTGTTCATAATTTTCTCCATAAACCTCTTGTCATTATACTATTGAGTCATGTAGTGTTATTTTGTTGAAGTGAAAGTGAAGGTGTTAAGTTAAAAGAAGTAATTTTAAGTTTTTAATTATTCTACAAGTTATGCCCTACAGCACATTTTCTAAAAATTGTACCTTTTGTTCAGCACTAAACTGCATGAATTACTTATAAGTCTGGCAGATCAATATCTCAGAATGTCTTACAAATAATTTAATTCAGCTGGGATTTTTTCTGTTGTTGCATTTTGTTCAACAACTTTTTATTCCTGCACTGTTAATAGCAAAATTCTGCTTGTAAAAGGAAAGTTCTCTTACCAAATGAATCAGTGAGTTCAAGGGCAAAGCTAATAGTGGTCTGCTGTTATTACCACACAGCTGTTTCCTAACTCAGCAACCAGAACGGTCTTGTGTTGTATTGTGGTGTCTGATGAGTCACTGGAAATGTCACATAACTTCTTATCACTTGCTTTGGTCATCTACTTCATAACCATCAAACCTGTAGTGTATTCACCATTAACCACAGGAGCCACACAGAGAAGAGCTCCTCTAGAGTTCAATGCTGATAAAACCAGTAACAGGACTCAGAGAAGTACTCAGTACAATGTTGGAAGTTGGACCATTACAAGTAGCTTTGTCCTCAGACATTTCTGGTATTACAAAATATTGGGGAGAGCTCTGGTCAATACAGTGAAGATATTGACAGCCACGTCAGGCCTTCACCCATACACACTCACATGCACCATTCTGAATGCAGAGTTGCTAGTTGTGTGATCTTACTGGAAATGAAAGACTATTTTCAATACCCAATACCTCTTCATTTGCTATCTTATTTATTCAATCTAATTTTGTCTTTGAAATGAATGCCACTGAAAACTTAATGAAAAATCATTTAAAGGAATATTTAACAGCTGCAGCTTCTTGACACTTTAAAAATGTGAAGGGGGATACATGACTATTACTGAAAATTAATATCTCACATATAGCATTAGCAAAATTTTACAGGAAAAGTGTCCTATGTGTGGCAGATGTTGCTATCTGCTTGAGGCTTCAGTAAACTATATTATAGTGTGTTAAGGTAAATTTCTTAGGCTATGCACAGTCAGAAGCATCTGTAAAGTCATCTGCTTTGAATATCTTCTGAAAGTATCAGCACAAGGTTAAAAGGAAAAACACCTAGGGGTGGAAGATGTGAAACACTGATTTGGCAGTCACAAATTCCTCTTCTTCTTTTCTGAAGTCCAGGTACAATATAGTGTTGCATGCTTCCCTAAATATCCACCAAGGGATTCCCGTTAGGATGTTGCTATAGCTTTAGCACTCTGCTGTCTGCTTGCATATCATTTGATCCAGTGCATACACCAACTTCTCTGGAACTGTCGTTAATCTGTGCAACCCCACTGTTTGCTGTATGACAGAGGGTAAGTCACTCAGAGCTGGGCCTGGCTCTGCTTGCTCATTTATGACATTGTTCATATATCCAAAGCAATGCTAGGATTTACCCTGTTGTACAATACAGCAGCTTTTGATCCGATCTCTCCACAGACTTTGGTTTGTGAAATTCTGTTCTCAATCCTAAAGCAAAATTGTGTAAGACCCTATTATTTGTGAAGTTTATTGACCTTATTGAATGAAAAACATCTGAACTCACCCTCCGCTCTCTCTGATGTTTTGAAAGCCCCGGGTATACATGCAGACTGGGGTTCTGCTTGATGGCGAGTTGAACATGAGCCAGCACTGTGAGCCAGCCCTGGGGTGCACCAGTCCCAGCACTGCCAGCTCGGGGAGGGAAGGGAGTGTCCCACTCTGCTCTGCACTGTGCAGCCTCACCTTGAGCACTGGGTGCAGGTTGGGGTGCCACAATATAAGAAAGACATAAAACTTTTAGAGAGAGTCCAAAGGAGGGCTACAAAGGTGATGAAGGGTCTAGAGGGCAAGGCATGTGAGGAGTGGCTGAGGACCCCTGGTTTGTGCATGGATTTTGTACATATGTACTTTCTTGCCTAGGCTGTGAATTTGCACTCCCTTATTTTCCAAAAGAATCTCACTACAAGCCACTGGTCCACTTGCCTGTTTCCCAAAGTGTTTTTCTTCATAAGAGAAATGATAACAGAAGAGACTTCCTTGTGTGCCAAGCAATTTGCCTTGTTCTCCAATATAGCAGGAATGTAAGAATTTGCCTTGGTTTGTGTTTGCAGTTAAGCAGGTATAATGCACTAATTTAATTGAGAGTTATATTGGTACAGCTGTGTGGTGTGAAATTGAACTTTGCGTATTTCACTTGATCAAAATGTTAAGTGTGCAGTTTAGGGTGCTGCTTGTTTCTTTCAAGAGGTTTTTCTCTGCTGGCCTCTGCTATGATTTTCAAAGAATCATTACTGCCAATATGTGGGAGGATAATTTCATATTGATTCCCAATTATACTTTTTCTCTTTACTATATTTTCTTGTATGTTGTGTCTATATACATGACATGCTATGTATGTCATAGCATCCTCCTCCTTTATTTAATAATTTTGTCCTCTATTGATAGCTATTACTTTTGTGTGGATCAGTAACATGCTGACTTTAGTTACAGTGTGACGATTTAATACAAATAACATCAGTCTATAAAACAGTCAAGTAGAGCAACCTAAACTGCATAAAAACACCTGATTAACATTTTTTACAGCACTCTCTTTTGAAATAAACAGACTGTACTGGTTTTTAACATCTGGTCCCCAACAATTCTTGTAGGAGAGAAAACTTTTTTCCTCTGCAAATGCTGGCCATTTTTTCATCAGTTTTTTCATCAAGGCACAGCTGTTGCTGTACACCACATATTCATGTCTGAAATGTAGTTGATGCTCGCTTCTGTTTATGTCTACATGATATCATTTTGCATTGGATATGATTCAAAAAGACAAATGTCTTCCATGTACTTTCAAAAAGTGTCTTATCACCATTCAGAAAACATCCTGCTTTCATACTCACATAATACCTATAAAAACATGGTTCAGTGCTGTGACTCTTTAACATAAATCTGGGGCAATTTTTCTGCTCTAATGGAAGGACAATAGAGCAGACTCCCTGTGTAGGAATTTATGCTTTCAGACATTATTGTGTTGTTAAACTAAGCCTTCTAAGGGTTGCTGCCTTCCCTTAGATTGGTCAAAAGCATGGCCAATTCCTAAAAACTGTTTTTAAAAACATACCTCAAATGGTTTGTATTTTTAGAATATGAGCTATGCTTTACTTCCAGCTAGCAATGCATCAAAAATATTTTACAAATTCTTTATCCAAAAAGCCAACTTTTTTTTTTTTTTCCAAAACAATAGCTGTCACCATTTAACATTGTCTCTAGAACAAAGTTGCAATAACTCTGTGAAAGATAATTGCAGTTTTTGAAGGGTGAGTGGTTTTAACGTTTGCGAGAGTAACAAATTTTAAAGTGGACCAATGGAGAATGTTAAATATAGTTCATACTTCTTAGTCCCATGTGCTTGTAGCCTGCTAGTTTTTGCATATTTTGAAATGATTGTTTATGAAAAGTTGAGTCTTGTCTTTTGTGCATTGTGTTTCTGTGACAAGCGTAAAAAGAACTATGTTTTTCTACTTCTGATTTGGCCTGCTACAAACAAAGTGATATCCTGAACTGTGCAGTGAATTTGCATAAACAAGTATGTACAGTCTGATTTTTCTCAGATGCATAAGACTGCAGTTTAGGTGGTGCGTTCTAATATACCCCTTTCTTTTTGGCATAGAACAACATGTTTCTGTATCCCTTTTCTTCTCCCTGTTTTCCATGGGCTACCTTGGAGTAAAACAGAAATCTGTTCAGAATGGGGAAAACCTATATGCACAGAGAAGGGAAATTTGTAAGATGGCCCCATTCCTTCAGTGATTGTTTCCGCCCTGATTTTTTCAGGTTATCAGAGGATTTTATTTTATAAATACTTTATTTTAACCACAAAGATCATGTAAGAACATGTTCTATATTTGAAAGCAAGGGTATAAGGCAGCAGTGAGTTAAATCTTATAAACTGTAAAATTGCAGTAGCATACTTTTCTGTAAATGGGAAAATAATTGCCTATATCTGAGAAAGAAGACCTGAACATTAGAACATCTATTATTTTCCTCGTTCTCTGTGATAAATGAGAACTCTCTTATAGTAACCTTCCCAAACCAAAAAGAATACACCAAGCAAACAAACTGACAATGAAGTAAGATTTTTAAACCAAACTCTGTATTTCAGAAGTTTCTTCCTGTGACAGTCATCAAATTGCAGTAATCAATATATTGTTAGTCAGATTCTAGTTGCCTGTGTAAAATAATGTCTTCTTAATGGACACAGAAAATATGAGGGTCCTTGACATTTTTGCCTCAGACATTGGGATGAGTTTTTCAGTCATAGTCTGTGATGGGTTCATTCTATTGCAGATACAGCCTGGATGCCTTGGAAGATGTTAAGGCATTTTTACTGTTTTTTGTCTCATTTTTAAGATGAGGCCTTTTAGCCAAAATAGACTAAATACTGTCTCCATTATGACGTTATGGAATAAAGGCATGCCTTTAGATATCTAGATTCTCTCCATATCCCATTAATGTAGAAGAAGGATGTTGGGACCTTTACGGGGAGAACCTCCCAATGTTTGAATTCCAATGGTTTTGCCCACTGTTATATGGTTTTTTTTTTTTTTTCCACTCTTTTTGTAGTGTAGTTAAGAGTTAATCAAGTTGGAACATCCAAATTTAGTTATTCTGCCAGCCTGGAATCTCAGTGTATTTATGTACCACCTTTTGCAATCTTTCATCAGAAGACCTCAAAGTATTTTGGTAAATATTAATTAAACTGCAGAACATGCCACATATTTTATTCCAATTTTACAGAAGAGAAAACTCGCTATCATTAAAATTTGCACAATAAATTTAAATAAAAATTTGGAGAGCAGAGTAGGAGAAAGGGACCTGGGGGTCCTGGTGGACAGCAGGATGACCATGAGCCAGCACTGTGCCCTCATGGCCAAGAAGGCCAACGACATCCTGGGGTGTATTAGAAGGGGTGTGGTTAGTAGGTCGAGAGAGGTTCTCCTCCCCCTCTACTCTGCCCTGGTGAGACCACATCTGGAGTATTGTGTCCAGTTCTGGGCCCCTCAGTTCCAGAAGGACAGGGAACTGCTGGAGAGGGTCCAGCGCAGAGCCACCAAGATGATTAAGGGAGTGGAGCACCTCCCTTGTGAGGAAAGGCTGAGGGAGCTGGGTCTCTTCAGCTTGGAGAAGAGGAGACTGAGGGGTGACCTCATTAATGTTTATAAATATGTAAAGGGTGGGTGTCAGGAGGATGGAGCCAGGCTCTTCACTGTGACATCCAGTGACAGGACAAGGGGCAATGGGTGCAAGCTGGAACATAGGAGGTTCCGCTTAAATATGAGGAGAAATTTCTTCATAGTGAGGGTGGCAGAGCACTGGAACAGGCTGCCCAGAGAGGTTGTGGAGTCTCCTTCTCTGGAGACATTCAAAACCCGCCTGGATGCGTTCCTGTGCGATCTGCTCTAGGTGTTCCTGCTTCGGCAGGGGGATTGGACTAGATGATCTTCCGAGGTCCCTTCCAATCTCTAACATTCTGTGATTCTGTGATTCTGTGAAAAATGCTTACATGCTAAATACTAGCTACCTGAGCTGGTATTCTTCTATTGGGAGAGTTTCTAATAATGTATCTGTAAGTGTTGTGGGGAGAGGCAAAGAAACACTGGTCGCAATTAAAATACTTCAGAATTATATTTGATAGGGTTTATGGTATTTATATGATTATGTTTTGCTTTTGTATATAAGTGTTCATCTGTCCTATTTTTCTGGCAATTCAAATTAATTATTTTGCATAGATTCCCAAGATGCACTATACTCCATTTATTTCTTATACTACTGACCATGATTAATGACCAACCACAGTTTGAGTATCTCATTTTTAATGATCATGATAAATTGTAGCCCATCATGGCAATTTAATATGCTTATCGTGCAAGATCTAAGTCAAAAAACTTAAATTATATCATAATTAGGAAGCACATCTTAACTGTGAAGCACAAGAATAATTTGCCATTATAAAACTTGCAGTTCCATATTTTCACTAAAAGGGTTGCAGCACATCAACCCAGATATTCTTTTCTGTTCTTATAGGAGTATTGATCATGAACTTTTCCGTATTGCATCTCATACTGCAGGAAGGCCTTTTTGCACTTCAAACTCTTTAATTGCAGTTTTCTTCTGAACCTAATTTGTGATTGATGGAGATAAGGAGAGCTCATGAAACAGGGGAGACAGAAGATCCTGTAAGGCAGGAAGAAGAAATGTAAGGTTCCTCATGTAATTTCTGGACTGTCATTTGGCTACAGCTATATACAATATACCGAGCATCACGTCCCAGCTCTGTATCACATTAAGAACTGGTGACAGGTGTCACTCTATTTTTATTATTTTTTCTTTTTCTTTTTTTCCCATGTCTTTGTTTTTAGACATAGGAAATCTGTGGTTTGGACAGGAGCTGCAGCACTTTCTAACACATGGTCTGACATGGGTGATGAGATATCTAGCATCACCCATCAAGGAGCCTAAACTTAGCCTCTCTGGATGTTATATACAGTATGACACACTGGTTTTCATGCTTAGTTTCTTCCTACCGTGATGCCTACCTTAATACTACTGTTTTTTATTATCTTCTGGGTGACAGTCGAGGCTGAGAGAACCACATGTTGAGTCCCAATCCAGTATCACCTGTGGCTATGCTCCAGTAGAATGAATGTTTAGCAGCACTTTTGTAGTTTATCACTTGATTTTGATTTTTAAGACCACACCAAATAAACACAGCAGTGGAAACAGTAATTTATCTGTTTTTTTTTTTTTTATTATTATAATTTTTTAACTACTGCTATAACGTTTATGGTTTCTCTAAATGCTGTTATCAAATCATCTCTTAGCAAAATGTTGGTTTGGAATGGACAATGTGTATGTACTTCATATAAAATAACTTCACCATGATGTCTCAAGAGAAGCATGATTAGCAATCAGTAAAGTGGAAATTAACTTATTCCTTTGTTACAAAAAAAAAAAAAATACAATCAATTCATGGGATGTTTTTAATTCAGTATTAATATTAATTTTATCATTAGAAATCATTTGATAGCAGTTCTTTAAGACTCGTCTTTGCTGTCTCTGCTCTTGCCTGGGCCAAGAGAGGAAAAATTGTAATACTACTTCATCACAGAACATTAAAGGGGTAGATTCTATAAAATGTTGTTGGGAAGAAGCTGTAGACACAGGAGAGTTAGACCTGTCACTGCCAAAACAGACCTGTTTCAGGATAAGATTTTCTTAAGTTAGTAGACCCAGTACACTTGATTCCTAAGAAGGAGATGATAGAAATTGCAAAAAACCTCTAAAAAGCCTCTTATTAAATGTGGGACTTGACAGAATATCTTAAAAGGGGCACAATTCAAACAATAAAGAAACATAATTTAGAGAAGAACATTGTAAATGTAAAAAAAAATGGCTTTGCCAATGTAGACAGCAACATCATCTTATGCATTTAGATGCAGAAAGCTCAACAGTCATTTCAGATATGTAAGGTTTTCTTAAGAATAATTTATAGAGTCATTTTAAAATATTCTATTTAAATGCCATCATTGGATTCTTAATGTTTAGTGATCATAATGTTGAATTTGCACTGCTCGGAAAACTTTAATTACAAACCTAAATTGTACTAGTATCTATTAGATACCTCCTAATTGAAGCTACATCATATGTCCGATGTGGTAGTACTAATTGGTATAATTAAATTCTAATATGCATCAGTAGACTGTTAAGAAGAGAGTTAAGAACAGAGGAAGTCAGTTTGTGGAACTTCTCATACCTAAAGTGACTCTCTTACAATGTGAATGAGAATGCTGTATTTCTTGCCTGTTTTGTTTTAATTACTATATGCAAAATGAACTGCTGTTTCATTGACCAAGATTCACTTCTCCTCCTTCCCTCCTTACATAAGCATATTCACTAGCAATGTATTTAAAGCTCCTGTTATTTATTGTACTTTCCTTATGTTTAGTATGCTTAAAATGTATGGGATGAGCCTTAAACGCTGAAAGATTTGTCCACCTAGGTTTGGCTTTACACTAACTGACAATTTGCTGTGCTAGAGCATGTCTCTCTTTTTCTGGGATGATTGAAATGGTTCTTGTCACAGCAATTTGCCTAGTTTCTGTAGTATTTCACCTTTATTTACTACAACTTAGAAATCAGAATGGCCAGCACTCAAAGCCACAAATAGAATCTTCAGAAGCCTTAAATTTGAAGATTTTATATGAATCTCAAAGAACAGCTAACCAGGCTTCAGTTTCATGATTTTACATGTAGGAGGTATTTCTGTTCAGAGAATCCTCTCTGCTTCTTTCTGTTGTAAAGTTGTGAGTTGGGGTGGGTGCCAGCAACCTCCCTCCCCCAACTGGAGAATTCAGGCTTTTCTAGTAGCCCTTATCCACTGGCATCCACTAGGTGCAGTTCCTCAAAGGGAGCTTCATTTGAATTCCTCAAGATCTACATATAGTTAACAGGCTACTCCTTGACATACATTTTTTATAAACAGAAAATGGTATCAACTCACGTACAAGAAATGTATGTAGTAATCACTAGCTTTATGAAAATTATGTCTACTGTTTAGTGCGGTTCTTCACACAGTAAACACTGTGGTAATCAAGGTATAATCTGTGCTTTTCTTGCTGGCTAAACTTGCTGTCAGAAGGAAACTCTTTGTTCTTGCAGATGAACTTGATTCCATAACCAGATAAAGCAGATGTCTATACTCTGCTCTTTAAAGACATGCCATGTGCTTTTCTGATATAGTAAACAGATGCTCCATTTCAGGCACCTTATTTTTTCTTTTTTCCTTTTCTTTTTTTTTTTTTTTTTTTGCTGTAAAAAAAAATAATAATTTTGGAGTATTTTGCCGCTTAGCCACAATTTTTGAAGGTAAATTTTATTTCTTTAAAATGCTAATCTTTGGTATTGTTTGTAACAAGGCTATCTCACTATTTCAGACCAAGCCGGTATTTCTTTTCAACTGAGCCTTGAATTTCATAGCTATAACTATAACTTCACAGAGTAAATGTTGTTTTGTGAGTTAGTCTTTTGGAGACTGTTTTGTAGATCTAGAAAACTTTACTGATTTTATTGCTTTAGATACAGCATGATTTCCCACAAAATNTTAATCAGCTGGAGAAGAAATGATGAATACCAAGGATTCTGTCAGCAACTTGCATCATTTCTTTTTTAAAGTACGGTGTGGAGATTTCTTAAATATTTTCCTTGATTATGACATCTTTCCAGACCACAGAGTTCTTGCTTTGTTGGATAGTGAAATTAGAAGGAATAGCATGTTAATGATAAATAGTGGAAGGAGAAAAATTTTGGATGTTAATATCTGAAAAATTCTCTGTTCCTCTCCTGCTGTTATAATTCTGTTATAATCTCTTTTAAAATGCCTGTCATTTAAAAGTGTTGTTTTTTTTTCTTTTTATATGCAATTTTCTTTCATTTTTATTTATTTTCTCCTTTTTATTTTCTATTGTTAAAAGTTCACAGTTTTTCCTTTTTCAAATAAGATTGGAAAAACTGTGGGAAAAAAAAAGCATTCTTTTCCTAGCATATGAAATCAAAACTGGTGTCCACAAAAGATGGTGATAGTGTCTTAATAAAAAGGCAAAAATACTACAACAATGGCGTATTTAGTAATCAAAATGCCAGAAACTGGAAAGTCATAGTGCATGTTGAAAATTCAGGGATCTATAGTATTGTTTTGCTGTTGATTTTTCAATAGCCTATAAAATCTGTCATGCATCCTGTAAACACATTTGACATTTATAGAACTTTTTTTGCCTCTGTCTGCATCAGGATTGGGTTTTTAGAATTCTTATTGATATTTTAATGAAAATACAGATTGAAAATCCCACTTGAGATTCCAGGTCCAAATTAAATGCAAACTGGAAAACAATAAAATTAAATTTGTTATGATTAATGAACAAAAGACTCTAGCACATTTTCCTCTTTCATTTGCTGGTTGCTGTAGCTTATAGCATCAGATCATTAAATGAACACTGTGCTTTCTGACATTATTTTTCGGAAGTAATCTGTATTTGAAACATTATGGATATGCTAGTGTAAGTGAGAATACTATATATTTAGTAGAAATGCAGTGTTATAACCACATGTATTAAGTTCAGTTGCTATTGTAACACAATCCTGTTTCAGCTCGGTAGCTGTCTACTTTGTTGGCTTTTTCTCCTTTTCACACATACCAACTCCTGAGAAACAGGATTGTGCAGGAACATCTATGAGCAGAGCATTTGAACATATCACGTGTGGGTTTCGTAAATAACTTCAGAAATTCTGCAGACCTGTTGACTGCAGCAGGAAGTAAAAAGTCAAAAACTAAATGAACTATGAGCTAACCCACAGCCTTGTGTATGCTTGGTAATAAATTTAGTCATTCAGCTGTATCTTAAAGTAACATGTATTTTGCAGAATCACCACATGTTACGATTTGGCTGTATTTTCATATTTTCAAAATTGCAACCATCCTTCTTTGAACATTGATCACAAGAGGTGATGTTCAAAGAGCCAGACCAGCTGTTTCAAACCTTCTCAAGTTCGAAACTGTCTAACCTGGATCATTTCTTGGATGTCTGTGTTTCGCATAAAGAGTAAAGAAACTGTCTATGTGGATGAACAACAGAATTGTTTGGTTTGGTGGTTCACAACTCAGAGCACAGGTATCACAGTAAATTGTGTGTTTCTGTAGTTCAATATATGGAGTCAGGCTGATTCTTTCCTGAGAACAACTGAAGATACTCTGTGTGGAAAATAATGTAGGGTTCACTGAAGTCAGCCAGAAAAACTGAGGGAGAGAGATGGCAAGTAGGAATCCTGCAGTATGATTGCATACTGTGGAATGACAGTCGAGTAAACCTAGTGCCCATGCTGATGGAGGATGGGTAGATAGGAGGAGAATTCTAAAGAAGTGGAGAAGTTTGTATAGGGTTTACTCAGTTCAAAATGCCTCTGAAAATTAGTAAAGCAGAAAACAAGTCCTACTTTACAAGGAAATCTTTGGTAGGGAAGATATTTGTTTTCAGATGCCTTTAGTAGTCTCCTATCATGTTTTGAACTTTCTGTGTTTAAGAGCCTGTTTTGATCTTGTTTCTCACGTCTTTCTGTAATTTGAAAACAACAAACTTGTCTTAGAATTTTGAAGCCTTTTGGCACATCTCTTTCCAAAAGATGTTCTACCTCAAAGCTTCTGGAAACTCAATCCCAAGAGAGTAAACTCTGAAGAACTTACAGGCTAATAGTAACTCCCCAGAAGAGCCATTGATTGTCAAATATACCTTGCCTGAGGTCTTCCTTATAAAAAGAAATTTAAAAAGTGCTCATAATCTTATGAATATGAGCTGTAATCCTACTATTAGCAGATTACTGAAAAGAATTCAAAAAAGTATTTAAGCAAAGTAGCTAATAGATTATTTGAACATCAGGCAAAACAACACCTCTGTTCTCACAGGACTCATTCAGTTTTAAATTGTGAATGCTGAATTTAGATCTATGACAGCCAGGTACGTTTAATATTTGTTTAGTCTTGTTGGGTGCTAACAAGACACTTACCCCTTTTTAATTCAAATTAATGGGTCACAAGTATTCATAGACTTCCTTGGAGCTCTCAAGTGTTAGATACTAGAAGGAAGTGAAACAAAGCTTTTTTATGTTTAAGAATATTGATGGGTTACATCACTTTCAAATATTCATGAATGAGTTATGTTTGGTTAATTTCAAAGGACTAAAAATAAATGGTTTTATTCATCTTTTCATCATCACATTATAATCTCATTATGTGAAAGCCAATTGCTTTTATGTCTTCTTTATGTCTTCTTAATTTCTTTTTTTTTTTTTTAACAAAAAGTTATTTTATTGCAGGAGGAGTTCTAAGGCCTCTGCAAGTGTCTCTGCTGCTGTTAAATTTAATGGACTCCAGTTGTGCAAGGGTATTGTCAGAAAAAAAAAAGAACAGAAATCTGGAAGAACAGACATGAAAACAGGATACTTGTTATGGTTTGTTTGTTTTTTGGGAGGATGTATCACTGAACTGATGGATATATGGCTTTTTGTTATTATTTTTAAGAAGCACTAAAAACATGTGTAATTACATATGCATACAGTATGTTGTTAAACTGCAACTCTACAGTGATACGATTAAGGATCTAAGCAGAGTGACTGTTCCTACTGAATATCCTTTCAGGCAGTGTTTGTCTTAAAGGGAACTCAGAGTAATGTTTTAGTGGCGTAGGTGTTTTAGATAACTATTCCAACAATTGGTCCAACAGCAGGAGATCACAATGGCTGACACATGGCACCTTGTTCTTTCTGAGAGGCTGCTGTTTTCTGCTGATAACATCAGCCATGGAGGAGATACTTGTCACATTTGTTTGACACGCTCAGTTCCCAGCCTGTGTCATCATCCTCACTTGCACAATTAGGAATCATTGGATCAGCCCAGTATAGAAGATGAAAAGTGTGGCTCAAATAGCATGTGTGTAGTGGAAGGAGAAAGTGAGATTTGAAATTTGTGTTACATAGGCATGTCCCTAAATTCAGATACTGAAAATCTGACGTTTTCAAAGAAGATACTGATTGCAAATCTTCTGGAAAATCAGTCTCTTTCTACTTTTTAATAATGACTTAAAATGTAAGCTATTTCCTGCTATTTTCTCTCTAAACATGATTCATTTATTCTGCATTACTGATTGAATAAGCTGATCTGGTACAAGCTGAAGATAAATGAGAGAACAGTGGCCTGAGTGCTCCTTGTTTACAAGTTAACTTGTAAATTCTATGAAATATGTATCTTTGATATGATTTTTTTTTTTTTCCCCACATAATCAGTATTCCAATAGGAGAGTTATGTCTTTGAAATGTTATATGGAAAGCAAACCTCCTGTGGAGCACTCCAGCTTCAGAAGCAGTTCCAACATTTGACTAAAAGTGGCATTGCAAGACAGAATTGGACCATTTGGTAGACTATTAGAGTTTCTCTTGTAGCAGCTCGGCAAAGCCAACTATATACTTCTGCACCTTTACTTGATCAAGTAGGTCAGGTCATGAGTTAGAGCCATTACACCTACATACCCCATGTGTGACAGGCCTGGAACTATATCTGGTGTTTTATCATTGGCCCAAGTTTTGTATCCAGTGTCATTTTTTTCCATTGTTTGTATTGTAAGTCTGTTCCAGTTTAAACTACATTCATGAGGTACTAGATTATATTTATATTTAAAAAATGATTTTTCTAGGAATTATAAAAATATAGTGCATTAACCAAAGTGCCACAAATTTCTTTTAACTGTTATATTTTGTGTGTAGTGGTGTGACTTTGAATTCACTTTATAAGAAATATTCATCACGAATACAAAATGCTCATCTTCAAACATCATCACAAAGAGATCCATTATTTTCAGTATGTTTGCTGTCTTTCAGCTATGGGTTCTGGTTATTTTTAATGCTTAATCCATCATTTTGTGACCTTCACCATGGGAAAGGTAAATGTAAATCTTTCCAATAGCAATGAACAAACAGAATGAAAAAGGAAACTGTTTTGCTTTGACAAATGTGCTCAAAATTAAAGCATAGAATGCGAGTGTAAAGCTCCGCTCTTCAGAGGACGGTGTAGACTTCATAGTAATTATTCATTTTATATGCTTATATTTAAGGCTAGATAAGACCACATTCAAATTTTTGAACTGTGTCAAGGGAAACGTTGAAAACCTACATGAAGATTGTGATTTTTTTTTCTATGTCCTTAGCCTAATATTTATTCTTTATGTGTGTGTTACAATTGAAAACGTTGCTAGGGTGCAAGCATGGAGCAGTGAAGACCTTTGATCATCTCACCAATGCATCTCAACAACCTCTACAAAATGAGGCACTAGTCCGTTTTGCTGTGTTCATCTTTTGTCTCCACACTGCCTTCAGTAATTGCATTTCTTGCTGCTTTTACTCCCTTCTTCCTTCTTTGCAAGGTGAGAAAGTGGATATCTTATGTTGCCTCTGAACAGGGAAGCCCCTTTTTGTTAGCTCTGTTCTGTCATGAATCAGACTTGTATAACTGAGTTGACTGGACTGCTTGAGCACTTTGAAAAGTTGTCAGTTTCTTGTCTAAATCTCTCAATCAAAGCAGGGACTGTTCAGCCTGAAGAAGAGTAGGTTTGGGGGAGTCTTATCAACGTATATGGACACCTGAAGGGGGAGTGCAAAGGTGATTGAGCCAGGCGCTTTTTGGTGGTGCCCAGTGCCAGGACAAGAGGCAATGGACACAAACTGGAATACGGAGGTCTCCTCTGACCATCACGAAGCAGTTCTGTGCATTGCAGGTAACAGAGCATTGGCCCAGAGCATCTGGGAAGTCTGCTCCATGGAGATCTACAAAAGCAGCCTGGGCATACACAGCCTGCTCTGGTTGGCCCTGCCTGAGCAGGAGCTGGACCAAGTGACCTCAGAGATCCCTTAGCACCTCAGCTGTCTGTGATATTATACCTACTTTTACCCTAATTATTGTTGGCAATTTCAGTGACTGGCTTTGAGACATAAATGAGACATTCCACCTATAGCTAAATCTGATAAACTCCTGTTTCTTTTTCCCCCCTTCTGCTTGGCATACAGAGAGTCTTACTTAGGATTCTAAGTTATGAATATCTTTTGGCAGATATTGTCTGATTGCTGTACTTCTGAACAACTGAATTGTTTGGCCATTTCGTAGGGGAGAGGCATGCCTGTATGATTTGTGCAGATTTGTTTCAACAGAAGCTCCTGTTGTCTTTGATGTGAGCTGAATTCTGGTTTTTCAGCACAGTCCTTGGCTGATGAGGGTTAGAAAGGATATGGTCCGCACACTCATACTTAAATCATTCCCAATGGTAAAAGCAATAACGCATCAATATGGCTATGTTAATGTTTTTTGCCCCAATTTTATAATAATGTCTACTTTGGACATTATTTATTATCTATACACAAGAAAAAAAAAAGGCATCAGCATTTTCAGTTAAAATCTAAGACAGTACAGAATGGTGAACTTTCTTCAGAATATAGACTTGACCATTTGGAATTTCCAATTTACAAAATCTACAACTTTATATTCTCTGAATTTCTACTACTTTTGTTTAATTGTTTTGTTCAATTTCTCTTTGTATGTTTTTCTTTTCCTATTTTCAATTTTACGTACTCTTTCTATATCTTCTGTGTTGTATCTCTTTTCTTGTGATGCCAATAGTACTAGAGTGTTGCATTTTTAAGCCAGTAAATACAAATGGTATATAAATTAGGCAGAATGTCTTTATTCGTTATAGAGGTTGTAATCACAGACATTCACAGACAATCAAAATTACTTTTTTTTTTTTTTTTTAAACCTAAATGTTTTCTTCTCAGTTTCCTTTAGCATTTATTGCTTTGGTTCCTTTGCCAGTCTACACCTGCACTGATCTCTGATGGGGATACAGAAGAGTGCATTGTTCCATTTGCTCTCATTTATTTCAGTGAAGCAGCCTCAGTTACAGAGAACTTTCTGACTTTGTGCTTAGTTTTGCAGAGCAATCAGGGAATAATACCAGACCTTAAACATAAATAAAGAATTACTCATTATTCCTAGTATGGTTGGTACTGTTCATATCTTGAATTTTTGTATTAATAGCAGTAGCTCCAATTAAGCAGGCTGATAAAACACTGATAAAAGTGAAAAGCTTCTTGATTTTTTTTAATGTTTCTTTTAGTGGCACAGTATATAAAAAGGGACATGTTTCTCAGCAAGCTTGCCATATAAAAGGAACTGTCTTTGGCTGGCAGGAATAATTTAATTTAGTTTTAGATGTGTGAAGGTGTTGGTGTTTCAGATAAAGTTCTCTTAGAGTTGTGTACTCCTCTAACATTGAATTTAGACTGAGATTGCATAGTGTAAATTTTGTCTAATGTGAAACCAGAAAAAACTGCATCACCAAAGTCAACAGTGTTATCACCGAAGCTTAAATGGTGTGCATTGCTTCTTAAGCTAGGGAAAGCAACAGAATAGTTGCAGTAGCAGTTGAATAGTGTCCATCATTTCAAACTCCCTTACAAAAAAAAAAAAAAAAAAAAATAATTTTTTTTTTCAGCTTTTTTACCAGG
>VXAV01007475.1:168802-179921 GCA_013399715.1 Alectura lathami
TAACATATCATCAGACAAGTAAAAAGGATGTTAATGTGCTAACCTGACATTTAGTTGAGCAGAACTCAGTTTTAGCTACTCTTTCAAGAGTAGCTGAGTGGTTTTCTAGGACAATTAAATTTTAAGGTGCTAATTTTAATGTAACAAATAAAACAACCTCAAGATGCAAAGAGCCCTGACAGAGTAAAAAATCATACCACATGGGCATTTTTTTTCAAAATATGTGAAATATGACTGAGCTGTCAGAAGTTTTGCTCCTTTTGTTCTTTAACTGGATTTCCTACAGCAATCTCACCCTATGCCCTGTGTGCAGCGGTTTTGATTTCTGAATGCCTTCTTTACAAATCCATACTTTTTCTGTTGGATGCTACATTGGACCTCCATGGGGAGGACTGTGCAGCCTTCTCAGTAACATGGTCTGGATTACGGCAGCTGATCTGAGTTGAATATGAATTTAACTACTGCATATGAGTAAAAGACCTCAAACTTAAGATGTTTATTGGTATTTTTAAGCACATACTTACATATTGTGGTTTATGAACCCTTCTTTCATTCATTGCTATTGCAGTAATCGCAGCTGCTTTGTAGAATTGTAAGATCTTGGATTTTAGTAGATTTAAGAACTTTACAAATGCAATAATTCATTAAAAATCACACACAGAACATATGTAATCAAAGTCTCAACATCACATCTCTCAAGCCTTAAGCTAGTGTCTTAACAACTGAGGGATGCTTTTATTCAGTTTCTTTTATATCAATATAGGAGAGTAGCAATGTGTAGGGATAGTGCAATATTAGGAGTAGGAGCAATACCTGCAGACTAGTAAGGGATGCTATGTATCTTAAACTGCTTGTGATTACAATGTAGGTAATTAGGGAATAGCAAGATTACAAACGTGAAGACTTTAACGTCCTGAGTCAATGCAGCTATACGTGAGAAACACTTTGTGTGCTTGAATACTATGGAACAAACAAAAGCATAAATTAAGAAGGCACAATCCAATCTTCAATATGAATTTCTGTGAAAGTCAACATCTACCTGTGAATATTGTGCATGCATTTAGCCATTAACTGATGATGTTTAGTTCCACATGTCACGTATTTTCTTGAGCGTGAAGCCCGTAGACTTTTGATTAATAAAGGGATGTATGCTGTAGTGAAAAATGGTAACATACAAGAAAGCTTCTGATTCAATCATCTAAAACTTGAAATTCACATAACTATGTGAACCTTGCTAAAAACAAATTAAGTTTTGGCAGATCAAAAATAGACTCCAGACATTACACAATGTATGGTTTATGGGAAGCTTCAAAATGTTTCCATAATGGCTGGTAACTGTTTGCTCTTACTCTCCAGTTTTAATGATTTATCTTTTGGCATACTTTTCTGAATTCTGAATAGTGCCAAAGGAAAAACATATATATATGTTTTAAATCTCGCTAGTGTTGACACTAACCAAGTGTCAGTAACTACAGATAGAGGTTAAAAATTACAAGAAGAAATTTGTCAGTGAAGGTTACTGATAAATCAATTATGATTAGTCGATTCTGATGTATCAATTCTGATAAATCCACCTACAAGAAGAGTTGGAAGGAGGATCCAGGGACCTACAGGCCTGTCAGCCTGACATCAGTACCAGAAGGTTATGGAGCAGATCATCTTGACTGTGATCACACAGCATGTGAGAGATAATCAAGTCCTGCCTGACCAGCCTCATCTCCTTAACTGACCAGGTGACCTGCCTGGTAGATGAGAGAAAGACTGTGGATGTAGTCTACCTAGAATAAAGCCTTTGACATTGTCTCCCATAGCATTCTCCTGGAGAAGCTGGCAGCCCTTGGCTTGGTCAGGTGTACTCTTCGCTGGGTAAAAAGCTGGCTGGATGGCTGGGCCCAGAGAGTGGTGGTGAATGGAGTTGAATCCAGCTGGCTACTGGTCACAAGTGGTGTTCCCCAGGAGTCAGTTAATATCTTTATTGATGATCTGGATCAGGGGATTGAGTGCACCCTTGGTAAGTTTGCAGATGATACCAACTTAGGAGGAAATATTGATCTGCATGAGAGTAGGAAGGCTCTACAGTGGGATCTGGACAGGCTGGACTGATGGACTGAGATCATTTGCATGAGGTTCAACAAGACCAAGTGTCGGGTCCTGCACTTTGATCACAACAACCCCATGCAATGCTACAGGCTTGGGGCACAGTGGCTGGAAAGCTGTGTGGAGGAAAAGGACCTGGGGGTGTAAGTTGAAGGCTGGCTGAACATGAGCCAGCAGTGTGCCCAGGTGGCCAAGAAGGCCAATAGCATCCTGGCTTGCATAAGAAATAGTGCAGCCAGGAGGGGTAGGGAGGTGATCATCCCACAGTACTCAGCACTGGTGAGGCTGTACCTTGAGTACTGTGTTCAGTTTTGGGCCCCTCACTACAAGAAGGACACTGAGGCCCTGGAGTGCATCCAAAGAAGGGGCAATGAGGCTGTTGGAAAGGCCTGGAGCACAAGGCTTATGGGAGGCAGCTGAAGGAACTGGGGCTGTTTTGTCTGGAGAACTACAATTGTCAGAAATGAGGCTGTAGTGAGGTGGGGGTCAGCCTCTTCTCCCAGGTAATCAGTGACAGGATGAGATGTAATGGCCTCAAGTTGCACCAGGGGAGGTTCAGGTTTTTATATGAGGAAAAACTTCTCAGAAAGAGAGGTCAGGCATCGGAACAGGCTGCCCAGGGAGGTGGTGGAGTCACTGTCCCTGGAGGTGTTCAAGAAACATGTAGATCTGTTACTTAGGGACATGGTTTAGTGAGTATAGTGGTGATGGGTTGTTGGTTGGTCTAAATGATCTTAGAGGTCTTTTCCAACCTTAGTGATTCTATGATCTTATGATAATGCATACATGACTAAATTAAACCTTAAATTCTTCCAGGAAACGGTAATAAATTACATTCACCTGGGAACTATATATTCTAAGACAGTGAAAGAAAGCAATATTTAGAATGGGAAAAGATAACAAATACATCAATGCAAAAATCCAGAAGTCATGCTTTCCAGCCTTGATCAAACTACCTAGTACTGTGAAAATGATAGTAACAAGATACAAATTAACAGCCAGAGTTTCTGATGATTTTGTGTCAATATCTTTAATTTTAAGTCATGGTAATCCTGGTAAGTAAGTTCTTCCTCCCACCCCCTGTGTAAAATAGAATAAAAATAACCAGGTCTAAAAGGGAAACAGAGGATTCCTTGCTTCAGAACCAGTCAGTTATGAATCTTACAGAATCACTTTACTGCTTTAGAGTTACTTACTGCTTTACTGCTTTAAATGGGCTCATCCCAATGTATGAAATTCTGAATAACTTTTCTGACAGGCTTGTTTAAACAGCTGATTCCTTGTTCCTCTGTGATACATACGCTAAATGGTTTATCTTTTTCGTTGCAATAGATACAATAGATACACAATGTAAATCAATAAAATTCTGTATCTTCTATACATAGTATTTTCAATAAAGAATTCTTCTTGATACACAGACTAAAAGTTAAGAAATTTTGTGGTGATGTTTTCTAAAACTACAGAAGCATTATTTAAGATGCCTCTAGCTTCTGATTAGTGATTTGTCAAAAAATGTCACACTTAAAAAATATAGAATGAAAAATACATAACTAGAATTAAAATACAGAATTAGAAAAAAAAAAACATTCTTTGTTAGTTTTGTGAAACAATTTTAGTCCTGCACTAACCATAGTTTACACTGTTAAAAAATTCATATAGTGTCAAACAGTATGTCCTGAATATCTCAATATACAACATACTTATCNATTTTACTGTTATTTCACATATATGTACCTACTAACAGACAGATAAATAGCTATGTTATTCTTCCAAAAAATCGTGTCTTGCAAAAACTTAGTCTTTGCTTTTCCTTTCTTTCTTTGGTACTAATTCCTTCTTGAAGTCTGTAACTCTGCAACCTGAAATACACACATTTTCATATGCATAAACTGCAGTTTAGGAATATTTATGCAGTCAAATTTTACTTTTTATTGTTTAAAGAATTAAGTATCTGATCAATATTATTATTGTTTTCTAGTTTTTCTGCTTAGTGATTGAATTTACAAGGTCACACAATCCTCATAATAAAGAATTCAACAATAAAAAAGCAAATCTGTTATATGATTTATGATGCTTTATTGACTTGTTGAAAAACTGACTTGCATTTTATACTTAAGTATGAAATATCTATCAGGGGTGCTGTTTGATTTTGTTTACATGAAGGGTGCTATTTGTGTTAGTTTTCTTATAGATTATGCTCTGTTGCCATGGAATCAAAAGAAATTTGACAGAGAATTCTTTTGACATCGGTTTCTGAATGATCTATCACCTTTAACAGTAAGGTAACTGGAAGAGGATTATCTCCACTAACATTTTCTCACACTCAGGAATTAGTTCAGGTTGAAGAAGCCTGTATATTCACCGTTCTCAAAGGACCATTCTGATAATATAATGTGACTCCTTAGCATAGTCCAACAATTCTTCCATCACATCAATAGCAGGTGACTGAGCTATGACATTATTTCAAGTACTTATCTAATATATGGGATGACAAAGAGAGAATCTATTGAAAACTTTTCAGTTAACCTAGATATACAGTAATAAATTCTGTCTTTTCCAAGAATACTTACAGTGTCATGTCCTCATAGTTTAGGTCATTCCACAACATCTCAAAAGTCCTGTATCATAATATCACAGGACTTTGCCCTGAAAGAGTAGTTGATGTAATTTCTAGCTCCATTAGTTTGTACCCTGGAAATAAAAAGGTCCAAAAGATGCTGTTCAGGCTTTGGTAGGGTTTTCTGTCAGTTTGGTAAGAAATAGCTAATTTTTGATGGCCTGACAGAATGTCATCCAAGATTGCACAATGTGACTGTAAGGTCAAACATGTAGGTACAGTGCAATCTGTAAAGAGAAGAGTAAAAAGAAAAAGAAAAAAAGCCTTCAACACTGACAGAAGAAGTGTCCAAATAAAAGATGATGATAAAGGTCATAAATTAGACATCACAGATGCCCTTAAGTCAGCAAGTGTCAAAGAAATTTTCCTTTGCCAGAAACATTCTCTGCATTTGTCAGTGCCCTCTATGCATGGGCCAAGTAGATCTCAGGGAAAGGAGCAACCAGAAGCCTGATAGGCTCCAAGCAGAAGCTGCGAAAAACAAGGCACAATTTTGCCCATGGAACTTACCAAGAATAGTATCTTAAAGTCATCCATTTAGGACTGGTTGCAATTTTCCCAACAGAAATTGTTTTCTGCTTTTATATAATAATTTGATACACTGACTTGTTAAGGATGTCCTGAATCATCTGACTGAATGCAGTTTTCTGTGAATTTGGGAGCAGGTGAGCATGGTCAAAGATTTGCCCTTCCTATCACTGATAAAATGCAAAATAAGGAAAATAAGTATAGCTAGGGTGCACCATATTTATTTCTTCTAGAAAAAGGTAACAAATCCTTCACATAAGTTTACCCAGGCAGACACAGAAGAACCTTGGAGGCTCTTTAGGTTTCCACTGGGGTCTGGAGTGATGGATGGCAATAGCTAACTTTATTTTAATTTGTCTTTCCTGTGTGGGAATGCACCTTTACTTTGCTTATTGCTTATGAACTAGCTGAACAAAATGCCATTGAGAACAATGAACCCACCTGAAATACAGTACAAGTGTTGCAGAAAAATTGCAGTGTTTTGTTTGTTTGCTTGTTTTTGGCCAACTAGGAATCACAGAGTGGTTTATGGGAGCAGCAGACTTGTGGTGGAAGGCTCGGAGGCATTATGTTATGCCACCTCAAGCCTCATCTTGCTTCTGCAAGTAACTGTCCTGCAATACTCTGCCTATTACTGCTTTTACAACATGCTGCTTCTGGTCCTATGCTCCTGTTAATCTTTTCCTTCAGAGTTCTTAAAGCGTATACGAGGGTTTTGAGTCAGAGGCTGCTGCTTGCTGGCTGTCACCTGAATGAGCTTCAGAGATCATTCCTTTTACTGGCAACAGAAGATCTGAGAGAAGATTCAAGAGCATACTTATATCCTTTCACTTATCCGTAGTCTCAATAGGGTTTTGTCCTGTTACTTCTTAAGTTCAGCAGAGGAAGGAAAGAATGAGAAGCATACTGTGCAGTTGAAGTCACAAGACATGTGGGAGGGAGGAGAGGAAAATTGTAGGAAGCACACTTCAGAGACATTGGTACAACGCAAAAGAGAAATATAAATCCAATCGTTTAAATTGTATGCAACGGGTGAACTACTCCTGCCCTGTTGTGTCTTTCTCCCTGTAGCAGTTATGTTCTTTTTATTCATGATGCCTTTGAAGCACTGACTGTCATCCAGCTGACCAGTCTACTGTGGTAACTTCACTGAAGTCCTGACTGCAACTACAACACCAGTTTTGTACAAGAGTACTGTGGAGCTGGAAGTAAGCACCTAGACTTTATCGGCATCCTAGCAACAGGGCAACTTGTAAACTGATGAGTAGAATCAAATTAATGCAATACACTACAGAAATAGATTCATTTTACTTGTGTTCTTATTCCTCATCATTTGCTTCTTTCCAAATAGAAATTTTGCTACTGGAGGTCCAGAGTGTGAAATTTTGACATTTTACCAAGACTGCTAAAACAACGTTTCTAATGTTATTGAAAGACGGGGACTTATATCTGTTAACTTCTTTTTATTCATATACATTCACTTTCCTCAATGTTGAATTCATTTTGCAAACTTACTTTTCCCCATTGTAAGTGAATGCAACTTCACTGAAATTAAACATCAAGGAGTACTGCATAGGAGCCTCCCTTTTTAACAGGATGGAGCAGTCAAGCAGTATGCAGTAACTTAACTTACTTGTCTTTGAATTCAGCAATCATTTATTCATTGTGCTGTAAGTATTTACAGAAGCTGTATTTGATTTATATAAATCTTGAAATGCACACTCCTTTATGAGATTTTTCTGGTTGTAAATTCCATATTCCTCTCATTGTGTTTTCATTTTTAATTTACTACATTTCCCCACAGGCTTTCCTTTAACTAGTTTGCTTGTTGTAAATTCAGCAGTGATATTCTTTAAACAAACAGAGGCACAGAACATAATTTCCTGGTAACATTGTTTAGAAAATGGATCAGAATAAGGACCCAAAGCTATTCTGATGATGAGTTAATTATAAGATTCCAGGAAAAACAACACATTGACATTTTACAAGTTTGGACATGCAACCTTCTGTAACAGTGAACACTAGTGAAAGGGTTTTTTATGCTTATAATATGAATAAAGACTTTACTCTCCAATTATCAAAAAATATTTTAACAGTGTAAGTATTAACTTCTTATAATTATTTCATCATTTAAATTATGGAAATCTATTATTATTATGCAAACAGAACAAAAGAGTATACCTTAAATGGCTTAGTGTGCTAAGATATCTTGACTGGCCTTTTCTCTTGTACAGGTTTTGCTTTAATAGTAATTTTTTTTCTGGATTTATCATTAGATTTATCAAGAAAAAAAGCGTATAGTAGTGTCTGTTTTTCCTAATGCTTTTTCAGTAACAGTTTGTTCTATTTTTACTTTTACATTTGTGAATTTTCAAGTTATCTATCTACTCATATACTTAGTTGTCTTTAGCTGAGCAACTCACCAATAGTTAAAACTCTCAAAATTCCTGTGAAATTCTTGTTCTGCAGTGTAGGAACTGAGACAAATGTACCCAAAACCACAATACCAATAGGAGTGTAATTCTCATTGCAATTAGTAGGAATTAGATCTCTAATATGCCTTTCAATATTTTATTGAAAAAAAAAATAAAGCTGCTGGCAGCAGCTGGCAGCAAGGACACAAAAAAGTACAGATGAGAACTGCATGTAATGGAAGCAAAGCCCCTTTAGTACTTTTAAAATTTTTACTAGCTGTTTAAGTTCTTTTGAGATATCTTCCCTGAAGACTCAGATCCTCAATTGCATTTCTTAAGTGTCTATGTCCATACCTCTATCAGAAAATGACTCAAATGTAATACTTAAAAGATAGGTTTGTAGTCCTATTTTTGGAATACATATCGGGATTAGGCAGGCACAGGTATCTCATTAATTCAGTGTGCCTTTTCCTCAGTGACTGGGGAACCAACGTGGCTCTTGTCAGTTCAAAAAATTGTGTAACGATGCCAGTAGAAAAATTCAAGCATAAAGTTGTAACTGAAGAAACCCTGACTTAGAGTTGCTGAGGAACAACGCTGAAAGTGAGAATACAGTTGAGTGTATTTAGTTTTATTTTCTTTTTCTTCTCTCTGAAGAGAGCAAGATGCAGTAGTCACAGGTTTTTTTGCTATTTTGTTAATGTAGGAAATACTTCTCAAGCTCTCTCAAGCTGTAGGAGCTGCACAGGTTCATTATACTAGTAAGACAGCTCTGATATCCTGCAATCAGTTATCACATTAATTCATTCAATTCTAGCTTGACTGTCTTTACATTATTTCTGTAATCCATAGCCTAAAAATCTTGACCATGGTATGGGGTAAGAAAAATATATACTGTCAGAGAAATTTTAAAATAATCCCAGCCTTATTAAACTCTTTATAAAATAAGGAAGCTCAGTTATTTGAGTCCGACTGTAAAACCCATATGAGTCTTCCTTATACTCAACATTATAGGAAAGGAGGCTTTGCAGTATTTCAATATTTTTGTCTTTCTGTATCTAGCACAGAACAAGAAAGTGCAGTGGACTGAAAGTGATAAAAATTAATTTTCTAAGTTTGTGATAATCTTGATAAAATCTAAATGAGGTTGTGAGAAAGGTTTTAATTAGTTCTTGCTCTAATTCACCCTCTTTTTCTGAGTCTGATAGTATAGCCTTGGAAATTACCTTGATTCTGACAAGACAGATTTTCAGTCCCAATGCTTCCTGCAAAAGCCAAAATACCAGATTTTATACTGTGTTGTTAACACAAGCTATCTAGACAAAGGTCCTCCTCCCAGAGAAGGACATAGATTATGGTCACCTGGGCAGGAATTAGTATTGAATTTTCTTCTGCCTTTTGGACAATGGACTGTTCCATAAGTAAGATTAACGGAAACTCACGTAGACCGAGGGTGCAGATATTTGCCTTCCTGGTGATGGGCTGGTTGTAGCAATTGTCTCAGAGTTCACTGTGAATTTCACAATGCTGTTTTACTCTTGTTGTCTGCAGAGTAGCTTGGCAGGAATTGAATACTTGGCTTCAAAGTCTTAATCAGTAATAATGTTATTTGTAAGTTCTTCTGGTGAACCTGTTAGATAGAGTTTCATGACCATGCTGTTGCTTTTTAATGATGTTATAAATAACTAAACAGTGCATTCACAGAGAGAAAATAATCTGAGCCACAGTAAACCTTCCAATAGGCAAATATAAGAAAATGGGATATTTTTTTTCACTTACAGTAGACCTGACTTAGTATTAAAGATTAGTACAAACAACCTCTTATGACAATTGTACTCCTGATAAACTCTCATTAAATTTATAATCTTTTTCTGTCCCCTAGGGGTTGAATCCCAGCATTCCTTTACTATTACATGGATGTATTCCAGGGGGGATTGAATAAACTGACTGACCCTTCTTCTTGTTTCCTCACCTTCTTCTGACTTCTTCACGCTGTTTTTAAATTCTCATGCATTTCCGCATTTTTCATTGTCTAATGCTTCTCACTACCCTTCCTCAATAAGATCAATAATGTTCTTGTAGAGAATTCTGTATCTTAATCAGCTCATGGAACAGACAAGTTTTGGTCTTCCATTCATTTTAATTTTGTCAATATTTATATATATTTTTTATCATGCGAGAGTTCATATATGCATGCATACGTATGCCCTGTCTCTTTAACGTCTTAGGTCTTTTTAATGGTCTACTCTTCTCCTTCTACATCTTATCTACTATTACGCAGTACTGGGTTTTATCTTGGAGGAAACTGGGAGTCTTTTGGTTACATGGCTGCCTGTAATCTGGAGTTTTGGATGTAGTTTCAGCCTGTGTTATACAGATTGGTGAAACCCTGAGCAAGCCCCTGCAATTGCAGATTAGGTTTTCTAAAATATCTATAAGCAAGCATCAGTTTATCTTCCATGTTTATTGTCAGCCTTTATGCTTAAAATGAACTCTCATGCAACAGTAAAGTTATTAGATTATTTAAAAAAAATGGCTAAACATTTTCCTTTTAGAAAGTTATTAAGAAGACATCTATATATTTCTATGAATTAAATATTCCACTGTTGTTAGACAGCTATTAGTTAGAATAAAACACTAAAAAAAGGAAAGAAACAGCTTTAGGGGTCTGGGCAGTACATTTATTTCTCATTCTTGACTCTCAGCGTGTTCCATTTACACAAGAGAAAACCCTTCAATTATAAGACCCTTAATTTACCCAGGAAATTTCACAAGAAAAATGATTAATTACTTTAAGCAATCAGTTTTACAGATAATCACAGTTCTTTATTTAAACTGAAAAAGCAAAAAGGCTTCTTATGAATAAAACATAAAGAAGAAAAAAAAAAAAAAGAAAAAGGCTTTTAGTTCAGTAAGTATGAAGTCAGAATTGAAATATGTCTTCAAATATACAAATCTTGTTAAAATTACACCTCTGTTCTTATAAACAATTATAGAATTATTCTGTGTTAATACTGTTGGAGCATGGTCTTCAACACAAGTGTAAGCAAAAAATCAAGCTTCTGTTAAAACAGCCCATTGCTAAACATTCTTGAATATTTTTGTTCAAGTCCAGTTGACCCTAATAACTCGAAATATGCTGAAAATGGAAAAGGAATACCAGCACTGAAAAGCAGAAGAGAGGTCTTGTGGTTATGCTTACTTGGCATGTATGCAGTGACCTCCTTTTTTATACAGGTATCTTGTCCAAAATAGGGGTAAGAGAGCCTTTATCTTCCTGGAAGAACCATGACCTTAAAGTGAGAGATGTATGCTTGTGTCTGCTGAATCACATGGCATTGTCTGTGGCTCTCAAACCAGTGTTGTCTTCAGAGTCTGTATGCTAATCCAGGTTTACACAGGCAGGAAGAAGAGTGTCTGCATTAGGTTTTATTAGCTAAAATTACTCAGGTCACTCAAGAAC
>VXAV01007475.1:198016-208520 GCA_013399715.1 Alectura lathami
TTTTTTCCAAAAAAATAATATCAAGTTGCTGTTATGGAATTTGGGAAACTTTTTTTCCGAGGCAAATTAAGCCTAATAATACCTATGCTAAAGGTTTTTTACACTAGCTGAACTTTTCAGTCCTCCTCAGTAAGATTGCTTCTGAGTTGTAGGGGATTATTAATTATAAAAAACGAATGGAAGATTCTTGTTGAGGTTTAGAAGATTGTTTCAGTTCTCAACCTTTCCTTCAGTTTTGGTTATTTATTTATTTACTGATTTATTGAATTCTATGGTTGCTTTTCTAGTACCCCTTAAAAGTTTGAGAACCTAATGCTAAAACGGCTATATTCATGCTATTTACTGTTTTGTTTCCTGTATAAGAAAATGCATACTATTAATTATTTTCATCCTTGCAGCACTTAATGCATGACACAATTCCTAAAAATGAAGTGGACAGTGAGGAGGAACTAAACACTAAAATGTGCTGTGTAGGAAAACATGCTTCTACATTTTTTCTAGCAAAAAGTGGTATTCATTAATACTTAATAATTTTAATGTTTGTATTGAATTCATACATAACAACAGAGCCACATGAATGTTTTTTTAGCTTAAGAAGTCATGAAGGTCTTTTTTCTTAATAGAAGTTTGTTGTGCCCAACTGAATAGATATCTAAGTCCTTTTCCAATTAAGCCTTTTTGTCTACAATTTAAATGTTGTTGCTGTTACCTGACTCCAAGAGATAATTCAAAATATATAAAAGCAGAACATATTTAAGTAATAAAAATGTCAGCTATGATGCCTCATCAACAATACAAATTCTAGCACTAAAATATTTTAACATGCCATAAAATTTCAAATTAACAAGACCACTGTATTATGTGATTTAATAGAGTTTATTGCTCAGAATTTTGCAATAAGTTTTAATCCTTTCATACACACCATCATACAGTGAGAATAATATCTTAGAAATCCTGTAATATAAATCTTTAATTCTTGTAAGCGATGCTGGTCATATTGCCATGCTGTCATGGGAAATGATTTGGGTTAACTATAGCTGAAGTATAATAACCTATAATAACCACTGTCACTAAAATTTTTTCACCTATTAGAATGGAAATATTCATATTCAGTCTAATACTAGTCTAAAATGTAATCCTTCTGTGAGGCCTCAGCAAGAAGTTGCAAGAGGAGAGCTGAAAAATAACATACATTCTTGATTATAAAAAGTAAATCACAGAATCACAGAATTCTAGGGGTTGGAAGGGACCTCTGGAGATCATCTAGTCCAAGCCCCTTGCTAAAGCAGGTTCCCTACAGATAGTTACACAGGAAAGCATCCAGGCAGGTTTTGAATATCTCCAGAGAGGGAGACTCTGGCCAGCTTGTTCCAGTGCTCTGTCACCTTTATATTAAAGAAATTTCTCCTAATGTTAGTTTGGACCCTCCTGCATTCTAGTTTTTGCCCATTGCTCCTTGTCCTGTGGCTGGGCACCACTGAAATCTTTTTCTTCTATTTTAACAGTTTTTACACCCAAAAACATTTCATTGTATGGACTGAAAACCTTACAGTATTTTCTCCATATCAGTCAGCTGCAAGCCAGACTTAAACCAATGCACAATCTACCTAAATGGAACCAGAGAACTTCGGTGTTCTGCAAGATATCATACCGCTTTTATACTATGATAGGAGAATAAAAGACAACAGCCAATCTGATTTCCACTTGAAGTCAACAATTTGCTAAGTCAAATTGCAAGTTTGAAGTCAATTTGATAAGAACTTCCTGGTTGGTACTGCTTATGGTAGTGTGGTGCTCTCCTCGGAGCCCATGAAGTCAGCCTGAGGGAAGAAATTAGGAAAGACACTAATGTAAGTTACCTACAATTAGTCCCATTTGACTTGCAGTCCAACAAATGCCACTGAGTAGTTTTTTGTGTGTATGTTAATATGGGTGGAAACAAAGGAGGAGAAAACACTTCCCAGCTCTCCAGTGGTACTTGCTTTTGGATGCCCTGATCCCCAGATAATGCTAAAACATTACAGCAGTTGTATTCTGCTGCTCATGGGAGATACGAATGAGGAGAAAAATCCTCTGTCTCCATCCCCCTTGTTGTACCTCTGTGAGGCACTTTGGCACCATGTGTGCTCACTATGGATTAGCAGGAGAGTGGATGAGTGGGAGCAGGATGTAAGGCATATTTGCTAAAAATGTTAGCTGCTGTTCTGAAAGAAACAAAAGCAAAATGCACTTATGGTTAAAAACTTTTAATTAAGTAATTGAAAAATAATTGGTTTTAAATAAGAAAACTTAAATAAATAAATCTAAAACATATATCAAATAAGAAAAAAAAAATCCTTCCTTACCCTGTCTCTTCCAGTTTACTGGATCTTTTGTAACAACATTTTACTAGTATACTGTAGCATATTCTTGTTGTCTCAGCTCTAAAGGTCAGATGTTTTACATGACTGTAGTATTTTCTTTGTGTTAAAAGCATGAGAGAACATTTAAAATATAAATAACATAAACATCATCACATATGCTCAGGTTGGTGCAGGAAGAAGAAATAATATTGATGAGACTGCAAGTGATGAGTCTTCATTAAGCAAACAGTAAGGACATGCATGGCTTAGTTCTGCATTTTTAAATGATAATCTAATACTTTTAGAGGCTGAAATATTAGAGAAAAATATTACAGTAGTTGAACATTTATTAACAATCAATTGATCCAGATGGAAAATATTTAAGAGTTGGTTTATTCTTCAAGTATAAAGAGAACTTATAATAAAAATGTACAACTTTCATTAAGAAATGTAACAATACATCAGGTTTTAGCTAGGACAACAGAAATTTTAGGGGGTATTGCAGATTTGTATGCTTATAGTGGAGTTAATTTCAATCAGTTCTGTGCTTTGTGAAGTGTGCTTCAATCCATGACAGCAAGTGAGAAACCAAAGAGCCAGCTCTCAGCTGCAGCTAATTGATTGACCATTAATAGTTGGGTGAAACAAGGTTTTTTACTCATGGCAGAAAAGTGCAGCTGCCAGGGAGACTGAGAACTGCCCTGAGGGTCTGCATAAGCAGAAGGCCAGCAGGCAGGGCTGAGACTGACAGAAAAGATGGAAGAAAAGCTGCTTTGCCCATCTTTGCACGTCTCAAAAATGTTTCTCATTTTGGTTGCAACAAGGGCTTGACAGCCCAGCAGAAGCTGTAGTGAAGTACTTTCCATTAGGATGCTCTTTTCATTCAGAAGGAAATTGGCTATGGGATCTAGCCAAAATACACCACCAGAGAGCATCAGCAGGAATCACAGATGCAAACACTGATGCCAGCTACCAAGTCAGCCCAGTCAAAAATACACAAAACAATGCTAGGCAAAGTTTCTGGCACATTACAAGGGCAGTGGTACAGAAAGCAACGTGATGGCAGTGCAACACTAAGCAATCAAACAATGACCGGGCTTGAACTTGATTGCAGAGTGTAACTGGTGCTCAGAATAGCTAAGGGCATGCTTGGAAGCTATGTTTCAAGGGACCCATGGTAGACCAGCTGTAGTCCTATGCTCTTCTCAGAGGTTTTCCTGGAAGCAGTCTGATGGAAGCATCATCAGTTCTGTTCTGAATTACAGACCATTCACTTGATTGCAGAAATAGAGATTAAAGTGTGAAAAAAAAAACAGGCAGATGTTGTTGATAATCAGAAAAAAAAAAAAAAAGTGCATACTTGTAGATAAGCTTAGGATAAATATAGAAATGTACAAATACTGTTTCTTCATACCAACAGAATACAAAACCTGTAATGAGTGCTGTACTTTGTTGTCTGAAAGAGTTTTAGACTTCATTTAATGCAGGTGAAATTAAATATGGTCATGTTTAGAAACAGAAGTAATTCATTTTTGACTAGCAGAGTCAGAGGATACATGCAAAAATTTCATTGTAAATCAGTACAGTTGGATTATTTCAAAGTGAGTGAGGTTAGCTTTATTGTGTTTTTTTTTTTTTTTTAAGAGATTTTTGAACTTTTAGAAAGTTTTGACAAAAGCTACAGAAAGTTCCTCTTCAGGAAACTTTTGTTCCTCTTGATAGAGGTCTGTCACTTCCATTAGTCAAGTAAGTCCCAAAAGAAAAAGAGAGGGGAAGAAAGAATAGAGAAAAGCTAATGGATATTGAGATTATGATGGGTGATAGTCACTTATAAAGCTGCTCTAGAATTCAGACTGCAGAATGATTTTCTAGCCTCTTGATTCTTCATCATATGTCAGCTCTTCAAGGTAAGAGCTGAGTACAGTAGAAGAGAACAGCAGCAGAATAAAGAATTGTGCCAATGAATCTAACAGGGTAGTAAACAGGTTTTATAACTAGAGAGATGTTCCTTCTCAGTTTGTCCTGGAAACTTCCCTGCTGAGATCTAAGAGGAACTTTCCTGTTGAGTAGTTACACCAATCTACTTCCCAAAGTTTAAAGTATTTTTGGAAGAATTTATTAGCATTAGCCTACTAAACATCTATTGCAGGACACTTAATGTAAGAAAACATGTTGTTGCACTAGCTCTCCTGTTTACTTTTTCAAGCAGTGGGAAGGTGAAAAGTGTTTCTGCTGTCTGAGGGATTCACTGGGGATGCTGTTTCTGGTATCTGCAAGGATGCCCATGACTACAGGCCAGTCAGTCTCACCTCTGTGCCTGGCAAGATCATGGAGCAGATCCTCCTGAAGGATCTAGTAAGGCACATGGAAAGTAAAGATGAGGTGATTGGTCACAACCAGCATGGCTTCACCAAGGGCAAATTGTGCCTGACAAATTTGGTGGCCTTTTATGATGGAGCAGCAGCATCAGTGGGTAAGGGAAGAGCAACTGATGTCATCTACCTGGACCTGTGCAAAGCATTTGACACTGTCCCGCATGACATCCTGGTCGCCAAGTTGGAAAAGCACGGCTTTGATGGACGGACCACTCGCAGGATAAGGAACTGGCTGGATGGTCACACCCAGAGTTGCGGTCAGCGGCTCAAGGTCGAAATGGAGACCGGTGACAAGTGGCGTCCCTCAGGGATCGGTACTGGGACCAGTGCTGTTTAACATCCTTGTTGGTGACATGGACAGTGGGATCGAGTGCACCCTCAGCAAATTGGCAGACAACTCCAAGCTGTGTGGGGCTGTTGACATGCTAGAGGGAAGGGATGCCATCCAGAGGGACCTGGACAGGCTGGAGAGGTGGGCCCATGCCAACCTCATGAAGTTCAACATGGCCAAGTGTAAGGTCCTGCACCTGGGTCGGGGCAATTCCAAGCACAAATACAGGTTGGGCAGAGAATGGCTGGAGAGCAGCTCTGAAGAGAAGGAATTGCTGGTGTCAGTTGATGAAAAACCCAACATGAGCCGACAATGTGCACTTGCAGCCCAGAAGGCCATCCACATCCTGGGCTGCATCAAGAGAAGTATGATGAGCAGGGTGAGGGAGGTGATCCTGCCCCTCTGCTCTGCTCGAGGGCCATGAAGATGATCAGAGGGCTGGAGCACCTCCCCTGTAAAGGCAGGCTGAGAGAGTTGGGGTTGTTCAGCCTAGAGAAGAGAAGGCTCTGATAGCGGCCTTCCAGTACCTGAAGGGGGCCTACAGGGGAGCTGGGGAGGGACTCTTCAGAAGGGCATGCAGTGATAGGACGAGGAATAATGAACACAAACTGGAAGAGGGGAGATTTAGGCTAGATATTAGGAAGAAATTCTTTCCTGTGAGGGTGGTGAGACACTGGAACAGGCTGCCCAGAGAAGGTTTGGATGCCCCCTCCCTGGAAGTGTTCAAGGCCAGGCTGGATGTGGCTCTGAGCAACCTGGTCTAGTGGGAGGTGTCCCTGCCCATGGCAGGGGGTTTGGAACTAGATGGTCTTTAAGGTCTCTTCCAACCCAAACCATTCTATGATTCTATGACTTCTTCATAAATAGGGACAAAAAGTCACACTGGTCATATTCTTTCTACTTTCTTTTCTTTCTTCTTTCTTTTAATTTCTCTTTAAGAGAGAAATCTTTATCCACATGAGGTCTGACATGTGAAAGCAGTAGATTTTTTTTTTAAAGAATAAGGAGGATCAGAGAATCAAAGATGTTTGCATTATGTTCTTGATGGAAAATATTAAGATTTTATGCAAGATTTAGAGCTTTTAGTTTCTGCCATCTTATCCTTATAGCAAGCAAGCAGTCTTAAAAGTTACTAACATTTTAGTACTAGGTCTGTCTGAGATGGAGTTAACTTGCTTCATGGCATCATGAATGGTGCTGTGCTTTGTTTTTATGGCTAAAACTTTGGTAGCACAACAGTGCTTTGGTTATTAAACAGTACTTGCACAGTGTCGAGTTTTTTTCTCTGCTCCCTGTTTCCAGAGAGTAGGCTTGATATGGGTACATAGAAAGCTAGTCCAAATTGAGCAAAGGGATATTCCATATTCTATGATGTCACGCTCACCAATAAAATATCATGGAAAAGGGGAGCTTTTACTGTTGATTTTGAATTAATGAATACATAATTACATACCATTTTGTCACCAAATAATCATAGTTTCAGCTTCACCGTTTCATTAAATTTCTGTATTCTTTCTGTTTATATCACCAGATGCTTCAGTATGTCATGGGCTCAGTTTCAGTGTTTGGTCTTGTTTCACTTCTCTCTTTTTCTGAGTTTTACAGACAGTTAAAATAGTGGAGTTTATAATTGTTATACTTTGAAAAAGTGAAACTGTTGATCCCCTGAGAAAAACTACACTGACAACTAATATGACCTTGTTATGATCTCTTTCTTGTCACCTTTGGCTATATCACAGAAATTAAATTGCTAATGATCTTTCTGAGACATAAGAGAAAGATGGGTAGACCCTAAGTCTCTCAGTCAATTCATTATTTGTTTTTTAAGTAAACCTGGGAAAACTAGAAAATTCCTTGTTACTTAGTAGGGTGAAATAATAACAAGGTAAAGGCAGCTAATGAATGGAAAGTATCTCATAATTAGGGTTTTTAAATTAAAGATACTTAATGTGGACAAACTATTAATGCTGGCAGATGATCTGGGGAGATGAGCTGAAATTGTCTGAAAACAGGCAGGCCAACAAGAAGAATCTACCTTTTAGTCTGGAACTGCCCTGTGTCTATATTACTGCATAATTAGATTCATCTCATGTTTTCACTTGTGTTAATATATTAATCATTATTAAGGGTCTGAAATTAATTATTTTCAACCTTTGAGCAAAGGGGATGCTTTTGAAAGTACAAAAATTAAGTACAAAAAACAAGTCTTTCCTTTAGCTATACTTCTATTTCACACTGCCAATTACTGCAAAGAAGTTATTTTTTTAATCAGCCATGAAGCGTAGTTGCTAAGCTTAAGCTTAAAGTACCTAGGAAACAAGATTCACTCTAGGGTGAATGACTGATCATTATTTATGTTTCCTTATATTTTTTAATTACTGTGGAAGTAATTTTGCATAATAAAAGAACTATAATAATTTATATCATTGATCATTAATGAAATGACTGAAACATGGTTCTGAAAGTGGTTTCAGAATTACTTTAAGAACACAACAAGCACATAAGCATGTTTACAAAATGTAATTTTTTATTGTCATAGTAGTGACATTATCACTTTAATTTAGTCTTTGTGTAAAGGACCAAAAATGTCAGTATTTAGCAATGGGTGTGCTTGGCCTTCTTAGATGGAAACTGGATTCCCTCTAATATTGTTTGATTTTATGTAGCTCCAGGGAGTGCACAAATCTGAGGCCATAGGCTACAATCTTGCTAGATCTCCAAAACCAGAATAAGTTTAGAAGATCCCTCATATACAAAACTCAGCATTAATGGGATTGTGCACTTTTGATTCAGCCTTTTTAAAAGTGTAACTGTCAGTAAAATAATGTTAATATTACTTCATATGTTTTGATGTTCTTTAATGGAATAACTTAACCATTTCAATTCTGTAGTGCAGTTTTCCTTCTCAGAAAGTGTATTGTTTTTTCAGGTTTAGAGGAGGTGGTTAACTCATAATGTGTAGATAACATAGGATAGGAATGCACAGTGTAGAAACAGCTGGCTAAGAAAGACAGCTTTTCCTTGTTCATTTATTAAGAAAGCCCCTCACTGGGAGCCTTCGTACATTTTCACCTTCTTTTCTGCAATGCAGTTCAGAGAATGTTTGAAGTCCGTGGGACTGAATTTGTCATCTCTTTCTGAAAACAGAAAATTTTCTCTTTGAGGCAAGTTTATCAGGAACTGTTTCTGGCATCTGAGAGATGGGATATATGGTGAAGTAAAGTGTAAGAAGATAACTTTACAAAGTTTTAACTTAACAAGTGAAGTCTGCAATACTGTGTTTAACTCACAGGTGAGTTAACATGAGTTAACTCTCCAGTGAAAATCAATGCTGAAGTTAAATGGCTTACAGCATAAATGTAAATGCTAGTTCTCAGAAGTGACTAGCAGATCATGTATGCCTGCAGTATTGGGAGGGGGAGAAAGGAAAACTAAGTCTGTTTCCTTTCCTTTCTCTCCATTTGGTTGGAGAATGAAGTAATCTAGATGTAGAACAACTCCTTATTGTTTATCTGAAGGAAACCGGGTATGAGTATCATTAGTATAACATCAAACATTGGAATACCTTACTAACTCTGAGAAAAACTGAGGCCAGGGAGAGAGAACTTTGAGATCGGATGTAATAATTTCTAACCCACAGTGATGGATTGCTGCATGACATTTTATTTTAATATGAAAAACTCTGGTATTAGGGGCAAGAAAATTTGCCTAGAGCTCAGACAAGGCGAGATTTAGTTCAGTCTCAAGCAAGGAACTGAGAAGTCTGGGTAGAAGACTTTTAATTGACTTAAGATAATTTGGAATAAATGAGAACATGACATGACTCGACATGAGAGGTTCAGAGGTGAATGAGAACAGACTTGGAAATAACCTGGAGAACAATTAGGTTTTTCATGGTGAGCTGGAAAAGAAAAGGCCACCTTACTGTCTGTGACAGTTGTGAGCTAATCACGTGATAGCAATGCAATAACTTTGCACAAAGCCTGAATGCAATAACAGCAGTCTTAATGAGAAGATATGAAAAGGGAAAAGGCAATTTTGGATCCCGTGCATTTCTAAATTCTGCTATTGCAGAATGAATTTTGAAAAAGGGACCCTTGGTTATAACAATTTTTTTCTATGGGGAGTAGTTTTACAGTTCAATATATTCAAAGAAAATCAGACAGTGGAGTATTATAGCTTTCCTCCACAGGCAGGAACCTGTGGAAGTGTTCAGTTTTAGTTCTTTGGGTGTGACTAATTTATTCACTATTGAAAGAGAAATAGTATTAATCACATCTCATTGTGTCTAAGCACACTGATACATCACTAACCAAATAATTTGCGTTTGTAAGGTCAGATAAATAACATGATTTTGGAAGTATTTTAAATGTGGATTTAAATGTTTTGATCGCTAAATGCTGTCAGTTCTGTTTAGTTTTACAGATTTTTTTTTTTTTTTTAATTTTGGCAATCTGCCATATTTTATGTTTTTCTGATGATTATTTTTGTGATCCCTTGGCTACTTCATTTTCATTATTTGAATGAGAATTCAGAACAAGGAGATTATTTCTGTTTTGGATTTGTGCCTTTCATTTTTGATGCATTTGTAGGAACAGTTTGCTTTTTTAAAGTGAAAGTATTCATACTGGAAAATCATGGAGTTGGACCAACGACATTTATTATTCCTTTTCATAACTAATTGCTTTTTATTTCTGTTCCTGATTACTGGTCTTATAGTAATTGTTGAAAAATGAGTGGTAGATTTTTATCCCTGTCCTTGCGTGCTGACTAGATTTTGGTGGAATGCTGCTGAGAAACTGAAAAATTACAGTTCAGGAGTCTATGACAAGATTTTTCCATCAGAATTCTCTTTTCTCAGACTTCAGTATAAGAAGTGGCATACTGACTTTTATGACATTAAGAACAGGAATAAAGACAAAAGCCTTAGTTTTTGCTATGGATTTTGTTATGTATTACTTTGCTGTTTGATTTTTCTGAAACCTCATTTTAACTGAGTAGTAGAATGGTGATTCCAATTAAAGAAGAATTGCTTTGCAATGAGAGAGAACAAAAACATCCTAAATTACTCTTCATCTGTTGATGCAGCCATTGGGAAGAAAAAGTAAATGAAAAGGTGTTAATTGGAATTTTTGTACTATGCTTGATGCCACTGTAGTTCATGTGTATGCTTGAGGAGAAAGAAAGGATAGGTTGCCCACTACAGCTAAAGCAAAAATATTTTTTCTTGCTTTATTTCCCAGAAATCATAGAGTATATAATGTACCTTTAAAAAATCATCGTATGGGGAGTAAGGGTTGTAACCTTTACCTGCTCCCAGTGTACCTTTGCTCTAAGAATGTAGAACTAAGATGAGTGTACAATCCTTATAAAGATGAATTTTCCCATTCCTGTTTCAGTACCTAACATTTCATTGTCAACTGCTAACATGTTAAGTGTGACAGCAAAGTATTCCT
>VXAV01007475.1:208575-223234 GCA_013399715.1 Alectura lathami
TTGCATCACGAAATACATAACATTGAGACAAAGCAATATAATATATTTACAAAGACAACAAGCTCACTGAAGTTTCTTTTTACATGGAGAACAATGTAATTTTTTTTTTTTTTTCACATGTGAAAATTGAGCAGGAGCAAAACAGTAAATCTGAATTCTCCTATATCAAAATAAAAAAGAATAAATAAAATCTTTCTCAGTTAAATGGTGCTCTGTAACTATGCCTATTTACTTTCAAATACAAGAGGAGCAAAAACATTTGTCATGAGTGATTTTGATTTAAAAAAATAAAACAACAAAAAACAACCAAAAACAGGTTTGCCCTGGTTCCTCTCTTGACAACTAACCAAAACTTTAATAATCTTAAAGCATATCTACACTATTAAAACCCAATCCATTGGTCAGTAGAGACAGCCTCTTAAAAATCATAGGGCTTTGTTTCAGATTGTAACTTGATATCCGAGTTCTCAGATTAGTTTTATCACAGCCTTGTAGTGTTGGACCATTTCCATAGTTTTATTTTCTAAGGTTGTAGATAGGTAGGATCACAAATAATTTCTGGTTTGTATTTGGTGTGTGGCTAACCACTGAGGCTAAGCTTTTCTCAGTTTCTCAAGAAAGAGCAGAGCTAACGTAAGAAGTCCAAGTGCAGATTTTCATTTTGTTTTAATCTCTGTCTAGGAAAAGCACCAGCTGCAGCTCCCCTATTATATTTTCTAGGTTAAGGTGTTTAAGCCCTTGATAAATCCCCAAGATTAATAAGCGAAAGAAAGAATATAAAATGTTTCACTGCAGTCTCTGAAGCTAGCGTACACTTTTATGAATGTTTTGGAGCACACAGTTACTGCTAAACATGGACTATATTGTTACTACTTTTCTTACAAATCTGACAAGGGTTATTCAATAAAAATCTGTAACACAGTATATTATTTGGAGATATGTTTCTTTTTCAGTTTGGTCATTTACCTCAACTGAAAAGGAATGACTTACAAAAAAGTGCTTTGGATAATAGTTTTTAAATTTCCTTTTCATTTGCTTGGTTTGACACTTTCAGAAATAGCCTGAGTTGGAGCTATTAGAATAGCTTTTCATATTAGAAATGGGAAAATCCTCTGTGGTAACTCAGCAGTGTATGCAGTGCACAGTCACAGGCAGACCACCTTGTCCTGATATCATGTGAATACATTGCTTCCTGACTTGGGTGAGGTTTTAGGCTTTATATATAGCTGGCCATATACAGCAGGGAACTGTGGCAATGGGAATAATCATTCTGCTTCATTACAATGTTATAACTTTTGCTAGCACAGGGCAGACCATAACAGCAAAGTGTGCAAACCTTAGCTTGCAATCTGTTCATAAAGGCATGCTGATGTAGGTATTGCTAACTGGCATCAGACAGTCCTCTGGAAGTTGTGGTTTCTTTTTTGTTTCTTCCTTTGTACCTCCAGCATTTTGCTAATTAATTACTAGGCAGATTCCTACCTGCTACATCTTATCAAGAGAGCTAATGTCTCTGCATTGTGTTGTTTATACTTTGTGTTAATTAGTTAAAGATGTTATAACCTTCACTATTGGATTATAAGGTAATCTGTGACAGAGTGGCTGTTCTAAAATTGAAGAGCTTTTTCTATTTTTATCTTACCTCATTTACCTGCTGTCTGATGTTAAATCAAGTAAGTGAAACTGGTAATGCCCTTGTGATAACAACGCATGTCTAGCATGCTTAAGTACCTTGTTTTCTGAAGAGGTATATATTATTTTATGGACAACAGATTGTTCTCCAGCTCTACAGCAAACAGACGAAATGTTGAAAGGATATACTTTTCTGACATTATTTCTTCCCTCCCACACCACTTAACTTTCTATCTAGTTAAAATGTAAAACATATAAATAAGAACAGCTTATGCATTTATGCTTTCTGGGTATGTTAAAATGGACAATGATTACTGGTCTTCTCAGCCTGCCTCAGCTGAGCACTTGGCAGAGTCAAAAGCATAGTTCTTACCCAATTGCAAAACAATAAAATGGCTTTTTAACTATCTAGTAGTCCACCTATTTAGATGTATTAACCCAACAAACAGGCTTTGGATTGTTATCTTGAAAACGTTGCTAAAATGAAGGTAGATTACCTCTACTACTCTCCCTTCTTCCACAGGTGTAGTCATTTTATTATAGAAGACAGGCTGGCCAAGGATGATTGATTTCTCCACAGGAGTAGTGGTGGTAGCAAAGTTCAGGAACAGAGCTGTAGTGAAGTGTTTCAGTTCTCAGTGTTAAAATTTCCCAGCCAAATAAAATGATGAATAATTAACTAATTTCTACAAAACTGGGACAGCTTCAACTCTTCCCCTTCTCTACATAGTGCAGATTATTAGGACATTCCCATGGAAGGATACTTTGAAAAAATGAAGTGTTGCCATCTTTATTATGATGAGTGTTGTGTGAACTGTAATATTTTGGGGCCTTCCCTCTGTTAAGTGTGTAACCTTGTGAATAGGTTATATCTGCAAGAGCAGATATTTCCAGTAGATTTTTAAGTCTAAAAATAGGTGGAATTGAAGTTTTCAGTTTTTCTACTGATTGCCTTTCACTGTTTCCTTGCAGAGTACTCTCACTTTTTGCTGTTGTCTATCTGTGTGCCTGGCAGCTTGCTGCCCAGTGTGACCTGTTCTCCAGTGGCTGGGATTCTAGTTTCCACTGGGTGCCAGATACTTGAGATATATATATATGTTGCAATAGCCAGTGTTTTATATCTAAGTCATATTTTGGAAATGGGCCTATATTCCTAATAAATGAAATAGTTGAAATGATTTTTTAACATTCGATATAGCTTAGATAAAAATCTGAAGGCATTTTAAAATAAGAATCAGTTCTAAGATTTCATGACAACCTTGTGAAACTATTAGTGCCAAGATCCATTAAATTTTGAGCTTAAACACATCTGAAACTAGGAAAATGCAAACCAACACAAGACTACAGTCAGGTAAATGTTTTACACTGAATTTGCTTCTATAGGCTTAAAAATTGCTAATGTTAGAATGAAGAATTCAGACCTCTAGGTTTATGAAGCTTGCAGTAGTATAAAAGATCAGAACCTCCTGACGATACAAAAGAGAATGACTGAATATCAGGTGCATGTCTGTGTGTGTGTGCCAGCAACACAGCACATGCAGTAGAAGAGTGAAAAATATATCTTAAACATAGTTTTTCATTCAGTGCTTTGAAAATGACTTATGAAATTGTAGTAGCTGTCTGTTTCATTTTAAAGAATTTTTTATAGTTTTTCCCAAGTGGGCTCTCAGACTGCTGGATAAAACACGTGAAAACAATTACAGTAAAAATGTGATATATGTGGAAGCAAGAACACTTCAACTTAAATATCCTCATTACCTTTATAGTCATAAAGGACACACATATTTGATAATTTTAAAAAGTGAAATAGCATGAACAAAACAATTCATTTGAGCTCTTGGGGTTTAAAATGTGCAGATAACCAGATTTGACCAATTTTTTAGGGGAGGAATTATAAGTAGACTGAGGTCTGTATGGTAAATCTCATTCTGAAAAAACCTGGATGGATGAGCCATAAGCCTCTGAAAATGAGATTTCTAATGGAAACACCAAATCAACTTTTACTATAGTGTCAGGAATATGACATTATAATAAAGCACACTGATGTATCTGTATTTGCCTTTTGCAAACATAATGAAACTGACTTGAGCATAGAAGGTACCAGGGTATTGCATCCACATCTTTTGTTTTACGGTATAATATAACGATATTCAGACACACCATGCTAGGTGTTACGCATTGGCACTAGGATGGAAAAAGACCAGCAGATTTTTTTTTATCATGACTAGAATACCAAGGTGCTGTGTAGAGTATGGTGTGGGGATGTCATCTGCATGGGGGCGAGTTGGAAGTCATCCCTGTTTTTTATAGCAAATACCAGTGACACCACCGGTTCTGCATACTGGAGTGCTCTTTGGCTCATCTCCTGTCTGACCTTGCACAGGTTCAGTGCGAACCCATCCATCCTGGACTACTTGATTGCTGGCATTTAGTTTTGAATGTCTGCCATGGCTCTTGGCAGGACTCAGGCTTTTCTCTGCCCCATATTCCCAGCTAGGGAGTGCAGTCCAAGCATCTAAAGCCAGGACATAGGTGCACTCTCATCGTGCTCCACTGACTGGTGCCTCAAGGATTTCCAGTGACACCTTTTTGTTTGATAGCTTTTGATAATTTTTTCTTCCATCTGATTATGTTTTCCATTTTGACTTGGAGCAGTGCAGAGATGGGATGACAGCGCCCTGTAAGGAGACATAGGGGCATGGGGGAGTGGAGGAGAGGGTGAGATTTCCACGATGGCTGCTGAGAGAGCTCTGGGCCCTTTGCCACCATCTGCAGAAAGAGCAGGTGCCTTCCCACTGCCAGCACAGTCAACAGTGCTCATGCAGGGGAGGAGACACCACACACCAAGAAGATCTCTGAGTAAGCAGAAGCAGCGGAGTTTATCTGCAGACAGCTTTTCCAAGCAAAGTGGAGTGAGTGGGATATTCACAGCAGTGTTTGTCTGCTCAGGGCCTACCTGCTGCTGTATTTTTGGGAGGCAGCTGAGTAAAGAGTCCATGCCACCGCTGCAAGTTTTCCATTTCAAGGGTGGAAATGTAACATTGTTTTGTCTTTTGTATAAGAAAAAAAATTAGTTTTTCATACGTGGCTTGAGCCACCCATTTGGTGACATTTCCTCTTCTTCCTTCTGAGCTGTATCCTGCAGCACAGTCATGGTAGCCCTTCTACTGGCAGAGTCTGGCCCTATGTGGAGGAGCCTCCCCTCCATTCATTTCCTAAAGATGCAAAGGCACCCATAGCAGTGAGCTGGAATACCCATGCATGGCATACATTCAACCCACAGCTGTCACCTTGCTTTGCCCAGGCATTGCAGACCTTCCTCTAAATGTTTTTTTCAGACAGACAGCAAGATGAGTCGATTCTAAATCAAGCTAAGTCTCTACAGTTAAAAAAAAAAAAAAAAAAAAAAAAAAAAAAAAAAAAGC
Source organism: Alectura lathami (assembly GCA_013399715.1). Taxonomy (NCBI): domain Eukaryota; kingdom Metazoa; phylum Chordata; class Aves; order Galliformes; family Megapodiidae; genus Alectura; species Alectura lathami. The sequence continues at coordinate 213,633 of VXAV01007475.1, forward strand.
TGAAAAGTAGAGTGGCTTAATGCAGGGAACAATTTGTATCTAGAGTACTAAATACTGTACAACCCAAATTTGTAACAAAATATGTGGGATTGGTTACGTTTGTTTTATGTATGAGTCATTTCTGTTAGCAGAATTCAATTACAGATTGTTAGACAGTCATTTTTTTTCCTGCTGCCATTTCCATACTTACTCTGGTTGTACCTTCTTTTGAAAGTTAACAGAATATCAATTAATTTTCATTCTATTTTTTCATCTTCTGTAACAAATTTCTGAGTTTGCTTTATAAAGAAATTGAAGACTTCTGTTGCATGTTTGAAATGACACTTTGGTATATAAAATCAATAACAAAAATGAGGTACATAACTAATAACATCTGCAGCTATGGCTCATAGAATCATAGAATGGCTGGGTTGGAATGGATCTTAAAGATCATCTAGTTCCCTTCCCCTGCCTTGGAGGATATCTGAGAAATTTAGAAATAACTATTCTAGTTAATATTTTAAAATGGAAAATAATAAATATTGCATTGCAACTATTTAGCAAATAGAGGAATCAACTTGAATTACTACACTGAGAATAAGCTCTATGTTTTGCACCGGCAGGTGTTATTCCATTGTGATCCCAGTAACAAAGGTGCTTGGACTCAGTGAAGTATAATTTAAAATGCTATTTATTGGAGTTAAAACTATAAAGAAAGGGAGAACAGCGTAGATAATTTCACATCCCTTTATATACTGGGAACCCTGAGGCATGCAGCACTAAACTCGCCTCTGATCACAGCATGCTATGTGGTTCCCATCCACGGAAAAAAGATTGTTGCATTTTTAGTCATTCCAGCTCTTAAAGGATTTTCTTATAAGAAAACAACTTTATATATTTGTAATTTCTGCCACCAGATAACAAAGATCACATGAGCCCTTGTTGCTGCAACAGTAGATGAAGGCAAGGCCAGGCAGAGGTGTGACTGCTCTGCTCTGGTAGCTGCTGACCGCAAGTGCCCTGCAGCCCAGGGATGCACAGCACTGCTCCACACAGACCTAGGACGCTCATGGTAATTGCTCTGTGGGGCACTGACTGCTCTCTGTTCTGTGGTCTTCTGCTGAGTTACATAACAGATGAAGAAATATTTTTTACATCCGATAAGCTGGCTGATCTAGATCATTGACAAGGATAAGAAGAAAAGTTGTACCAACTTTGTGGATGATTTTAAACTGTTTCCTTGAGTTACCTAGTTTAGTATCATCTCAACAGAAATTCAAAATCTGATAATTATACACTCATTATAATATTTAATTCCTGGAGAATAAAAAACAGTACCTCCTACAGATTTGCTTTTCAGAAGTAATCCTATCCACAAAGTGAAATCATAGTAAATTACATAGGATGCTTTAGAAGTTACTGTGCTGTGATGCTTTAATCATTATTTGCATGAGAGAGACATATTCAAGCTTTATTAATGACCAAAAGTATGCAATTGTGGTTTTAAAGTCAGGCCACTAAAGCCATATTATACAGTGCATGTTTGAAAACTGAAATAAGGGGTCCAAGTTTGAAAGTCTAGTTTCCATTCATGACTCCATCTGTATAACAGTTACAGGGGATTTAATCCATTGACTACTGACTGCAATGCTTATTGGGTTGTATCTCAAAGTGCCTTTGCTTTTTTCAGCGATTTTTGCCACTGACCTAATCTTTGCACAGTAATGATCCAGGTATACAATTCCTGTTGCTTAAAATCAAGCCATCTTTTTAAAAAGGTCAGATATGTCAAAGATTATTAGCTGGACTGTTTTATCTTTTGGACAGAAAATTAGAAGAGCTGTCTTTTCTTTTTTGTTCATTACTTTATATATTGAAAGACTTTGCTTTTCAAATAATTCATTTATACACACATAAGCATAAAAATGCTACTAGTGAACATAATGTCAGAAGAAATATTTTCCCCATGCACACAAAAATTCAGAGCCATTTCTTGAATTCAGAGCCACTCGAGAACCAATAAACGATATGTGGAAAGCAGCAAATGCAATTACTTCTTAACACCCCTTCCTCTGGCTCCAAATCTCAAAGACACATAGAGACGAATGTTTAAATTAACTGAGAAATATTTTCACTCGTTCTGAAATATTAACTTTTACACCTATAGTCATTCTCTTATTATGTTATTATTTTATTTGTTTGGAAGATCTGGAAAAGACATTTTTATGATCAAAACTTTCGTATCTTAAGTAATATATTCTAGGCAGGAGCTCTCATGATGTATTAGCTTGACTGTGACAATGTTATTCAACTAGTGATCTGAAGCATGATATTATTCAACTGGTTTCCAATTAGTGAATTTAATTGTGCCCAAAGTCATGAGGCAGTTGGGTAATTCAAACACTTTGCTAATGCTGTAGAATAATTTATATTTTATTCTCTTTTTATGAGAACACTTTGGCCATACTTGTCCTTTACAGATGATCAAAACACAGAATTTCTTCTTTGCAGAAACTTTTGATATTAAAAACAGAATAAATATATCTGTTCAAAATAGAAATTTAACTTTTAAGAAATTTCTTGAAGAGGAAAAACATAAGAACTATGTATAAATTATTAAAATTGTACATGTTCTGTTACACATAACATCGCTTTATCTATAAGGTTAAAAATGAATGCCTACCAAAAATTAAGTAACACAATTGTCACCTCTGTCATGAAAATGGAGTAAAATGTTGAGAATACATCATTTCATAACTCATAGAATGCCTTAAGTTGGAAGGGACCTTAAAGACCATCCAGTTCCAAACCCCTGCCATGGGCAGGGTTGCTACCCACTAGATAAGGCTGCCAGGGCCCCATCCAACCTGGCCTTGAATGCCTGCAGGAATGGGGCATCCAGAGCTTCTCTGGGTAGCCTGTGCCTCACTGCCCTCATTGTGAAGAATTTCTTCCTTATATCTAATCTAAATCTCCCTCTTTTATTTTAAAATTGTTCCCCCTTGTCCTTTCACTATCCTCGTGTAAAAAGTTGGTCTCCATCATGTTTATAAGCTTCCTTTACTTCTGTGCAGCATTTTGGCAAAGCAAACAGGGAAGGGTCTTTCTGAAAGTCTGGAAGCTCGTATACAGCTACAGCTCATACATAAGATGAATGTTCTCTGTGCAAAACAACAGTATGCCAGTATGCTTTTCTCCAACTCAAGTTATTTTATTTTAACCAGCTTTCAGCGTGACTTCACTTTAAGGCAAGTTTCTCTAATGAACCCAGTGTAATTTCTCCCAAATACAGCCTTTTTTCTTTTTCTTTTTCTTTTTCTTTTTCTTTTTCTTTTTCTTTTTCTTTTTCTTTTTCTTTTTCTTTTTCTTTTTCTTTTTCTTTTTCTTTTTCTTTTTCTTTTTCTTTTTCTTTTTCTTTTTCTTTTTCTTTTTCTTTTTCTTTTTCTTTTTCTTTTTCTTTTTCTTTNTACGGTTAAAGAGGGATTTCTCTGCTCAAAAAGCATATTCTCTAGGGTTTCTCATCTTTTGTTCCTTACTTCTTCTTGTCCAGAATGTGGAACATCTGTTTTCCACTGTCTGTCCTTGCATTACAGTCAGTGAGAGATCATCTCTTTCATAATCTTTGTCTGCCAGATGCCTTCTGACCAGGCCTTTGAGGTTATGAAAGCCATCCATAATGGCAGCTATTTCTTAGTTACTGCTCTAAAATCTGGAACTAAAACTAAGATATAGAATTTGATCCACGTCAAAGATCTGGGAAAAGCGTGACAAAAGCCCTAGCATTCCTCTTTCACAAGCTGCAATTACAGCTGCAGTTCCTAGGTGTCACAAGTAGTAGCCATACCTCTAATGCTGATCACTTGCAGAGTTGATGGCAGAAGCCTGGAGTGCAGCTGGTCCACCCTCAAGCTGCCCAGCACCTCTGTACTCACACACAGTGCTGCTGGCCTCTCACTTGCATTTTAAATTTGTAAACTTGTTATGTAGATTTCCAAAGTTGTTGTATACATACTGCACAGCAAACGGGGTCTAACTTTTGAATTCCTCCTTTGAACAGAGTAAATGGCCTTTGTGCAGAGCTGCTGCCTAAAACAAACCAGGAAAGACATCCTGTTATTACAGCCCACTACAATTACCATAGTCTTGGAAAAATCTTGCGTCAGACCTACCCATAAAGCTGTATCTGCTTGATCATGGTTTTACACTCAAATTTGCTTATCTCATTCCTCTACTTCTATGAAATTATCTAGAAGCTTGGGTAGATTATGATAAGAAAGTCTGACCAAGGACCCCCTTTTCATTTCCCATATGCAGCAAACAAACACTGACTGCTTCTTTGCACTAACTAGCTCCATGTCTCAGCAGCAGGTATCTGTTTCCTGGGGGTAATTTTCCACAAACCTGCCAAAGCTGTGGTAAACAAGAATGCTCTCATGCCTGAAGGGCAAGCTGGTAATTTTTTTTTAATTTTAAACAATCCTCAGCCCTTAATCTAAAGCACCAGTACAGTTGGAAAGGTGGTGGTAGAGAAAGTGCATAAATGAACAAATAATTAGTCAGTTAGCTATCTGAACAGAATTAGGCATTAGGTTTTTGGTCCATATTCTTGGTAGGGTTTAGCACTATAAAATTTGAGAAACAAGTAATCCTTTCCACAGCACTAACTTTGACTCAAGGAATTTTTTTAGGGTTCTCTTTAGTGTTCCTATATAAGCGCTTTTACATTATGTTGTGAAAGAAGTATGTGTTCCTTCCTAGGTTCAGCTGGAGTTTGTATTTGCATGGAGGAACTCTGAGGCTGCTATCCCTTTTGCTGTAGCCTGTGTGTAGAAGACAAAATGCAGTGCAAGTCTTCTGTTCCCACAAGTTCTGGAGCTCCTTCTGAAGCGCAAGTCATAAATAGAGACCTTACTTGTGAGTAAACCAAGACAAAAGGAACTGTGTTTGTACAATTCCTGTGCTTCTAGATCTGTCTAGTTGAAGTTTTAAAGGTAATTCTTCACAATTTAGGTTTAACATGAGTCACAATAACTGTACTCTCCATCTGATTTCTGCAGCACGTAATAATGAGGTTTATAATAACTTCTATGCCCTGTGATTATTACTTACAAACATAGATGCCTTACCTCCATTCCATCCTCAGTCCTATCATGTCTTGATAAATTTGACATGCCCGCTTTTGCTAAAATAATGGAATTTCCACTTTTACTAGTAGAATGAACTTTAGAAAGTGTTTAATCATAGATGTTGTGCTCTGGAGGACCTTCAGAACTCAACTAATTTGGAAAGTTGATATTCTGAAGACAAAATAGCAACTTAGTTATTAAAGGAAATTATCCATACAGAAGGAGAAAAAGCTTTAAGTCTTTTCCTTCAAAATCTCAAGTGGTTAATGCATGATGCTGCATGAATCAGAAGGATTCATTTGATTCTCAAGCTGACCTCTTCCAGAAAATTTAATTTCTCAATCTCAAACATATTATTTTTCTCTAATACAAAAGAGCACCAACCTGAACCCTATTGTGCCCCTTTTACAATTAGTCACCCTTTTGTTACATTAATCTTTTAAAGTAAATGGAAGGATTAGTGTTTGAACACAATACAAAGCAAAGTCTGAATACAAAATAATTGTGGATGTTGCCTGTGTTTTAGTTTTTTACTTCATTTAATCTCAGATTTGGTTTTTGGAAAGGATAATCTCCATAAATTTTCCAGGTACTGAGGTTAGACTGTCTTCACTGAAATGTAAAAGGTACAGTTCCTGCCAGTCCTATCAATGATGACACATGCATATAGCCTGCTGAAAAATCTTTAAGTATTAGAGAACAAGTTAACAGACGAAAGTGAGAGAGAAATTGAAAGAACAATTATGAGGCAATAAGAGGCATTGAATGTTGCAGTCAGCAATCTAGTAAGACAAAGAATAAACAGTAGAACCTCTAGATTTGAAAGTGACATGGATCAGTCACTATTAAGAATTAACAAAGACCATTTTCATTCATTTGCTCAATATCATTCTGGAACAAATACTAATAATACTAACACCTCATTTATCTAATGAGATTCCATTTGTGAAGCTGCTTGCCTGCTTCCTCAGACCTCTTCAAAGAGTAATGTAAATTTAGGAGACTTATGAACATTTATTTCAGACAAATAAGCTTGAATTCATACATAATACTCTATGCAATATTATTACTGGAAAAGCTGCTAGTACTCAGATAAATGAGGACATTTTCTGTAATATTGTACACTAACATCTTTGTAAGATGTATGGTGTATGAAATGGTCACTTCTGTGTATTTTTCCAAACCCAGCACAATCTGTAATATATTATTTCTAAAAGGCTGTCCTTGTGTTCAGCCTTGGAGGAATAAACAATTCCAAGAAACATTAACCTGTTTCCAGGAAAAGAGGGAACTGCTCTGTTACATCTAACTTGTTTAAATAAACAAATCACCATTACAAGCATGTTCAAAGCAATCAACCATCATGACTATAGCCTCCCAGGGATAAGCGTGAGACCTGTGATCACTGAATCCTCTCACTTAATCACCTAGGCTGCTCTGTGTCCTTTGGCTAATCATATTATGCTAGTTTCTTCTCAATTTACTAGATTATTGCATGACTGCAGAAGGCAGCAGTGGGATAACTGTTCTGTTTCCTTCCATACACAAGGGAAATAATAAATAAATAACTGTAGTCCAAGTCTTTCAAAAAATTAGCTTTCTTTTAATCTTTAACTGAAGGTATAGTGTGGAATGAAGTTGGGATGGTGGTACTCATTTCTAGACGTGAGAAGTTTTATTTGTTAATGTCAGTGTGGATGCTATTTCTTTATGCTGACATTCAAAGTCTCCTAGTAAAATTCTCAAAAAGACACCACAAATATATTCAGATTTGCCAAGACCTTTCACAGGCGGTGAATGAAAGAAAGGCCAGAAGCACTGACCTTCTGATGAGATCACTTCTTCCTCCAGCAGAGGAATTCCCCCCCAACCCCCCAGACTCTGTCAGTGCTGCATAATAAGTAGGATTAGCAAGGCACGCCTACCAACCTCCTCATCCTGAATTACACACTTGCAGATAAACTATTATCAAAAATAATAGCTTGTAATAGCAAGTTTTCCTGTACTCCAGCCAAAGGGGTTCTGATAATGAAGCATTTCTGTCTACAGATGTTTAAAGGATATGTTGTGACAAAAGCTGGACGAGCTAAAATATTGACATTAAGGATTTTGCCTTAGTTTTCCCAAAAACAAACAAACAAACAATAAGAAAGAAAAGTAGTTTGGAGGATTTCATTATGTGGCAAAAGCTTGCTCGTTTTCTTTCACTTAAAGTAACATATTCTGGAATTTTCTCAGTGTTAAGTTCTCTCTCCAGTTAAGGTGGGTGTGATCAAAGAACCTTCTTCTGAGGACTTCTCTTCCTGGTCCTTTTAGGAAAGGCAATTTGTTAACTTTATAGGCCTACATTTCAAGAACTCACAGGAATGCCCCAAGAAAGTCTAGGAATACCTAAATGAGCTCCACTGATTCTATTTGTTCCTTCATTTTACTGTTACTAAAGATGTTTTATCAACATGATAACTTATAGAATAGTATGGTCAATTGATAAAAATCCGCTTTACATGAAATACTAAGGAATTAGCATATAAATAGGTTTTTATATTTAAATGCCCTGTGGGTGAATGTGATCCAATATCCCTCAGAAATCAAAATTCTGAACAGTCTAATTTAAAGTTTGCCTGCTAAAAGTAAGGTGAAGGTGGACAGCTTTTGATTAGCGTGACATTCCTTCCTGGAGAGTGCTTACAAGACCAACAAATCACAATTCAATTAAACTGTGCCCTGTACAGTACTTTCCTTGTATTCTTTGCGGTTTCTTTTTCCGGCATTCACACTTACCCAATTTTTTTCTTGATTCATTTGGCAAGACTTTGCATGTGTAGTCCCATGAGAGAGACAAATGAGGAACATTTTAAAAACTTGATTGCAGATCTTGCTGCCTAAGACACAGGCATTATCCCATGCCTGCCATTATGTCAGCTGGCTCTTTAACAATGAAATAAAGAAGTAACAATTAGGCTGTATTTACATTTCTCTAGTGGCACTGTTTGCTCCCCTATAATTAAAGGATATGCCAGCTTTTCAATTATGAACTCCTATTTTTAGGACAGCTAGAATTTAACACGTGAATTCGCATGAGGGCTTTGCAAGCAGCGAAGCCCTGTCCACTGTGGGCATGGCAGTGCAGATTACCTAACCATCTGACCAAAACGAATCATGACAGTCTCTGGGGCATCCTTCAGAGCTAGCACAGAGCTATTCATAGACTGTATTAAAATTTACCTTAATCACTAACATTGGATTTCACAAAAATTTTAATATTTCTGAAATGTAGGAAATAAATATGTGTTAAAATTTTAAAAGGGTACACTGGAAGATGTGAGTATCTATACTCTGGTTTTCTCATCAGTGACAAGTGAAGAAATAATGTGGCATAACAATTTGTATGAGCTAGGTCATAGCAAAAGCATTGGATATGCAAGGTTTGGTTTTTTTCAACATCACAAGATAATGTGAGAAAAATAACTGTGAGAAAAGTAACCTCTCCAAGGCAAGTAGTTTAATGTGGCATGACAATTACATTCAAATTTTAAAACTAAACAAAATCGTATCAGTTGAATTAATACCCTGAAAACCTTTAGGTATTACAAAGTAAATATAAGTGGAAAATCAGTAGTCAAGGAGAGATCCTAGGAAATTTCCATCATTTAAGAGGAATCACATTTAGGTGGATTATCTGGAGGATATATGCTTTCGCAGTGAGAAATGTATTTCCTACCTACTGTTAACACATAGGAGCACAAGGAGCTTGTCTCCCAGGAGCCCTCACTCTGAGTTGTTCTCACTAGCTTCAAGGTTGCACTGCAGTCCAGAAATAGTGCCAGTGCTCACAGGGAGATAAATCAGGCGAGAACCAGCAATGGGATTCAGCCCTTCTTCTGCTAGCCAAACTGCCAAATGTCTCTGAAATGACCTTGGCTGGATGAAGTGGAAGATGATGCGGGAGTGAATACTGAGGGCTTGTCACCATCTGTGGTGGGATTCTGGTCCCTGGGGAAAGGCCTTTCCCCTAGTATGTATTTGTCTACAGGAGGAATGATTGCAGAAAGAAGGCAGAAAAGTGAAGTGATGTATATTCATTTGTAAGTTAATGAATTGCATACATTTTTCCTTCGTTCAACTCCATTAGGCCGTGAGGTTCTAGGGTCTGTGATGCACCCTGCATGGATTCCTTTAAATGGATGCAAAGCATGACATACATCTTTAATCTATGAGTCTATATTAATGCTTTTTTTCACTGGGTATGTGCTGTGTATAACTGGGAGCACTCAAGCTTTGATTAAACTAAATTCAATCCCCGAGACTTTCTAATGAACTGTAAAACCTCACTCTAATTTACATTCAAACATCACTATGCTCTCCATACTGTAATTACATTAGTAATGATCTATCTGAAGGCTTCTTAAGTTTTATAGGACTTTTACTTGTAATTATAAAAATATGGAAAAGAGATAAGGAAGAGAAAATATAGGAATAAAAAAGGATGGAAATTAA
>VXAV01007476.1:4969-16166 GCA_013399715.1 Alectura lathami
GCACAGCCCCGAGGGCGACCGCTCCCCCGCCGACAGCGACCGTGAGTGGCCGAGGGGGCCCCCGTGGGGGCTGCGCTTTGGGGCTGGGCGTCGTTTCCAGTGCTTCCAGGGAGCTCACAAAAATACGGAGAGCGACTCCTAACGCAGGCAGACACCGACAGGACAAGGGGGAGTGGTTCTGAACTGGAAGGGGGGAGATTTGGGTCAGATGTGAGGGGGAAATTCTGTCCCCAGGGGTGGTGAGGCGCTGGCCCAGGCTGCCCAGAGCAGCTGTGGGTGCCCCGTCCTTCGGGGTGCTCAAGGCCAGGCTGGGTGGGCCCTGGGCAGATCTGGGGGGTGGCAGCCAGCCCCCGGCAGGGGCTGGGGGGGGCTTTGGGGTCCCTTTCAGCACAAGCTGTTGCGGGAGGAGGTTCTGAGGTCCCCGTCCCTCCCCAGGGTCCCCCGAGGAGCACCAGGCCACCTCGCCCGGCTCCGTCGACTCGCCCAACAGCAGCATGGAGAACCCGCTCGAAACCACCGGGGACATCACCGTGGAGGAAGTGAAGGATTTCCTGGCGTGAGTCGGGGCGGGCTGGCGGCCCTGGGGGAGCCGCGGCAGGGCCCCCGGCTGCATCTCCCCCCGCTCTGCCCCCCCAGGTCCTCGGAGGAGGCGGAGAGGAACATGAGGAACGCCAGCGAGGACGAGGTGCGGCCTGCGGGCATCCTCATCAAGTGAGGTGCGTGGGGGACGGTGTCCTTGGAGGGGGGGCCCCCATTTTCACCCCATTTTGGGCCCCACGCCCGGTGCCCCCCCCAGCTGCGGCACTCTGGGGCTGCACCCCGTCGCCCCTGAGCTCAGGGGCCGCGTCTCCCCTAGGCATCGCCGGCCCCCGCGGCCTCCCCGGCCCATCTCAGTGCTCGGATTCCCGGGACGCGCGACTCGACTGGACCCCCCCGCGCCCCCCCAGCGTAACGTAGACTCGTCTCCTCTCTAACATCGCGCCCTGGCTCTGGCACCGTTCCCCCCGCGCCTCCCTGCCCGGCCACCGGCCCCGGAGCCCCCCCAGGCCGGCCCCGAGCTGGCGGGGGGGCCCCGCATTGCACAAACTCTTCCCGGGGAAGATTTTTTTTTTTTAATACAGTCGAGTGTAGCTGTCCCCGGCTCCAGAGCCCCCTTCCCCGGGGGATGCTGCTGGCAGGGGGTGGCCGTGGGTGGGTTTTTGCCCCCCCCTCCCCATGCCTCCTGGTTTTAGTCCCTCGGGGAGGCACGGAACAAGGGGGGGGGGTGGGAGCCCCTAGCGTGGCCCCCCCCTGCCCCAGACCCTGGTCTCTGTTTACATGCCCGGCTGCCTGCAGTTTACAGCCCCCCTCCTCTGCGTGCCACAAGGGTCCGGGCTGCCACACGGGGACTGTCCCCCCTCCCTGGGGGGACCCCCCCCTCGTCCCGCTGCCTCTCCCCGGGTGGGCACCGCGGGGCTCGAGCAGCTCGGGGAGGGGGGGCCCTAGGCGGCCTTTTCCTCTCAGTGGCTTCTCCAAGGGCTATGCTCCAGGCTGGGCTCCCCGCCTGCTGCTCCTTCCTGACACTAATTCCTGCCACGGCTGGGTTTGGGGTGGAGTCGCGCCGAGGGTGGGGGGCGGCGCTGGCTCCCAGCCCCGGTCTCTGCGCAGCTCCCCCACCCCCCCGCACCGTTCCCCGGGGGTGTCACTGTGCCAAATCCCTGCTGGGCTCCCAGCCCTGTCCTCGCAGGGGCTGCGGCGATGCTGGCTCTGTCCCTGCGGGGCTCAGCCTGGCACCAGCCCCCCTCATTTTGGGGATCCCCGGGGCCCTTTTGGCCCCCCCCCACGCTCTCTTGCGGTACATGTCTGGCCTGGGCAGGGCGGGGGGGTGCCTGCGAGAGGCAGCGCTGCCCCAGGCCCTGTCCTGGCCGGGGCTGTAGTGTCCCTGGTAGAAATCCCTCCCCCCAATCCTTTTTTTGGTAAGATGAATTTAGCATTGTTTAGTTATTAAAAATACTGGTTTTTAATATTGAAAATAAAAGCATTTAATATCAACTCGCCAGGATGTGGCTGCTGGGGCTGCCTGGGGCGGTGCCGTCGGGGATGGGCTCGGGGTGGGGGGGCTGCTGTGGCCCCCGCGCAGGAGCAATAGGGGCGCAGTCAGAGCCTGGCGCGGTCTCACGGTGACAAGTGCGGCCTTTATTGATATGACACCGACGGGCCAGCCCCGGCTGGGGGGGGTCCTAACTCCCCGGGACCACAGAGGGGGATGAGAGCCTCCCGCTCTCCCCCAGTGCTCTTTAGCAAAGCACCCTCCCACCCGAACTGGGTCCCCCAGTTGCAGGGAGCTCAGCACTGGTTTGGGGCAGCAGCATCCCCCAGCAGGGCACAGCAGGGACCTGGCGCTGCCCCGGGCACCCCAGGGAGGGGAAGGGGCTGCATCAGGCCCAGAGCTGGAAGAAGGGGAGACAGGGGCCCCCCCCAGTGCTCCCCGCTGGCCCTGGCTCGGAGCGAAGCGGATCTGGCGTGCGCGGTGCAGGGTGCTGGGGTCTGGGTGCCCCTGGCCCTTACGCTGGGGGCTTGCGGAAGACGCTCCAGGCGTGGAAGCAGCGGGTGAAGGGCCAGGGCTCGTTGCCTTTCCGCACCAGCCGCAGCTTGCGGGGCCGCGTGGGGTCCTTGGAGCGCATGTGCTGGATGTAGACCTGGGGGCAGAGCACAGCCCTGGGTGTCCCTGCCGGCCCCAGCCCTCGCCCACCGTGCATGGGACAGGATCAGACCCCACCAGGGGTGGGGGTAAGACCCGAGGGGCGATGGGAGGTGCCCAGATCCCCCCCCACGGCTGCACGCAGGCCCTACCTGGCATGCCTTGAGGCTCAGCTTGATCTCCACCTGGCTGGTCTGGGTGCCCACCCACATGTAGACCTGCGGAAGGACGCGCAGCCGGGCTCAGCCGGCAGATCCGGCCTTGGCCAGGTGCCCCCTGCCTGCAGCCAGCCCCGCGCCCTGGCTCACCTCCCGCCCGTTGTCCAGCAGCATGATGTCGTCGTCAGCCAGGTCGTCCTGGCAGAAATCGGAGCACTTCTCCGACACGGCGAAGTAGCCCTTCTCGTTGGAGCACCTGCGGGAGAGCCGAGGGGACCGCGTCAGCGGCGCGAGGTTGCTAGCACTCGGCGATGGAGAAGTTATTTCAGCCTCTGGGTGCCCGGGGGTGGACAGGCAGCTGGGGAAGGGCTTTGCCCATCACGGGGAGCCGTGCCCTGGCCACCCAGAGCCCCAGGCCCCTGGTGGTGGTGAGCGTGGCACTGCGGGGTGAGGAATTGGACCAGCACCAACCCGGACCCACCTGAAGAGCCGGGAGTGCTTCATGTACTCGGCGTCTTCATCGTAAGGCTTCTGGCTCCCGATGCCCACCCAGAAGAAGTTTTCAGGCTCCTCTCCCTCGTTGATCACCTGCAAGGGGAAGGGCAGGGTCAGAGCTGAGCTCGGCCATCCCTCGCTGCCCCCAGGTAAGCCGGTGCTGAGCCCCCTCCTGTCCCCCTCACCTGCTTGCTGTAGGAGTCATCGAACATGTTGTTCATGATGTCCTCGGCCAGCTTGGCCTCGTCGGGGTCGGCCGCCCGGCCCACCCAGGTGTAGACGATGCCCTGGTTGTCGGTGCTCTCGAAGGGGACCTGGGGAGAGCAGGGGGTCAGCGCTGCCCGAGTGGGGACAGGGACAAGTGGCCGAGCCTCCCCCCATGCTGCTTGCGGGGAGAGGATGCTCAGCTTCGAGGGGTACCTTGAGGATGAAGCAGAACTCAGAGTTGAGCAGCCCAGCATCTGTGTTGATTTGGATGCACCTAGAGAAGCCCACGAGGCACAGTCAGCGGGAGCTCAGGCAGCCCCGCGTCCCCGGGCAGCACCCACGGGTGCCGCCGGCCCCCACGCAGCCCGACCTGGTGCAGAGGGCTCCGCCGTTGGTGCGGATGTGGTAGAGGCTGGGCTGGGGCGGGCTGGCTTTCTCCTTCCGCTTGCCCCGGTGGATGATGAACCTCCTCTTGAAGTGCGAGAGGAACTTGGGGTTCTCCTGCTGCTGGGTCATGCGCACCACCTGGACGAGGTGGGTGTCAGCGGGGGCACGGGGCCCCCAGACACAGCCCCAAGTCCCAGCTGCGTGGCGGGGCTGCTGGCATCCCCCCGGCTCCACTGCCACCCCCGGCCCTTAGCCCAGGAGGAGAGAGAGGACGGGGACAAGTGACGCCAAGCAGGAGAATAGGACAAGAGGTTCCCACGGGGCTGGGGCCTCCTGGGACAGGTTATGGAGTGGGTCCCCATGGGCAGGAGCGGGGGAACCCAGAGCAGGGCAGGGCGTCACCTCCAGCTTGCCGGGGAAGAGACTCTCGAACTTCTTCTGCAGGCTGAAGGTGAAGGTGAGCCAGCCCATGTTGGAGGCCTCGCGGCCCTGCCAGAAGTAGACGATGCACTGGAAGTCTTCTTCTGGCTGCTTCTCCTCCTCCTCTTCCTCGCCCTCCTCTTCCTCTTTGCCTTCACTCTTCTTCTTCTTCTCCTCCTCTTCCTCGTACTCCACCGGCACCCAGTACCTAAGGGCAGGGACAGAGGGTGTTGGGGGGTCTGGGCAGGGAGGCGGGGGAACGCGGGGGCTCCAGCAGCCCCTGGGAGGGGACGAGCCCAGTGTCACCTGCAGAGGAAGACGTAGCAGTCGTGGGTGTGGAAGTGGCCGAACTCCTCCTCGGGCAGGCGCGCAAACTTCTTGCCCTCCAGCACGAAGCCCTCCATGCCGTCCAGGTCCTCGTTCCACTCCTCCATCAGCTGCTCCGCCTGCGGCCCCGCGCACTCCGTCAGCCCGCAGCCCCCCGGCCCCGCTGCTGCAGGGGACGCGTGGGGCAGCCCCCAGCCCTACCTCGCTCAGGGGCATGGGGGGCTGGCGGGGCAGGAAGAGCGCCGTCAGGTCAGCCTTCATCTGGTCCTTCTTCTCGGCGTCCTTGCGGACCTTGCCGGCGAGGCCGCCCTCCTGCAGCACGGTCTCGGCGTTGCGGGTGTAGTCCACGTGCAGGACGTCGTCCCAGTTCTTGAACTTGGACTTGAAGACCTAAAGAGGGGCTGCGTGGTGAGGAGGGGACGTGTCCCCACCTCTCCGCCACCCAGGTCTGCCCCAGGACCACGGCCCCACCTGGCACTCGGTGCCCTCTAGGTTCCTGGTGACCATGGCGTGCTTGGGGCGGTGCAGCATCCCGCACAGCTCCTGGCTCAGCTTCAGCGCCGCCGCCCGCACCAGCCGCGACGACTTCCTCCCGATCCAGATGAAGACGTCGGACCAGCAGTCCAGGATGTACACGTTCTTGGTGTCCAGCAGGCTCTGCAGCTGGGGGGCATTGAGGGGAGGGGGTCAGGCACCCCCTTCTGGGCTCTTTCCAGGCTGGAAAACTCCCTGCCTGCTCCCAAAAGACAGCCGGGAAAGAGCCGAGCAGCCCGTGGGCTGAGCCTGCCTCTGCTGCTACGGGGCCGTGCCCCAGAGCACGGCTGGAGGCAGGGGGGGCACAAAACCAGTCCCACTGGTCAGACTGGGAGAGCCTCCCCACCCCGTCCTACCAGGCGCATCTCGGGCATCAGATCAGCCTTCAGCCTCTTCTTGTGCTCCACCGACAGCTTGTAGTTGATCTGGGGCAGCTCCAAGTAGCCCAGCCCCAGGCCAACCTGCCGAGGGGAAGGGGACAGGCGTGAGGGTGGCTGCGAGGCACCAACGGCCCTGCGGACAGGACAGCGGCTCCTCACCTTATACAGCTTGGGCTTGTGGGGCTGGAAGTCGTCGGGGACGCAGGGCCGGATCTCCTCGGGCTGCCCCCCCAGCACCTCCCAGAACTCGGGGGTCTCCTGGCCCTGGGTGAGCAGCGTGATCTCCGCCTTGCCCTTGCGCTCGTTCTTGTTGATTTTCTCAGCAAAAAGCCTGCGGCAGGACCGGGTGAGATGGCAGGGGGGCTCCCGGCTGCCCCGGGTCCACAGCCATGTCCCCCAACGCCTACCTGGCCTTGGTGGTGCTGCTCAGCGTGGCCTGGCTCCCCCGCCACACGAAGAGGTCGAGGCCGTGGTCCAGGAGGAAGACGAAGCTGCAGGAGATGAAGCAGGTCAGGAGGGAGTGGGGTGCACCGACACGGGGGTCCTCGTGGGGCAGGGGACTGTGGCTGGTGGGGCTGCCAAGTGGGCTTTGAACCCATGTCCGTGCACAGCTAATTTCCACCCTGAAGCTGCAGCCACAACGCTTTGGCTTGGACCCTGCCGACTCCCTGTCCCCCTTGGGGCACCCCATGTCCCCACGCCATTTCCCTGCTCACCGGGGATCCAGCGAGGTCCCTTTCAGTGCCACCGGCTCCAGCTTGACGTTCTTCTTCCCATAGACACGGTACAGCCTGGGGAGGGATGGCCACGGTGGGACGTGGGGCGCTGCCTGCCCCCCGTGTCCCCCCAGCCTCCTGGCCCCAGCCGTACCTGGTGACATACTGCGTGTCCTCGACGGTGAAGAAGCCGCTGGCCGTGCCACCCTCGATGTAGGAGATGTCGTTGTCAAAGACCTGGGGGCAAAGAGGGGGAGTGAGGCTGGGAGACGGAGGCTGGAGGCTGCGGGGCAGGGGGCTGGCCTCACCTGGAGGAACTCATCGCTCTCGTCCCCCATCTCCTCCCGGATGCAGCGGCACTCGGCCCCCAGGTAGTTGCGGAGGTTGACGGCGTGGATGGCGGAGCACGCCTTCTTGTCCAGCGTGGCCTCCTGCCCGATCCAGTAGTAGATCTCCCAGCTGAGGGAGCCGTTCTCGTCCAGGAAGGTCTAAGGAGGGACGGGGCGTGAGATGGGGTGGCTGCGGGCCCAGGCTGGGGACACAGGGACCCCCCGCCCCTCCCCAGGTACCTTGAGCACGATGTAGCAGTCAGCCTCGTAGAACTTGCCGTGGAAAGTGTCGTCCACCAGCGTGGGCACAAAGTTCTCGATCTGCCAGATGCAGAGGCCGGGCAGCTGCCCCACGTCCTCGCTGAAGAACTCGGAGTAGTCCAGCTGCGGCTTCTCCAGGCCCTGGTCCCAGCGGCGCGTCTTCAGGTCCGGAGCCTTCGCCTCCCCGCTCTCCTGCAGGGACAGGGATGAGTCACCAAGCTGGGGACGACTGGGTCCCTGCTGGCACCCGGGGTGGGACAGGGCTTGTCGCAGACCCTACCTCGATCTTCTTGTTCTTCTCCTGGGCCACGTCTGACATCCCCTTCAGCACCTGCTTGGCTTGGTCATCCTGGGCTGAGTCCTTGCGCCGCCGCAGCCTCATCTTGCGGGCCAGCGGGTCCTTGGGGCCGCTCCCTGGGGACAGGGCGACAACGGGGTGAGAGGCAGCCGGGAGCCCAGCGCCTGGTGTGGGGCAGGCCGTGGGGCCAGGCTGCTCTCCCAGCGCTGCCTGGAGCCGTGCCCTGCTGCCCTGCCCGCTTGCCTGCTGCGGCGGCCGCGACGGTGGCCGGGGAGGCTCCGGCCAGGCGGAGCTGGTTCTGCAGGGAGAAGTCGATGTTGTACCACTCCGAGGTGCGGTCCGCTGGCTTCGGAGGCATCACCAGGTTGGGGTTCTCGCGCACATCCAGGACCTGCCAAGGAGGGGATAGGAGGTGTCAGTGCTCCGACGGAACCTCGAGGGCATGGGGTGGGATGGGAGGCCTCTGAGCACCCTGGGCTTTGGGGAGGTGGAGGGAGCCCCGAATCCACCACGTGCCCAGGCTGAGCCGTGTGCTAGGCTGCAGGCATTGCTCTGCCCTCACCTCACCGCATCCCCGGGACCCCAGGGACATGCAGAGGGGGTGCTGGGCTCTCACCTCCACGTCTGTCAGGAAGTGGATGGCCTCCGGCAGCGTCACCAGGCGGTTCTTGTTCAGCACCAGCTTCCTCAGCTTGGAGCACCTGTGGGACATGGGGACACTGAGGAAGGGCTGGGCCGAGGGACCCCCTGTCCCCACGCAGTCTGGGGGACAGAGCGGGTCTGGCCAGGGGCTGTCCCCCACCTGCACAGGCTCTCAGGGATGAGCTCCAGGTTGTTGTTGGCTGCCATGAACTCCTCCAGGTTGGTGAGCTTGCCAATGCCCGAGGGGATCCCGTCGAAGTCGAGCTTGTTGGAGTTCAGGTACATCTTCTTCAGCTTGGTCAGCTTGCAGATGGCCGACTGGGGAAGGAGGTGGCAGAGTGAGGGACAGCACTGCGGCCAGGGCGGGGACGCGACGGAGGGGCAGGGACGACACGTACGGGCAGGGAGGTGAGCTGGTTGCGGGACAGGTTGAGGGTCTCCAGCTGGGTCCACTGGTCGATGCAGAGCGACAGCTCCGTGATCTGGTTGCTGCTGAGGTTGAGGCGCCGCAGGCTGCCCAAGGTGTAGAGGCACTCGGGGACCCGGCTGAGGTCGTTGCAGGACAGGTCCACGTCTGGGGGGACAACAAGGGGCCGAGGCTGCCGACCAGACACCCACCAGGGCCAGGACAGCCCCAGGGTGCGTCCCCCGGCCCTACCAGCCAGGTTGACCAAGCCCTCGAGGCTGGTGGGCAGGTTGCTCTGCGTGCGCTGGGTGTTCCTCAGGTGCAGGGTCTGCAGGGCCGTCATCGCCGGGAGCTGCCTGCGGGCCACGGAGGGATGGGGACAGAGATGGCACCAGAGCAGGGCCCAGCACATCCCCAGCATCTCGGGATCCAGCCCCAAAACGGAGCCTTACCGGAGCTGCGCGTGCAGCAGGGGGTTGTCGTTGAGGATGAGGGTCTGGAGGTGCACCAGGCGCCTCATCTGCGGCGGGAGGCTCTCCAGCTTGTTGTTGCTCAGGTCGAGGTAGAGCAGGTCTGTCAGGTTGATGAAGAGCTGGTTGGGGATGGTCTCGATGCTGTGGGGACAAGGGGACCTTCAGGGTGGCCCTGAAGTGCACCGGGCCCGGATCCAACCCGGGGAGGGGGACCCAGAGCGAAGGGGGTAATGGAGATGATGGGTGGAGGTGGGCAGGGCCAGGGGGAGGCGGGTGCTGCTGGGAGCACAGCGAAGCCCCACCTGTTGTGGCCGAGGTTGAGGACCAGCATGTTCTTGGCGTTCTCCAGCTCCCGGGGACACTCGGTGAGCTGGTTGTGGCTCAGGTCCTGGGGGAGCAAAGCAGGCATCACCCTCCACCCTGGGGTGGGTCCCGCATCCCACAACCACCACCCGACCCCGAGGAGCACGAGGCATCTTCAGGGCCACACTGCAGATGCTCCTCAGTCCCACTGTGGTCCCCAAAGGGCACAAGGGGCCATCAGGGTACGGGAGCAGGACCAGGAGCCTGGGCTCTGAAGCTGTTGCTGAAGCCGCTGCCTGCAGCAGCCCAGCAGAGCTGTGGGGAGCGGCAGCGCGGAGGCTGTGCACCCACCAGCACCGAGAGGTCGTCCAGCTGGAAGATGTCGTCTGGGACTCCCGAGTTCTTCAGGCTGTTTGCACGCGCCACGATCGCCTTGAAAAAGGAAAAAGAGGAACCACTGCAGCCACCCCGCTGCCTCCAGCCCCCGCAGAGCCCCTTGGGGGGGGCCGGGGATGACCCAGGGCTGGCCGAGAGGTGCCTGGGGACGTTGGCCCGGTGCCTGGGATGCACAACGAGGACACTTACGCGGAGGCAGGGCAGGCCGGAGAGCTCGCCGTGGAGCGTGGTGAGGCTGTTGTGGCTGACGGAGAGGTGCTCCTGTGGGGAAGCAGGACAAGCCCCCGTGAGCAGCGAGGGGAGCAGCGAGGGGAGCAGGGCTGGGCTCAGCCCTGACCCACGCTGGGTGGTGTGGGAAGGGGCTGACACACGGGGCAGGAGGACGACCTAGAGGAAACTTTGCTTTCCTGTGAGAGCTACAAAAAATAATGACTGTGGGCAGGGCACCAGACTTCAGCGCGGTGCAGGGCACGCCCCGTGCGGTGGCGAGGGCTTCGGGCTGCGTTCAAGCACCCCGTTCGGCTGAGGGCAATTTAACGGTGCCCGCAGCGTGCTGCAGGCCCCCGCCGACGCACAGCTCAGCCACGAGCTGCTCCAAGAGCAAAGCCAGGCAGCTGCTGACCTGATTCTCCCCATAAACCTGCACCCTTGCCTTCTGTTAAAGGGCGGAGGAAATGAGACTCACGGAGTCCTAGAATCGCACAATGGTTGGGTTGGAAGGGATCTTAAAGCCCCCTCAGCCCCAGCCCCTGCCATGGGGCACCCGCTGCTGCCCTGGGCAGCCTGGCCAGGGCCTCGCCACCCCCTGTGTAAAGAATTTCCTCCTCACATCTGACCTAAATCTCCCCTCTTTTAGTTTAAAGCCATTCCCCCTTGTCCTGTCCCCATCTGCTCCCCCTCCTGTCTATAAGCTCCCTTTACGCGTGGCTCCTGCTCTGGTTTGCTGAGAAAACAAGGCGAAAGCCAGCACAAGCCTGCCCCAGCCCCTCTCCCAACAACCCCTGCATCCAATTTCAGCCGCACCACGCAGCTCAGCCCTATTATTAGACTCCAGCGCATCCGACTGCGAGGCTGGCGGGCGGCAGGTTCTTGGCACCCGCCGTCCCCGCAGCCCCCCCTGGGGCCGGGGAGCCCCGTCCCACGCCCGCTCACCAACTTCTGGAGGGCAGCGAGCTCCTCGGGCAGGTAGCAGAGCCCCGTGCGGTTCAGCTTCAGCCAGCGCAGGCTGGTCATCGCCTTCACGTGCTCCGGGAAGTAGCCACCCTGCGAGGGCAGGAGGGTGAGAGAACAGCTGGGGGTCGCCCAGCCCTATGGGGCTGGGACCCGGGGACTGAGATCGCCCTGCCCTATGGGGCTGGGACCCGGGGACTGAGATCGCCCAGCTCTGGGAGACTGGGACCTGGGGACTGAGATCGCCCTGCCCTATGGGACTGGGACCTGGGGACTGAGATCACCCTGCCCTATGGGACTGGGACCCAGGGACCGACATCGCCCAGCCCTAGGGGACTGAGACCCTACGGGACTGAGATTTAGGCACAAGAATTCCCGGCCCTATGGGATTGGGATCCAGGGGCCGACTCCCCCCGGCTCTCCCTGGCCACGGGAGTGGGGGTGCCGCAGTTGCCCCCCCGCAGCAGAGGCCCCAGACCACCCTCTAGGGCCAGGACCAGGGCTGGGGCCGCCCGAGCCCTCCCAGCCCCACGCAGCGGGGCCGAGATGGAACCGCGACCTCCCCGGCACCGGAACCTCCGTGGCCGCGGGGCCTTGCGGGCCGCAGCCGGGCGC